>CAMTDV010000030.1:58187495-58787495 GCA_947069175.1 Scalesia atractyloides
TGGTCCTTTTAGAACCATGACTAGGAATCACGAAAGATACTTCGTTACATTCATCGACGATTATAGTCGATATGCTTATGTTTATCTTATGAAGCATAAGCATGAAACCTTTGAAAAGTTCAAAGAGTTTCGAAACGAAGTTGAAAACCAAGTTAATAGAAAGATTAAAATGCTTCGCTCAGATCAAGGCGGTGAATACCTCAGCTTAGAATTTCTCGATCATCTAAAGGAATGTGGAATAGTTTCACAACCCACTCCACCTGGCACGCCCCAACTTATTGGCGTGTGTGAAAGGAGAAAGCGAACCCTACTGAATATGGTTCGATCGATGATGTGTAGAACAAATTTGCCTCACTCCTTTTGGGGTTTTGCTCTTATGACTGCCGCACGACTCGTAAATCTAGCGCCGACCAAAAAGTGAACAAGACTTCATATGAGATATGGTATGGGCGTAAGCCAAACTTGAGTTACCTTAGAATATGGGGGTGTGATGCTTACATCACAAGTGATTCTGATGACAAGCTCGACCCTCGAGGCGAAAAGGTAGTTTTTGTCGGATACTATAACCAAAGCGGTTATTACTTCTACCATCCTGATGCAAATACGATTTCCATCAAAAGGAAGGCTAAAAGATTCCTTGAAGATGAGCTTCTTAGTCGAGGAACTGGAAGTAACCTAGTGGATCTTGAAGAAGTTCAAGGACCACAAACAACCGTTGAGGAGGTCGGAACGTCTGAACCACAACAAATTGTTGATACTGATTCAGACTTGAACACAAGCCTTCGCAGGAGCATCAGGACTCGTAAAGAACCCGATAGATACCTTTGGCATATTGAGGGTTCTGAAGTCCTGACAGTAGCCTAGTCTGATGACGAGCCTAATAGTTACAAATCTGCTATTTCTTATTCAGATTCTGCGAAATGGCTAGAGGCCATGGAAGCCGAGATGCAATCTATGCGTGACAATCAAGTCTGGGACTTGGTTGAGCTACCCCCAGAATCTCGGGCAGTAGGGAGTAAATGGGTTTTCAAAAGAAAAATCGACATGCATGGAAATATACAAACCTATAAGGGATGGCTAGTAGCAAAATGTTTCACTCAAACTCAAGGTGTTGACTATGATGAAACTTTCTCGCCCGTTGCTATGATCAAATCAATCAGGATATTACTTGCCATAGCTGCGTACTATGATTACGAAATCTGGCAAATGGATGTTAAAACCGCCTTTCTTAATGGACATCTTTCTGAAGATGTTTATATGGTTCAACCTAACGGTTTTATCGATCCAAAATATCCCAATAGGGTATGTAAGCTAAACAAGTCCATTTATGGACTCAAGCAAGCATCTCAGAGCTGGAATCTTCATTTTGACCAGAAAGTCAAAGAGTTTGGTTTTGCCAAGAACGAAGATGAACCTTGTGTTTACAGAAAGGCTAGTGGGAGTGCTATATCATTTCTCATCTTGTATGTAGATGATATATTGATCATTGGAAACAACATCCCCATGCTCAAGGAAGTTAAACTTTGGTTGGGATCTTGTTTCGCAATGAAGGATCTTGGAGAAGCCGCTTACATTTTGGGAATCAAGATCTATAGGAATAGATCTAAGCGACTTTTTGGGCTAACCCAGAGCACATACATAGATCAAGTGATAAGACGCTTTAAGATGGAAAACTCCAAGAAAGGAGGTGTTCTAATGACTAAAGGAACGGTCTTGAAAAAATCACAATCTCCCTCTAAGGACCATGAGATAAAGCAAATGGAAGCAATTCCATATGCTTCCGCGATTGGTTCTATCATGTATACTATGGTATGTACTCGACCAGACGTCTCGTATGCTTTGAGCATGACGAGCCGTTACCAGCAGAGCCCTGGGATTGCCCATTGGACTGCAGTTAAGAACATCCTTAAGTACTTGAGAAGGACAAAAGATATGTTCTTGATATTTGGAGGAGTCAATGAAGAGCTCACTGTAAAATGATACACTGATGCTAGTTTTCAAACTGACCGAGATACCTCTCGCTCACAAACGGGTTTTGTGTTCACTCTCAACGGAGGAGCAGTATCATGGAAAAGCTCCAAGCAGAGTGTTGTGGTTGATTCCACCACAGAAACTGAGTACATTGCCGCATCGGATGCCACAAAAGAAGCTGCTTGGATGAAGAAGTTCATAACAGATCTCGATGTGGTTCCAAGTATCATGAAACCCATCCAAATATTTTGTGATAACACATGTGCTATTGCTCAAGCCAAGGAGCCTAGATCACATCACAAAGCCAAGCACATTTTGAGAAAGTTCCACTACATACGTGAGATTGTGGAACGTGGAGACATCGTTATAAGCAAAATTGACACAGATCAAAACCTAGCTGACCCGTTTACTAAGCCAATGACTCAAGAAAAACATGATCGTCACATGGACTCTATTGGGCTTAGATTAGCTAGTGATATGTTTTGATTTAGTATTTGGATGTACGAACATCAAACAGTTGTACTCTTGCATTCGTTTTGATTTACTGGTTAAATGCAATTCTTGAATCCTACAACTGTCTTCGAATTTGATACGTTTAATCAATGAATCTTGTATTCTAAATTATCCGTAGTCGATCAGACTCGTGGGAACGATTCTGAATTAAGACTTTTCTAACTTTGGACTCAAGGAGTTGACTTCCAAACTCACAGACCTCATTACGAATGACGTCGGATGTAACTCGCATCAAATCATCTTCATGGATCTTAGTCATAAGATGTATTTGATTTTGGTATACTCATTTAGTATCCCCTGACCTGAGATACATATTAGAACTTTCGTTTACTAAAGACTATTCTTTGATCAGTGTCAATCACTGTCGCGTAACTGCCAGTCATAAAGGCATTGGTTGGGAATAGCTCTGAAGTTCAGTGGGAGTTGTATGTAATCAAGATGGGATTTTGTACTCTTACATTGTATGTAACAGTTAGACATCTGGGCGCCCTCGTTGATTCAAACTGGTGAAGTGTAAGGCCTTACCCAAACTTACTGTGTGTTTGATTGGACCACTTTGATTCTTGAATGAGAACGATAATGATTGAATGCCATGTGAGATTGAATCTGATCCATGTCTCATTGTTCAATTGATGTCTTTTACAGAAAGGATAGATGACGACGATTGCCATAAGTCTACTATCTTCAAGTAGCAAGCTGTTGCTAAAGGGAAGATACCTTGGTTAGTGACTTTAAAGTGTCATGACCTGTTGGGGGCAACTATGTGTAGCTAGAAGACCGCTGGCTGTCTGCATTGAGGTCTTATCAGAGACCGTCCAAGTGGGAGCTGTTGGATATTTATGTCCGGTTCGACAAGTCAACGCTGCCAACCGGGTCTTGACCCGTAAGAGTTACACCAAGGACAACAAGGTAATTCATTTAATTAGATTAAATGATGTTTTTGACGAACAATTTATAATATTTTATTTTATAAAGTTGTAAAATAAATATTATATTAAACCCAATCAAATTGGGTTTTATGTCATGGACGATTGCTAATGGGCTAAAAGAAATGACAAGAGGAAAGGATATGGGCTTGTGGGCTTTAGGGTTTTTAGTTTTAACCTAATCCTTGGCTATAAATACTTAGCATGGGTTAAGACATAAGACACAAGTGCATAACATAAACCCTAGTTGCCACACTCCATAGCCGCCACCCTCTTCTCACACTCCATAGCCGCCCACCCCTTCTCCCGCTACTGCGCCGCCGCATTTTGGCCGCCGCCGCCGCCGCCTCTTTTTCGGCCGTCGCTGCCGCTAAGTGGTTGAAGAAGGAGCTGTGTTTTTCAGCTTGTTCCCGTCTTGTTCTAGCTCACCTCGTTGCACCTTGGTGTCTCACGCGATTATTACACCTAAGGTATATCTGAAACATCCTATGGTTGTGTTTATATTTCGTATTTGCATGTTGGTGACTTTGTTCCATTGCGGGCATTCCTTGGTAAAAGGTGTTCATATTATTTTTGTTACCTACACTTCCGTTGTCAAAAATGTATATATATAATTTTAACTAGTTAAAAGTTTATATTGACTAACATGTATATACATGTGCTCTTACTTGTCAAAAGTGTTTTGACTAATCTTTGTAACAAATAAACACATACATATATGAACCAAGTTCATAAAATAAATTAAAATTATACCATGGATTTCCTTCAGTATATATGAATAAAAGAGTGTATGAACTGGAAAACCAATGCAAATCTGCAGCCTGAACTGCTTATTGATCAGTTTACAACAGGAAGACCAACAATGTACGCATCCATCCCCACAAAAAAAACACATGGCACCACACGTACTGGAGTACCAAAGCCAAATCTAATACAATATACACCGGTAAGAAAACTCAATTCACCACAAAAATCAAACAACTAAAACTTTATACTTGCCTCATTTTTAACTTATTAGTTATTTCACCTAAAAACCAAACAACTAAAACTTTATAAACATTTAAACACGCAAACCAAATAATCTAAACATATAAACTAACACATGAACCAATCAATAAACCTAAACTAACACAGAAAAACAAACATAAAACTAATATTTTGTGTGCAAACAATCTCAACAATCATAGAAAAACTAACACCAAATCGTCCACAAACAAGATCGATAAGACAACATGTTGCAACACAAAATACACAGATAATATAACGATTTCCAACCACAATCAACAAAAACAACGAAAACAAAAACCCTAAGATATTTGGGGAAGTAATTAAGTTGAAATCAAAGGTGAAATTGGAGCAGAATATAACCTGAATATGAAGTGTGATGCGAGGGTATTAGGGTTTACAACACTTGAGAAAATCATGTGAAGAATACGATTTACGTAAGGTTAATCGTGATTTTGGCAACTATAGAACCTACAAACAAAACTTAACCGAGTTGTGAAGATTCAGGTGACCTAGATGATATGTAGACAACAGGGAACATCTACATAAGGGATAGCTCGATTGAGATTCTTGGGACGATGAGAGAAGGGGGGGGGGGGCAGGGGTGAAGATGAAGAAGGAATGAGGTGGTGAGAGCGAAACGTGAATTCAAAACCCAATTTCAAAGTTTAAAATCACAAATGTTGGAGCCAAGTGACAAAAGAAGCGGCTAGATGTAGTCTGATTTAAGATTTGGAGAGATAATAAGAGCATGTTCGGGATACCTTTTTTATGAAAAGTCCTTTTGAGAAGGAAAATAAGTAAGAAATATTTACTTATTCACTTCTCCTTTTTTGAAGGCATAAATCAACCATAGAAGGCCTTTTCAAATGGTGTTTGGGATTCCTTTTTGATCCAAAAGTTCTTTTCAGATGATTGTTTTCAGATGATTGTGTTTGGGATTCCTTTTTAATTTTTAAGCTTCAAAAAGTCCTTTTCACCTCCAAAAGTCCTTCTCAAAAGGAATCCCAAACACCCCCTAAGATAGCTTGATGCTAGAAATTAGTTGTACACATGCTTTAAAAAGTTGTACATGTTAAAAAAGTGACAAATTACCATTTCTATCACTCGAATATGCATTATATATATAGTATCGATAATATAGATATGATTTTTTATAGTAATTGTCGCAAATAACTTTTATTTTATTTGTATTAACCTCGTAATGAATTTACTACCTACTACAAAGCATATACTAAAAATCAAGGTCGGCCCAGAGAAGGTGTGGGGTGTGCGACGACCCAGGGCCCAAACTTCCCGGGGCCCGAAAAGTTTTTCTTTTGAGAAATTATATATATATATATATATATGTGTGTGTATATATATACATTTTGTTTCAAGACAAGTAATTAGAAGTCTTTTTGATCTAGTGGTTTCTATTCCCCACTGAAAGAGTTTGGATTAATTTGATCCTAAGTTCGATTCCTTTAAATCCGTTTTTAAGTTGTTTAATTCCATTTTTCCTTTCTGTTATTTTCCAATTCATTTTTCGTTTTTTCCTTGTGCTTTATTTTTGCATTTTTTTTCCAATTGAATTTAAGTTTTCATTTATGGTTTAAACTGAAAACTTTTATTATTTATTTATTTTTGTTTTGTTTATTATTTAAATTAAATTTAATAAAACAATATTTGCACTATTTTTTACTTTTTATTATACAAAACTAATGAATCGAACACATTTTGGGCATGTTACGACTATATTTTTTTGTTTTCTTTTTTTTTCGTTTACTATATTGAGTGTATCAAAACAAACAAAGTTTCCACTCGATACAACAAGAAGGTTTGGTCCACTAGTTTGTATATAGTTTTAAATTTTTATAGATATTTTGAGAAAGTTATATTTTACAAACCCCTTTTTTATTTTTTTCTTATGTTTTCTACTATATGAATATGTACTAATTCAAATATAATTATATTTTCTTTACAAAATTGAGTTATTGAAGGGGACGTTTTTTTCTACTCGTCCTGGGCCCAAAATTTTTTGAGCATTTTCGAAGACGACCCTACTAAAAAAATGTTAACTTCTATTTAGGTATTATTTCTCGGTTCCGGTATTTGGCTCACCCATCCCAAATACAAACCTCACCATGTTACCAATTTAGGTATCGAATAATGGACCCCAAGGCTCAAATAGTAAGCATTAGACTATGGAGTATGGTGGGGTGGGGGTTTGGGGTATGGGTTAACACGTGGGCTGGGTGGGCTTCACTGACAAGACTCAAAAAATTGAGGGTATGGTGGGGCGTGGCTTGGCCAAATTCCTTTTATTTATCTTTTTTTTAAATTAATGGATAATATAGGGTAAGGTGCACCCAATGTCCACCCGCCAGCTCAGATGGGTAGCCCCGCCAAACGCCCGGGTTAAAACCCCCGCCCAAAGGGCCACGCCCAAACCCAAGCCCATCCAGAATAGTTACATGTGCGTTTCCCCTCAACCCACGCCCAAACTCCCCCCCATACCCCATGTACAACTAAAACATAACTAGCCTCCTTGGTTGTTGTTATAACAATACAAAACGATCGCATTTAATGTGCACAACATTCAACATTAACATTACATACATATCAACAAAGAGCTTTATATAATGTTTAGTATTTTTCATTTGATAGTAGTAATATTTATACAAGCATTTATTCCAATACAATAAATCCATGATCACATATGGGATGAACATGTATCTACAATGGGAATTATTGTACCTAAATTTATTTTTGTATATATTAAAATAGGAAAACTATTAAAATTCAAATATTGTAATTTAAATGTAAAAGTATCCTTTTTTGGTCATACTAAAGTGATATCATTTATTTTAACTTTAGAATTGATATAATAGTTGATGGTTTTCTCCCACCATAATTCCTTTTCAATGTAGGTCTCATGTAAACTTGCTTCTTCGGTATCTCTTATGCTTAGTGCAATCATGCTTCTGGTACCGTAACGTCCCTGTTGGTCAACGAAAACAAATATGAGCTAAATTGTCACATAATTTGTAGCTATATTTCTAATAACATGAATACGTACAAGTGGAGTGTCTACTTCGACAAATATCGAGCTTAGATTGTATTCCCAATCAATCAAACAAATATTAGGAAGTTGACTCTTGTCCGCTTTTGTGTTATCTCTCATTAGTTTGTCGATCATATCCTTAATGGGTACGTCCTCGTCATCATCATACGTACTTAGCAATCTTTTGAAATTCAATTTCAAACGTTGAACCTGAAAACATAAATTAACGCTTTATTATTGTCAATTAATGACACCTAAATATTACCTGAGTGGTTAATGAGACCTTATGATCGCATTAACCAACTAGGTAATTATGGATCATGTTCTTACTTGTACACGTATTAAAGATAGTCGGTTTATGGTTAACGTGATTAATTTGGTTGTTTGGTTTAGAGCAAGGGAATGCGTGACCTTGGGCCAAGGGGCGTCGAGCTTGGCATTAGAGAGAACATGGATGCCTGGTTGAACTTGTTGAACCGTTGGTGGTTCACCTTTTGGTCTGTTTGATATGTAAAACATCTTGTTTGAAGAAAGATCAAGAGTTATGAGGTTGAACCCGTTGTACTCATGAACCTCCTTCACTATTTCTTTTGCAAAATCTTCTGAACTCTTCTTGCTCTACAAGGCATTTTTTTCACGTATTAACTCCCAAAATTTGTAAAAAAAGCAGCATGGGTTTATTGCGCGAAAATGTAACAGATTTACCAGAAGAGTTCAGTCACATGTTTATATAAGATAAATGCATTTTACTAGTTATAAAAAAACAAAGTGATTAAAGTCTAATAGTTAATGTGTGTTTTTGGATTGTTGAAGATCGTAAAAGCATCTAAACGTTGAACCCTAAAACGTTAATATTTTTCAACTAGCGTCACTAAATGCTCGTTCCTTGTCATTGTTAATCCGAGTAATCTACTTAATATCAACTTGCAATTCGAACATCAATAGACCACATGTATCAAAATGTGTTTCTCTATATGAGGTCGGGAGTTCAAGTATCAAGTTGCACCGTTACTAAACTTGCATAAAATTCACGTTTTTCCACAACGTCTATTTTTTTAAATTTAAATGTAACATTTGAAAGACGTGCAACCTAACATGTTGCACGTTCAAGCCCACTAGATATCGTTATCAAACGTTAACATATATTACATTATCTCAAAAGGTCAACAATTTGATCATATATGTTATAAAAATGGCAAACTAAGATTTATATTCAAAGAAAATAAACCTCCAAGAAACGCAATGGAAGATCCCCTCTACTTTTGGCTTCAGGAAGAGTGTGAAGCTCCAAGACATTGGTAAGAAATGATACTCTACCATCTCTTGTACATGCCAACCACGTCCCTCCAGCCACCTCGTCTCTACCTCCTAATATCTCTCCACCCTCCCACCACCCAATCGACTTCGTCGGCCTTAAATTTTATTATACACAAAGATAACATATATATTAGATGTTACATTAATTTGAAAACCGATATGATTACATGAAACACGTTGAATGGGTATGTATCCAAATGTTTACACTTTCTTGTATCATTTTATTGAATGGAATTAGGTTGTCATTTTAGCTATATAGTCTTTATAACCATGAATGATCAACTATTTAAACTTTTAAATGAACACATAATAGTGTTAGCTAGGCTGGTGAACCCAACTCGACACTGCAAGTTTTAACTAACACATAGAAATCACCCATTAACCAACCCATGTATCTTGGCACAAGATTGATGTGATACAATTCAAACAACATAAAGGGGTGTGAACTATGAAGTGTGTACCTGTGGTGATACTCGTCTCTATTAAGCAAGAGAAGAAAAGGGTAGAGAGGGTGAACTTTCCAAGCAAAAACTACAATGCACATATCTAATATTTTTTATATTTGGAATAATTAGATATGTAACACTAGCTTTGATCAAGGGGGTGTGTTCATGTGTTTATATATGCACACCTTGATATGTTAAGTTACAAAAATGATCCCTTGAGTATTACATTTCCTAAAAATTTTACCCGTTTATTTTTAAATAACATTTTTGGTATAAAGCAAGAACAATTCAGTACATATCGATGTTAATTTTACATTATAGTGCTATAATTAGTGTTACAACATGATTAAAGTTAGTGAAAATCACATAAATTTACAGCTCACTATATATAATTAGAATCATAATTGAATTTACCGATCCTAACTACCAATGATAGTGACTTCAAGTTACTAACTTAGTAGGAAGTGTAACTAAAGTGCGTGTTTATAATTAATCGTAACAACATGATTAAAGTCAGTGAAAATCACATAAATTTACAGCTCACCGTATATAACTAGAATTTACCGATCCTAACTACTAATGATAGTGACTTCAAGTTACTAACTTAGTAGGAAGTGTAGCTAAAACGTGCGTTTTGTTTAGTATCCCATGATGAATAAACAAACATTCATTGCTCGTGTTTAGTCTGTATTTATTCGTTTTAAATATGTAGTGGTTTTGGTATCTCTAATAAAACACAACGTCTACATAGTTGATTTAGAGCTTGACGCGCAGCCGGGTGATTATTAATTTGACTACGCAAATCCTAACTCCAACTTGGAGGAAATCTACATGAATACTAATCAACTCTTACTGTATTTTTAAGCTTGTCACTTAAGGGAATGTCCAGGGACCATAGTATATTATTGTATTCTTTGAGGGGTGGTGGTAGGCACAACAGGATAGGGGTGGTAGTGGTAAGTCCATGAATGTTACTTTGGTATTAGTTTCATGTGGAGGAATAATGCTATTCCATATTTATGTGAACAATGAATAGTTTGAGTTTTTAGGTGGTTAAGATTTTACCCTATCATTATGAACATTTAGTGCCTGTATTTGTAGTTTGGGTTAACTTATAAATCTTACGGATTCGATAAAAAAATCATATCATTTAATGAAAGATACTCTATAGTTTTAACTTTTAAGGGGGATAAACTTTTGTCAGGTGATTATCCGATTCGTTTAAGTAACATTATAATATTTTCAAATATTTTGAATAAGAACCACGCATTTACCACCCATGACCTACTGGTATAATGATTACTGTTGACCAGTTCTATGTATAAACATGATAGAAACATGATGAAAGAATATGTTTATCAGTTAACCCCAATACTGTACATATTGTAGTAGCCATGATATGATCTATTCGAGTTCCCCTTTATGGTGTATGATGTGATGGAGATTTAGTAAATAGAGATGCTTACTAGTGATGTGTACGACGGTGATTGTGACCAACCTTAGACCCTATATAATGATCTCTATTTATCCACCAAGAGTAAACTCTATTCTTCTAGTAAGGGTAAATACATCCATCAAATATTTTACAAATTAAGTGAATAGAAGCAATAAGGTCAATGGTCAGTTATAATACAAATGATAATAATGGGTTATATATATATATATATTATATAATATATTCTTACATTCTCCCACTTGGTTGAGTTATGATTTATTATGAGTATTACGTAAGCATAATCAGGAGTTAATACTCATTCTAACTTTAAATCATAATCACAGTAGAGAAATACAGTTTTGAATCGATATTCAATTCAACCTATTAATCATATTACAATCCCAATTCAAAAACTAAGTAGTTAGGATCAGTTGACAAGTAAGCCCTTAATGTTTGGTTTGTACAATTATTTGTCTATATGCTCATTAGGCTAGCTGATACATAATTAGAGACAACAAATCAAATAAGTGAGGAAATTTTAATAATAATAATATTAAGAATAACAATAATAATAAAACGTAAGTAAATACAATATGTAATCAAACAAGGTCTTTAGTCAGTCGGAATGTTACTACTCGAGAAGTTAACGACAACTTAATTATCACAGTAAAGCTTCAATGGTCTAGAAATGGAATTAACTACTTTGAGTCTAGTGATTAAATTTTTAAACATTCCATTACACATTGCGTTATAAATAACAATGTATTATGCCAACATGGTGGAAGTTGTGGTCAACTGTTGTTTATGACTCTTCCATGAGATAGGTCGATCTGCTAACATAAAGATGTACCCCTGAAGTGGATTTTTGTCATCTTTACATTTAGCAAAGTCAGAGTAACCTACAACTTCTAAAATATCACTACTTCTATAGGTCAATTTATAGTCTTTTGTCCCTTGCAGATATCAAAGTACTTTCTTAGTTGCTTTCCAGTGATCTAGGTATAGTTAGTATGATAATGGTTGTTCTAGTAATATACACAATATCTGGGCGAGTATAGACTTTAGCATACATAAGGCTCCCGACTACCGACGCATAAGGTATTATTCACATTTGCTCGTTTTCAACCTTTGTTTTCGGACATTGGAACAAGCCGAAAACATCTCCTGTAGTTACAAGAGCTATAAAAGGATTGACATTGTTGCATGTTGTAGCGGGTAAAGACACATTCAATATAGGCCTTTGGAGATAATCCCAAAATTCTATTGTGTCTACTCGGTGTATTCCACCATGTCTTTTTCGCTTTATATCTCCTAACTTGACACGGTTGTTGAGGAGTTGAGCAACAAGTCTAACAGCGGCTTCGAGGGTGGCAGGGTTGCTACTAATGACTGGGTCTTGGATTATCACTGAAAGACCCCCAATGTACCTCTCAATAAGATTTATAATATATGAGCATCAAATCTTTATCAATGAGGTGGTGGTCCATTGGTAAAGACAAAGTATTTAAACACTTTGGTTTATAAGAGAGAGGTATTGGGTTCAAATTCAACAGATAATAAGGATTAAAAAAATTGTCGTTCAGAAAAATATGGATAAAATCGTTGAATAATAACAAATGAATGAAGAATAACTAACCTTTACTCAAAACATGATTGATAATGATCATAATTCACCAATGTGATTCAAGAGGCAGGCATGACTTCAAGAGGCTATTCACGCAATCACGTGGCTTAAATTAACTTATAGGATATGAACTATAATAGTTATTGGGTTAAAAAAGTTAAAAAAATAGGCCTTTTAATGATTTAAAATTAACTGTTTAAAAATTAACTAATTAGGCTTAAATTTTAAACTATAAATTTGTTTATTATGTAAACGTTTAGAAAAAAACAACAACAATAGTGTCGCTCATAAAAAACAATGGTGTCACTGCTTATTTTGAATGGTGTTGTGGACGGTAGCGATTATCTAAAGTGCATTTAATCTATGGTGTTTAACACCTCACTTTTTAGCATCTTCCACTAATAAGCTTTACAATGTACACAACACAAATTACGAAACTACCCTCTGCACCAACTAAACATTATTGTTGTGAAAGCAACTTGGGGTCCCAACTAGTACAAAACACCCATGTGAACTAGTAATCACCACCCGTATTTGATCATATTAATTAAAGGAATAATAACTTCTCTTCATGTGGATTTAAATCACTACCCAATTTCAGCCCTGCAAATTGTAGCTACAATTTCATGAGTATGAAACTGATTTCATTAACCAATGGATAAAGATAAGACTAGAAGATATGTATCTGGCCCGTTTCGCTACTAATATCGGATTCCTTTTGCTCATTAATAGTTGGTTATTGTTGGAGAAAGGTATCTCCGTTTCTTCATGTGCAATAAAAAGCAATTTATAATATTAATGTGTTAATGAAATCTTGAAATTCAGCCTCGCAGTGTTTTCAAACTGGATACGTCATCAAACCACAAACGAAACGTACACAGTTCAAAAGCACTCAACTGGACCAATTCTGTAGGCAGTTCCCAGACTGGTCCCAGTTTAGAGAACGCCGACTTCTAGTAAACCAAGACCAAGTTAACTATAATAACCAATACAAAGCAATAACCGATGGCTTCAGTTTTGCTATTTTTTAAATACCAAAATATATATATGGTTTGGTTTCTATTTTTAAAGGAATAATGGATTTTAAATATCTAAACTATTAACTTCAAAAATAACCAGTGATGGTTCTACCTTTTCACATATTGCAGACTAATGGACTTTTAAATAACCTTAATTTCTTTTTGTCCCATTATCCTTTTCGGTTTAGTAAAGGTCCATTGTTTACAATATATGAAAAGGTGGAACCACGACTCGTTATTTTTTAAGTTGGGACCGTTGCTGACCAACAGCTAATAGTTTGGATTATTAAAATCAATTATTCATTTTTTAAATACCAAAACATATATATGGTCTGGTTTTAGCTTGTTGTGTAAAACACTAAAACCTGA
The DNA here is from genome assembly GCA_947069175.1 of Scalesia atractyloides. Taxonomy (NCBI): domain Eukaryota; kingdom Viridiplantae; phylum Streptophyta; class Magnoliopsida; order Asterales; family Asteraceae; genus Scalesia; species Scalesia atractyloides. The sequence continues at coordinate 58,201,167 of CAMTDV010000030.1, forward strand.
CCATATATCCATATCAACCAAAAGGAGATCACATCTCTTTTATATATAAAAAATGTTGGGCCAAGGTGAGAAAATACTCGATGGATCACCTGAAATGTTTTAACCAATGACCTAGTCCAAACATAGCCTTCACACTTCTGACTTAAAACAATAGCAAGCATGCACACTATTGGGCCAAAATAGCTAGTCTGGTAGCTAATGGGCCTAAGCCCACACAAATCCGTTTCAAATTACTAATACCTAAGTTTCGGGCTTTGATCACTAAAATTAAAGTCAAAAGAGTTTTCATTTACACATCACCGTTTTCTCTAAACTGTTATTATTTTGCAAAAAAAATAATAATTTCTACTGTTATATATTTTGCCAAATCATACCAAACTCGGATCGCCCTTTTCGACTCCCAAACCATCTTCTCGTTAAATGCTTTAACCGGTTATCATAAACTTCACAAAATCTTTCCTCCCACCCTTTGGGCTCAACTGCAAGATACCCGAGCCCAGGAGCCCGATCATTTGATTTCAAATTAACCGAACGGGTCCAGTCCACAACATAAGCCGACACTCTTCTTCTAAACTTGGCCTTGAACTCGGGCCACGCTTGGTACTTATAGTGGTTCACAACCACGGTTCCAATATTCGCTTTCTTGCTTTTATATCCGTCTTTTAACTTGAAATGATGAATCACATTAAGCAAAGACTCATGAACCGCATCAAGAAGCACTATTGATTTGTGTCGGTTTTCGATTTCTTTTCTGCAAGTATAACCTTGTGTCACTCCCGCTAACGGGTGTGTCGTTTGATTCGATGGGACAAATTCGTAACAACGAATGATTAACTGACCGTACAGATTCTCAGGCAGAAGTGATTGTAAAAGTGACTTCGATGGTTTAGATGACGCCCATGATGGCGAATAGACAAATTCATCCACATCAATGAACATCATCCAACGACACATGGTTTTCACATGCAACACCACGTGCGAGAAACCTCCTTCTTGGGTTTTTGGCCATAGCCAAAAACGAGTCTCGACATCGTACCCTTTCGATTTCAACAAATCCACAACTTCCCCCAAATCATCATCACTCCCATTGTCATACAAAATGAATTTATCAACCCCAATTTTGGAATGGTAAATCACCCACTCTTTCAAAAATTTAGCCACATTGTAAACCATGGTACACGCGCACAATAACGACTTTGTACCACCTATTGCTATCTTGCGCTGTGGCGTATAATACGCCAACGATGGAACCACCTGTTTGTTTTGAACAATAAGAAGAGACACTTTGACTAAATTCTGACCAAACTCCGTTAAATCAGGCCGTTGACATCTGAAGACTTCTTGCACAGAGCTGGTAACAGAAGTAGTAACGCCGTTAACGATATCGTCACCAAAAAGACATTTAAATTCCGTTGGACTTCTGTTAACTCCTTGACGATTATTAATCCCTTTCGCAAGCAAAACGACGTCGTTCTCCGTTTCAACAATCTCGTAAACAATAAAGTTCCACCGGAGAAGCTCCGGCGCCGGCTGAACCGGCTGAATTGACTGAACTGGCGTTTTAGTTAAAACCGGCTGACGAAACGGCAGTCGCCGGAGAACACGTTTCGGTAACGGACAGGTGTACGTGTTCCGATCTGGAAACGACATCGTTCCGGCAAACCTAGCCGGAGAATTCTCATTGGTATCAAATAAACAGAACAACGACGACGTCGTCGTATAATTCCTATCAAATACGACGTCGTTTGGAACAATGACTAGCGCCTCCCAAGACGGAAACAAAACCGATACATTCGCAATCGATAAATCAGGTTTCCGAAACACACGCATGGAATCATTATTAACTGGAATATGTACCTGAAGTGTATGCGATTCGACGTCGTTTGAAGGTTGACTGGTGAATGTGTCTTGTTCATTGATGATACGGTTTTTGCTGACGTAAGGGCGGAGGCGAGGGTTAGGGAAGTAGACGGGGGACGGCGGCGTAACTGATCGGATACGGTTGGTGAGAGGAGGTGGTAAGTGGCGGTGAATGAGACGATGGAGATGGATACGTACAGGAAGAATGTACGTATCTTTAGGGCCATTTTCATTGCAACGAGACGAAGAAGAAGACGAAGTTTATATATGTGTATGGAGTAGAAGCCGGCTATTTGTAAATAAGGGTTTTATAAGATTTTAATAACACAAAGTCACAAACCCTATTTAATAGTGATTCGATAATTAAAAATTATTCAAGTGTTTTATTTGTGTCATCTTTTGATATATGAATCATTTCATTGTATAATGACAAAATAAATGTGAGTGCAATCCGTACACAATTTAAGCGATAACCTTGTGTTACATGAGTTAGGGTGTGTATGTTCGGTTTGGTATTTTTGTAAAATCGAAACCGTAACTGAAACGTTTGGTTTTCCGTTATTGGAGTCGTTCAGTTTCAGTTATATGCGTTTCGGCTTTTTAGGGTTTAGCAACGGTTCGGTTGGGTTTTTAGAACAAAATTACGTAAAATTCTAAAATTGATACTGTAATCCAAGTTCAACTAAGTTATTATTTTAATTTTTTTAATTAATATTGTTTTCACAAACCTAATCGTCTAATCTGTTTTTATATTTTCTAAAGTTTTTATTAAGACATTTTCCTTTATATTACTTTAAAAATTATTTAATTCATATGTTAAATTTTTTTTATTTCCTATAAGAAATGGACAAATTCTTTAATATTTTTAATATATTATAAATACTTAACATTCAAGAATAAAACTAATAATTCCTAAATAAATATATAACAAACATTACAAAACGATTATTTTAGATTCTTTGGTTCGGTTCGTTTTTTTTTTCGTTTCAAAAAATGTAAACCGTAATCAAACCATAAATTTTGGGTCAGTTTTTTCGGTTTCGATTTGTTTTTTTTTTTTCGATTTCTTCTTACCATTATGAGTTGAATGAGAGAGTTAAACTGGCTATTTGGCCCATATAGGATATTTTGCATGTATTTTATTGTCATATGACAGTAAGACTGGATAAAGAATATAATGATATGACATATACCCCCCTCCCCCCTCTTTTTACTCAGCTTGTATGACCCATAGAAGATCTATAATATGAGAGGTGTTATGGTGTGCGTTGTTGATTACGTTTGTGTATGGTATAGTGATATAATGCGATATAATAAAGCATTATACTTAGATAACTCGGTTTTATAGAAAAAAATTCAAAATGTTTTTTACAAAAATTCTAAAAAAATCAATTTTTCAAAAAAAAAGATTTTTTTTTCATTCACGGCTACCGTAAATGTTGAAAAAGGTGATGTCATGCTTATGTCATCACCTTTTTACAGTCACCGTAGGGGGCGAAAAACACCACTTCGAAATTTTTTTTTATTTTTTTACGGACAGTCTTTTCTAACATTTTAATCTAGGGGTGTGAAAAAAATGAGGTCGAAAATCGCACGGGATGACCGAGTTCTCTAAGTCTCACAACTCGTAAGGGTTTTTCCTTGATCCTAATCCTATGATACAATGACATAATATTTAACGAAAAATGGTAAGAAAATGACCATCATGAATTTCATAACTAGGCGGTTTAGTCATCAAGTTTAATGGTTATATATGTCAACCATTAAGTAAAGTGAAACATTTTGCAAGTTTGATATGTTAAAAACGAAATCTTAATATGCTACAAAACTAAAAGAATTCATAGTTAACTCTTATAAATATAATATTTTTAAATAACACAATGTAGAAAAGGGAGTCAAATGATATTGACGATAAACAGTTTGAATTATATTTGCTTTGGATAAACTTAAACATTATTAGGTAATCGTGATGTATACTTGACTAAATATTTACCCAATGACTCATTTTTTTTTAAATTTATTTTATGAATATATGAGTTTGCGGACATGTTACTACTAGACCACTTTCATTTTCTTATTTTATTTTATCTTCATATGCCTCCTTTTTAGAAGAATTTGCCTTGTCTTGCAAACCAACGTATAGCTTTTCATTTTCCTTTTTTTTTTCTTAAAGCACAAATGCGCACAACCATATAACTTCTGTTTGCAAAATTTAGGTATCGTCAAAAGTGAAGATCCCATATAAGGGCATATGTAGTGGGGCGTTTTGTAAGAGGGGAGAGGCTCCAAAGTGCCCCCAACACCACTACGGAAGGCGTTATGGGTAAAAATTTTTGATGGGCGCTATACGTTATAGCGCGTTTTGCAAAATTCTCCACTCACAACACATATATACCATACATTTATATGTATAATTAAATGGTTTATTTGTTAATTGGGTAATGATGAGGTATGAACATTTTGACTACGACATTTTAATGTCATAACGCCCCCTCTGACATGGCACGACACGTGTCAGAAAACGTCCCTTAAGGGGCGTTATGACTACACATGACCTAAATATTTTAATATAAATGTGATATTTAGACACAATATAGACTTACATCTACATGAAATTTACAAGTTTAAGCTTAGACTATATGAGATTTGTTAATTTATAGATTGAACACCATAAATATGTGTAAAGCTAAGTAAGTCAGTAATAAAGATATATGTTTCTCCAATTGTCCCCACTAATAAATTAACACATGATTATTTTGAATTTATATGAATTCCACTAAATTTGTTGCTAATATACTTTGATAGAATATAAACTCTTTTTTACTACTAATAAATATATAAAAAGCTTTATTCAATATAATCGTTATACCTAAATAAACTTTGTATAATTTTGCAAGAAAAGAATATTTTCCTGTATTAAAATGTTTTTTATTTAGAGTATTGCCTCATCTTGTATTGTACATAAAGTGAAATTTGCTTTTCACAATCCCCATAATCTCTTTGTTTTTACAATTTTGTTATTTTGTGAATTTCAAATTTATTTTATAGGATATTATTTAAATATATATTCGATTTAAGTCCTCAAAAGAGGTGGAGTCATATCCTTTAATTGCTGCAAAAGTTATTTCACATGTACGTTTTGAGCAACACAAATTCTTTGCATTTGCGTAGATAATATTGGTTACTTATAAAACAACCATTTATCACAAAATTAGGCTTATTAATGATTTAATCAGTTTCAGGAATATATTTATCTTTTTTATTTATATTTTTAGTCAAGAAAGTATAAAGTGATAGAGAATATGTTTAAGATATACATATAACATTTGCCTTGAAATGATGATTATTATTTAGGATATTGGATTTAAATAACCTAAGTCCTAAACTTTCACCAATTAATCGATAACACTCCCAACTTTCGATTTATAAAGTAGCACTCTCAACTTTCAACTTATTAGCCGATAACACTCCCTAGCTGACTGAACCTAACCTAGTTAGGTTTTGCTGATGTGGCATCTGATGTGGACCTTTTTGCTGACGTGGCATATGACATACATGGCAACTAATGTGGCATTTTTTGATGATGTGATTGCTGATGTGGCAGCTGACATGGTATTTTTTGGTGACATGGCTGCTGATGTGGCGGTAGACATGGCATTTTGATGACATGGCAGCTGACATCAGTCAACTGGGTTAGGTTTCAGTCAGTTAGGGAGTGTTATCGGCCAATAAGTTGAAAGTACTGGTGTACAAATTCGAAAGTTGAGAGTCTTATTGATGTGCGTGAATTAAATATATTTTTATTATTATAATTTTCGTTCACACAGATTAGGTTTTAAAATAGTTTTTACTTAAAACCAACTACACACACACATAGGGAAAGTGTACCCGTCAGGTGGTAGTGTAGTTCGCTGGTAAGAACCGGATATCAATCTGTGGACTCGGTGTCTCAGTACTAAATTTTTGTTACTTTTAAACCTTTCCAATTGATAAAGTTGGTTTTGTTCCTAATTTATCATGCAAAATAATAAACTACTACTAAACTAGAGAATGACCATATCTAAGAAAGGGTTGCCTAAACTAAGTATCCACAAACAAACATGTGACAACTAAGTGGAGGATCAATGGTGATGCAAGCTCTAAGTTAACTAAGTCTCCAATCAAGGTTTCCTAGTTTAATAAACCTTAGGAAAACTAAAATGAAATAATCACTCTAATCACCTAAAAATTATTATTTGAAGCTCACTTGCTTAGTTAATATTAACCTTTAAACAAGAGTTATTTTTTTATCAAAACTCCTAACTCTACAAGTTTGAAAAAATTACCATGAACAACATAACAATCACCCTAACTTGCTTTCAAGTAAGTAGCACTATCATCATGTTCTTGACAAAAAACCACAAGCATGGTCATGCTAGATAACAATCTTGGCCAAAAGTCATCAATCTAACACAAACACAACTATAGAATCCAAGTAAACATTATTATGATTTTTCCAAATCTAAATGCAAGAATTCCTACACATGTTCAAATCATCATTCAAGTCATGTTAACAATTATCATTCCTAGTTTCATGTTATGAATCATGCTAACAAGTTACTAAGATTCAATAATCATAATCTTTACATGGGCTTTCCAACACAACATGTAAATACTTATGACCAAACATTCAAGAACAAGGACTTTAAGCATGTATAAGAACTCCAAGAACAAGATTCAAGCACTACTATGAAGATTACCAAAAACAATCACCACATCAACTTCCATGATTATCACATATTCATAAGCTTCAACTAGTTTAGACAACACCAAATGTTTAGCCTACAAGGCTCATGATAACTAAGACAAACATAAAGTAATATGGATTGTGCATGAATAACAAGTGAAATACTAGTGTTTAAGACAAGGTAATTAGCTAAATGAGTTGGATTATCAAGTGATACAACCTCCTAAAGGCTCATTCTTCAATCTCCAAGCTTCCAAGATCAGCTTCTTGAGAGAGAAATCCACCCAAATGCTCCAACTCCCCTTCAAATGAGCTGAATTCACGTATTTAAGCTACTGGGCATTTGGCACGACCGTGCCACCATTTGGCACGGTCGTGCTTGGTAAGTGTCAGGTGCCTTTTTCGAGTGTTGACTTATTTGCTAGCCATTTTGGGAAAAATCCCGCTCAAACATTTCTGAGTTGGCACGGTCGTGCCAACCATTGGCATGGTCGTGCTTCCCGTAAAGTATTCGAAAATGGCTGAAATGATCCCGGGAATAAGCTGATCTCAGAGTGGTTTGGCTTGGCACGGTCGTGCCAAGCTTTGGCACGGTCATGACAGTCGTCAAATATTCCTGGTTCGCCTAGAATCTGAGCGTGCTGATGAGAGTGCCGATCAGGGTTGGCTGGCACGGTCGTGCCATATCTGGCAGTTTGCTGGAAAACTTCGTTTTTGCTCCAATTTGCTCCAAAAGCCTTTGTTTCTTTACCGGGCCGAAGCCCGGACCTGCATTTTCACAAATAACTCAAATGAATATCTAAATCAATGAAAATACGACAAGTTCTCACGTAAACGGGGTCTATTTGACGTTTTAAAGATGTATAAATTCTTATACATCAGTTATTGGCCAATTGATGAAAGTTAGGGTTATTTAAATCCAATATCCCTTATTATTTCTGCATTGACAAAAATATGAATCTTTTTAAGGTTTTTGCAAAGTATTTTTATTAATACATAATTACAAATATAATAAATTCTACTATATACATGTCGAGCTACAATGTAAGCATGATTTTGTAAAACATGTGTACTGAAAAATAAACAATAAACAATCCATTTAAGTACAGAAGTCCGAAGCAGTTTTGTCTTTGAGCAAGCACAATCATGACACTTTGTATATAGTTGTGGGAAGTACGATGACCAAATCGCTAACGTACAAGTGTTTAGTATTGCCTATAATACAACTTATTGACTTATAGCTTTTTGAAAAAATGAGTTTTTTAGAAAATGATGTTTGGGTAATAGGTTGAAAATGATGTTTTAAGGCTTAAAAAAAGGAGAAATAGAAAAGTTAGGAGGGAGTGACTTTTAAAAAAAGGAGATACGAAGTTTTTCATAAGCAATCCCAAATACCCACTAACATGTTGCACGACATAGCAATATGCACTACATGACTATACAAACAAAATATAAGGTGATTCAATGTAGAGCACCAAATTACCTAATTGAATATGTGAATGACATGTATACTTGTTGCCACCAACTTATGTATCAGTCATTAACTTACATTCAGTACATACGTGCACATAGACACTTTCTCTCTATAAGGGCATTTAAAATCCTTTCCTCTTATGTGAGAGGGTTTGACATATTATGAAAAGTGGTTACGAGAGGTTGTGAGTGGAGGAGAGAGAAAATTTTACTGTTCATCTGTAAATTTGGGGGGATATTGTTCACCCCTATAATTTTTTATTATTATTTTGAAAGTGGTTGTGAGTAGAGGGAAGAGAAAATGTAATGATAGAGGTAGCAAAAATATTATTTAATTGAAAGGAGAGAGAAAATTTGTGATTTTTAGTGTAATTATAAGAATGAAGATGGGAAAAGGATGTGAATGCTCTAACACCTCAACCTAAAAAAGGTTGATGTGTCATTATAAATGGTGATTAGAAACATAAGACATAGTTCATTAATATAAAAGTTAGGTTTACAAGCCATAAGATACTTCATAGTCCTAAGGCCAATATACATGTTAATTTTATATAAGTGACAACATCCTCAATTAGCATTCTAGGATTTATTCTTCACTCTTCACCCTGCCCAAAGTAACCTTTGGTGAAATAATATATACGGATTGAGCCAAATGCCCACACGGACTAACAGTCTCAAATAACAACTAGTAACGGTAACAATAACAAGAGCAATCAGTGGCAGTGATAATAGTAACAGTAATTTAATACAATTGTAGGTCCTATCCTGTGGATCGTAACGAGATTGACAATCAATCAAGGGTGCGGAATCCCCTTGATAGATCACACAAACACAGAAACAAGAATAAAAGATGAAGAACATGAACAAATACTTTAAACGATCTTCTATGATTATCAAACCAAATCGTTTTACAATCACTCAAGATCACAAGAACCTCACATCCACTCTCTCTGTATTCTCTCACAAAACTCTCTGTAACTCCTCTCTCTAGTGTCTAACCTAAAACCCTAATGCAGCATTGTTTATATGGCACAACCATGCATACTGGGCTAGGCCCACATAACATTACATAAACAAACTCGGACTTGATACCCTCCCAAACTCGGACAAGCTTGAAACACTCTGAATTTGTGAAGTTTCCACAAATTCGGACTTCCCGGTGCATTCACAAGTTTGGACAAGTTAGACACTCACAAACTTGGACTCCACTTGAGTGTACAAACTCGGATTCATTAAGTCTTCATAAGTTTAGACTTCCTGTTATATCATAAACTCGGAATTTAGTTATGATGTCAAACTTGGAATTCTTGAGGTCTTCATGTCCAAGTCTTGTATACTATCCAAAGACCAAACGAAGTTGTTGTCACATACATGCACCAACAAACTCCCCCTTAACAATAGCTTGCAAAGGTGAACTTTATTCTTCAGGATGTCGCAGTCTTTGGTCTTTGGATAGCGTCAGCTTCAACACGACTTCTGTCAGCAACAGACTCCCCCTAAGCTGATGCATCCAATCACCAAATCTTCTAAGATTTAAACCAGCAATCCAAGTATGTCTTTATATCTTCCATACTGCATTGTAAAAGAAGGATTCTACCAAGCAACAACAAACTCCTCATCTCATCAGCCACCTCTCAGCAACATATTGCTTCAATCTGTATACTATAAACACAGACAGCTCGAGAAACCATAAGAATTTTTCAACAAAGTTAAACAAATTATTATTATTTAAAAGAGGGTAACACGGTATCACAGATTAAGCAAATTCCAATACAATACACACTCAAAAAATTTGTCCAACACAATAGAATCTGCAAGGTTTAAAAATTTTAACTCATCTTCTAACACCGTCTCCCCCTATCGGTAACAACTCTTCCATGAACAACCATTTTCCGTACGCTAAGAATTTTAACGAAAAAAGGACAATCTTTTTGGATTTTTATATTTTCTGAAAGCAAATAACAAAAGCAATAAACACTCTATATTTGTGAGAATCACTAGTAAGAACATCATATCAGCCAAATCAAACGTTTCACACTAACACCCATAACTTTCTTTTAATTTTGGTGAAAAGCAGTCCAAGACGATTACCAGTATTGTTTATCCACTTAAACAAAACACATGAAGATTTCAAGTACCTTTACCTAGTGATATGTTAAGTAATTTTATACTGATGTACTAGTGTGTCCCACTTCAGGACGTACCCTCACGATCAAGGTATACACAAAGATTCCTCGTAGTAGGTGAGTATACCCAAATTCATCCATTTTGTTTTTACAACGTTAATAATGGTGATCAGGTCAGTACTTCTGTACAACAAAGAGACCAATATCCAACGAGGGTTGAGGCATATACCAAAGATTTTGGTACGATTTATGCATTTTGCACACAATTGAATGACTCTCAGGAGAGCTTTTTCAATTTATTGGTTTTGGCATTTTAGCTCTTTTAAGATTTCTGGTTGTGCCTAGGTCAACATATATCTGGATGCAGCAGAAGGACAACCCTGATATCTTGGATGAAATAACAACATAAAGACCCAAAACCTCGGATTTTGGCAATCTCTCAACGCAAGATTTAAGGTCATTAACCCATACGCCACTGATATGTTACCTACTCATACACAGTTCGTTATGTTTATCACGTTAGTAAGTTGATTATTTCATGCTTTTTGTCTACTGGTACATCATATAATGGAGCTACTATCATACTTAGGCAATCTAATTTCAAATTCAGTATGACAGTCTTACTCCTGATGTACTATTATTTCTTCTTTTTCACACAATGATAACTCATTTTTGATTTTCTACTTTTTTTTGGAATAATGGATTTTAATAATCCAAACTTTTAGTCATTGGCTGGAAATGGTCCCAACTTAAAAATAACCAGTGGTGGTCCCAACTTTTCGTATATTGTAAACCAATGGACTTTTACTAAAAAAAACCAATTTCTATTTGTTTACTACCTTCTTTATTCCTATTTTTCGGAAACTTTTCTGTATAATGTAAACCAATGGACCTTTACTAAATCAAAAAAGATAAAGAGACAAAAAGAAATTAAGGTTTTTTTAGTAAAAGTCCATTTGTTTACAATATGTGAAAAGTTGGGACCACCACCGGTTATTTTGAAGTTGGGATCGTTGCCGGCCAATGACTAAAAGTTTGGATTATTAAAATCCATTATTCCATTTTTTTTCATTTTTATAGTTTTGTATTCAAGGTCTCAGTTGTGTGCTGATGCAACGCGAGAAAGTAATAGCCTATGCTTCACGTCAGTTGAAAACTCATGAGAAGAAATACACGACCTCAAGATTTGGAATTATGAGCCGTGGTCTTCGCCCTCAAAATCTGGAGGCACTACTTGTACGGTACTAAATGCACTATTTATACCGATCACAAGAGCCTTCAACACATCTTCGATCAGAAAGAGTTAAACATGTGACAACGTCGATGGGTTGAACTCTTGAACGACTATGATTGCGCGATCAAGTATCATCCAGGAAAGGCTAACGTGGTAGCTGTCGCCCTCAGCCGGAAGGAAACCAAACCTAAACGCGCTCGAGCTTTACAGCTTACCATTCACTCTAACCGTCCTGACCAGATCCGCTCTGCTCAAATTGAAGCTTTGAATGACGAAAACCTTCAAGCTGAATCCATGCGGGGAATGGAGAAACAACTTGTAACTAGGTTTGACGGTATTCGCTATTTTATGGAGCGAATATGGGTCCCATCCTACGGAAACCTCTGAGAACTCGTGTTAGACGAAGCGCACAAGTCTCGATACTCCATTCATCCGAGTTCTGATAAGATGTATCAGGATCTAAAACTCTTTTACTGGTGGCCTAGCATGAAAGCTAACATAGCGACGTATGTGAGCAAATGCTTGACTTGCGCGAAAGTCAAGGTAGAATACCAAAAACCATCTGGTTTGGTTCAGCAACCAGAACTGCCTATGTGGAAATAGGGATAGATTTCAATGGATTTCATCACCAGTCTACCAAAAACACAAAATGGGAACGATACCATTTGGGTGATTGTCGACTGTTTAACCAAGTCTGCTAATTTCCTTGTGATCAAAGAAACCGATAAGTTTTCTACACTTGCCAACATTTACTTGAAGGAAGTAGTTTCTAGGCACGAGGTGCCGACTTCCATCATTTCCGATCGCGATCCCCGTTTCATGTCCGATATGTGGCAAGCTATGTATAAATTATTCGGCTCACGTTTAGATATGACACAACCTATCATCCTCAAACGTATGGCCAAAGTGAGCAAACCATTTAGACGCTCGAAGACATGCTGCGAGCATGTGTGATCGATTTTGGTAAAGGATGGGAAAGACATTTGCCGTTGGTAGAGTTTTCCTACAACAATAGTTACCACTCTAGCATTCAGGCAGCTCCGTTCAAAGCATTGTACGGGCGTAAGTGCCCATCCCCTCTTTGTTAGGCTGAGGTTGGGACAGCCAAATCACATGCCCAGAACTCGTACTCGACTTTCTGAGAAGATTGTTCAGATCAAAAATCGTATGGCGGTGGCATGGGTCGCAAGAAAAGCTACACCGAACAAGCGTAGAAAACCCTTGGCATTCGACGTGGGCGATCGTGTCTTATTGAAAGTATCACCATGGAAGGGTGTGGTTCATTTTGAGAAACGAGGCAAGATCAACCCGCGTTATGTGGGGCCGTTCACTATTTTGGAAAGGATTGGTAAGGTGGCTTACAAACTTGATTTACCTGAGGAACTTGGCAACATGCACAACGTTTTTCATGTCTCTAATTTGAAGAAGTGTCTGTCAGATGAAACACTTGTAGTCCCATTCAAGGAACTAAAAATCGATGATAAGTTGCAATTCATCAGGGAACCTATCGAAATCGTGGATCGGGAAGTCAAGGTCTGTAAACACAGTCGAATACCAATAGTGAGAGTTCGTTGGAACTCAAAACGTGGACCGGAGTTCACGTGGGAACGCAAGGATCAAATGATGCTCAAGTATCCTCACTTATTCAAAACCGCTAATCTTAACACTGATGCGACTGATGAATTTCGGGACGAAATTCCCCTTCAAGTTGGGGATGATGTGGCACCCGAGGAAAACCCGCAGTCATCTTAACTTTTCCTCTCACTTTCCCGCTTTGGCTTATTAAATTTCAGGACGAAATTTCTTTCAAGTTGGGGATGATGTGACAACCCGCAACTTCAGGTTACTACTTTAACCTAACCTCAGTTAACTTAATCATACTCATACATTCATAGCACTGCATTTAACTAGGGTTAGTTAAATGAGTCTACTTTGGTAATTCAGGGAATTACCGGAACACGCACACAAATTAATTCTCTGAACGTTTTGGTGGTGAGCACGAATAATAATAATTATAATCGGATGGTTTAAATGAAATTTATGGATTACTTGTCAAATATGTGAGTCATGCGTTTTAATTGTAAATACTTGTTATTTTGTGCTTTATGTGAAAGCTACATAGTTAGGGGTGCATTGTGGTTGATTAGAAACTTAATAAAAATCCTGCAACCCTAAAAGCTCCCTCACAAATCACTCTATGACAGTTAGCAAATTATCATTCCTCTAATCATTCTCCAATCATTCTTGGCTGCACAAGTTCACTCACATTAATCTTGGATCTTTCAATCCTTCAAGAACAATCCTTGCATCGATTCATAGGTAAGTATTATGATTATTCGTTGGAGTTCTTGTTTATTTGATTTCATGCAAAACCCTAGACATCCAAACAATCTGAAGCCCTTTGATCATGTATGTTGAGTATGTAGTTGTTAATTGATTGAATGAACGTTGGTTGCTGGGCATTAGAGATGCTATTGATAGAGTAGAATTATTGAACGAATGACTTGATTGTCAACATTGTGAAGTTAGGGTTTTGCCGTAAACTGTTATCTTGAAAACTATGTTCCTGTATTGGTTGTTCCGGGGAACAATTATCAGACTTTGTGAAGTCACAAAGTCCGGATTGGTAACTGGTCCGAGTTTGATTGATAACCGCCCAGATTTACTCGTGATTTCCGAATTTACCTATGCTTGACCGAGTTTGTATGATGAATGGAGTCCAAGTTTAGTGAAGGTTCATCAGGTTCCGAGTTTAATAGATAAACATATGATCCGAGTTTAGGAGAGATGCAGGCTTCCGAGTTTAAGAAGGAAGGTAGTCCGAGTTTGATGAAGTCTGGGTTTAGGGGTTAGGTCCGGGGATACATGCATGTTTCCAAGTTTGTGGGAGTTCAGATATGTGGGGTTGAGGAAATCCGGGCTTATGTGAGGTTTCTGAATATAAATATAGATGTTGATGACTTCCTAGTTTAAGTGTATAGTACGAGGGTTCCGAATTTACTTATGTATATGCATGTTCCGAGTTAAAGTGTAAACGTGGGTGCCGAGTCCGACTTTAGTGAGGAACCAAGGGTTCGGAGTTTATATTATACATGAAACCGAACATGTTATCTGTACCCCTCCGTATTTGTTAATAGGTTGTATGTCCGGGTTCTTAAATCACAACACTTGTCAAAAACTGCAGAGCCCACTGTGTGTGTATTGCATGTTAAACATGATTAATCTGATCATATGAACCCTATTGGATTGTTTGGACACTAAAGGTATTGCAAATCCTACTTGTGTACATACTTATATTTAAATGTACATTAGGTCGCGTGTAACGTGACCTAACACTTACTTAACGTATAAAGACTCGTTAATACTACCGAGCAAACTAAGGTGAGTTCACTACTCTTTCACAAGCATGCGTCCCGGGGGGGGGGGGACAAACTACTATTCCTTGGAGGAATACTTTTCATAATTGTTGTAGTTTAATTTCGATGTTAGTTAATAAACTCACTCTATCATGAAAGTCCCTACTTACTACCTGGGAGGACGGGCGTGAACTAATGACCTTAAACATGTTTATCAATGGTGATAGACATTGATGAGGGCACCAAAAACAGAACAGTCAATCAGTACCGAGTTTATTATTCGTAACATGTCCTTAAACTAAACACCTACTTGTTTTATATTAAACGAAACTGTGAACTCGCCGGCTTTATCGCTGATACACTTATTTTCTGCATGCTTGCAGGTCGTTAGATATCTGGCTTGGGAATCTTGCAGTCTGTGGAGTTGGAGTGTCATGGAACGAGATGTTGGATTTCGAACATTAAATAATTTATGTTTGTAAAACGTTTTGATTTCAATTGTTGAAATGGTTACATTGCTTCCGCTAAATATATACTTTGTGAAACGTTTAATTTGAAGTTCACTTTCCATTTTAGTTATGATGAGTTGTTTTGTAATATCTACGGTTAGTTCAACATGATTAGTGGCTAGATCCTGGTACGTCACACGCCTCGTGGTAAAACTCCGTACATGGTATTTTCACCCAATAGTCTTAGGCCACCCATAGCGGGGCTCCATGGCGCCGGTGAATACCATTACGGCTGGCGCCATGTGCGGCATCTTCCTCCTCTTCGCGAAAAACATCAGCCATGCTCTACTCTCCCTACTCACACACACACACACATATATATACATACATATGTATGTATAATTGAAGGGGTGATATAACCCACTTACCACTACTCGCTCTTGTGATATAAAGCCCCTCTCTTACGTGTTTCACCATTTGTCGCATAAGCCCCCTAAGGGGCTTTATGACTACATATGGTCTTAGAAAAACGCCTAATAAAACCCCTTTGCTAACTGGAATGCACATGAGTGAAACTCACCGCACATGGTTTATTGGCATCTTAACTGCATCTCCGTAGCGTCTGACACGTTTTATCCTCACTATCCCAGAAAAAGATTCCCAATTTGATCACTTTTCTTGATTATCTGGTTTCTCTATTCAATCTCTCAACACAGTCTGCTTAATGGGGGAATATTCACTACTATCTTTCTTTTTTTTTCTTCCTTTCTTTCTTTCTGGGTTCATCAGATTCTGATGAAAGAATACCTGATCAGGCAAAATTTGTTTTTTTTTCATCAACTTATTTCAATAACCATGATGTGTGTTTTCCTCAAGATACTTTGTCACTTTATTATGTGCATTTATTGTACATACCATTACTAATTGCCCTTTCTTGAGATTTTGGAAGCAACTTTCTTGTTTTATGCTTAAGGGGTCTAGAGCTTTCTTTGATATTTAACCCAATTATTATTATTGATTTGGAAAGAGATCATATTGCCCAAATCTTTACAAAGTTGTTGTCTTTTTCATAATCTTTTATACTTTAAAACTTAAAAGTTCAATGCTCTTCTTTAATCTAGAATCTTGATCATCTGCATCTGTTAGCACAAGTTTATAATCTTGGTCATGTTAGACTAATCTTGCATATTATGCGTAAGTTCGGGTTAAAAGTGACCGGCTTACAAATTCCGGGTAAAAAGTGATCGGATTATAAACTAGGAGGTTTTTTGAGATAGTTTTTTAATCCTAGTTTGAGTCAAATAGGTATCTTGGTGAACAAGTTATTAGGCTTATAGAAGGAATTATTTGTAACCTAATTGTACCAATTATCAATAAACAAGTTTTGATTCAACACGTTCTTTGGTATCCAATTCTAACAAATTGGTATCAGAGCTTGGTTTCAAAGGGGAGATCAAACTCACCAATACTTGATTTGAGGGACTGAATCAAGTTCGAAAGAGCAGATTATTGTATCAGAAGCCGATTGATCAGGGAAGGGTCCGGCAAGAAACCTTGATTGGCACGGGACCTGCAATCGTTTCTTGCGACGGGTTTGTTCGATCAAGAAGGCAGCAATATAGATCACCGGTAACAGGAGTCCGACAGGACATCGATTGGCGAAGGAAGAGCAACTGATTCTTGTGGACAGGTTCAAGAACACCAGCGGTCAAAGGGCGGCGAGAAAAACTTGGTTCGCAAGGTTGTTATCGGGACACAAGAAGGAAGAAAGGCTGTTTCGATTAAGATTACTTGCAACAGATTTATTGTTATTACTCAAGACGCATAAGAGACTTGGAAAGATTGATTGGTTCATTCAAGATCAACAATTCAGACGATGGTTTGTTTTTCTAATTTGCGATCAAGAAAGGAAAAGTAACTTGGGAGTTATTAAAAGTTGCGTTCAAAGAATAAAAAAATAGGAACATGTTTACTTTATTCATGATATAAAACAAATTAAAATAGGAACAGTTGTTTTCTAGAGGGAATCGATATGAGGTTAGAAAATTGATTCAATTCCAGGTACTCCTCTAACTTACAACATACGAACCGAAGGATGGGTGATAACGTTAACCGGGTTCCTACAAAGAAGGAACCGATGCCTAGTCTTCCATGTCCAGTGCTTACGGATACCAACTAAACCGTTTGGGCTATGAAGATGAAGGTAATTTCAAGGTTTACAAGGTATGGGATGTGATTGTCCCAGGAACGACCATCGATACTCACAAAGATTCAATAGCAATCGCTTTGCTATTCCAAGGGTTACCGAAGAGCTAGTGTTGCAGATTGGGAACAATGGTTCACCAAAAGAGATGTGGGAAGCGGTGAAATCTCGCAATCAAGGTGCTGAATGGGTGAAAGAAGCAAGACTTCAAACATTAATGTCGGAATTTGAGGGTTTGAAGATGAAGGAACCGAGTACAATCGCTGAGTTCACATGAAAGATTTCAGGGATTGCGTCAAGGTCTGATTCTCTTGGAACGGTGATTAAAGAAGAGAATCTGGTTAAAAGTTTCTACATGGTTTACCGAAAAGGTTTATTCACATGGTAACCTCTCTCGAGCAATCTATTGACCTTAAGACAGTTGGATTTAATAATGTCGTGGGTCGTCTTATAGCCTATGAGGAACACGTCAACCTTGAAGATAAGGAGCAACAGGTTAGAAGTGATCAGTTACTGCTGACTTCTGAGGAGTGGGAAGATAGAAAAAAGGAAGGGTACGATCGAGGCAAAGGAACGGCTGAGTCAAGTCAAAGAGGTCGTGGTCGCGATCGAGGAAAAACCGGAGGTCAAGAGAAAGACAAGGAACCGGATCATAAACCAAAGAAGGACAGTTCTAAGATAAGGTGTTTTCGATGTGATGAATTATGGCATTTTTCTTTGGATTGTCCTACACGTACAAATGACGAGGATGAGGAAAACAATCTTATTCAAAGGGTTGAACCGGTTCTTTACTTGCAAACACACGTTGAAGAGGCTAATGATGTGTTTCTAGACGAGGAAAGGATCATTCCTATGCTTCGAGCCTAAGCGAACTCAATACATGGTTTCTTGACAATGGGGCGAGTAACCACATGACGGGTAAAAAGAAGTGGTTCACTAACCTCGATCACAACATCAAGGGAAAAGTGAAGTTGGAGACGGGTCATGCATGGAGATTAAAGGACGGCGTATGGTCATCTTTGAAGGAAAATCTGGGGAACAAAGGGTGTTGCGTGATTTTTATTATATTCCTAGACTTAAAAGTAATATAATAAGCATTTGTCAGTTGGACGAGTTACGGTACATGATTGTCACACCTGAAAATCACAGCGGAAGATAAGCATGGTGGTGATGGAGGTTGACAACCAACAATTATAGGGCAAACATAGATACTTAATCTAAAATAGGCAAACAATATAAAGTTATTACAATCATCCAAAATATATTGTTTAAAGTGTTCATGATCAAAAGTTCCATCACGTGAATCATGACACCAGCATCATTATTGTCCATTTTAGAGTTGCCCTAAACCCACATCAAACTCCGAAGCCACTTATGTACCTGAAAAATACGTTTGAAAATATTAACACAAAGTTGGCGAATTCACGGATTTTACTTACTTACAAATATAAAAATATTTATTCTTGTTTCATTTGAAAAACATGATAACATTTGATCGACATGTAACATCGTAAACTAGCTAGGAATACTAAATAGTGTTCGCAACCAAGAGCCCATAATAAAAAGAAACCTTAATCGTTTCCCATATTCTTCCTTTCAACATATATTCCTTGTCTTTTGTGATCGGAGCGACCGATCGACAAGCTTGGGGTTTGTCAAAACCCAATAGATCTATCAATATATCCTGTGCCCTCCAACCAAGAGGTTAATGATTACAGCGGCGGGAAAATGTCGGATAAAACCCTCGTTAGGGTAACTTAAGGCCCTTACTCAAGGCCAACATAGGTTACATTTCCTTTGTCGTCTTTGATCATATTAACTCAAAATACTTTGTGTTTCTTCCCCGAAATGTAAAAACATAAATTTAAAAAGGGGCCGTGAAATCACCTTTGGGGGCGTTAATTGTTTGCTACCAAAAGCCCAAATCAAATAGGTTTTCACCTATTAGTGTCCTATATAAAAGACAAACTTTTATATTAATTTCAAGTCTACTAACAAGTTGTTCACTCAACTCTTTAGACTTATAAAATAGTTTTTTGCATTTGACCCGTTATTTAGACAACCCGTTGGTGACTACGACCCTTATGGTTATATTTTTCCTACCTGAAGAAACCCTAGATCAACTAGACCGGAATCTAAGTAGATCTATGGAATGGGCTCTGCATAAAAAGGGGTTAATTCTTCGTATGGTTTCACGAGGATGAAGAATGAAACAATACTCCGGCTAATCCTGCAAAACAGAACACCGTTAGCTCGCCACGGGGAGAAGGGGGGTTCTCTCCGTGACCACCCTCCGGCGTGCGAATAAGTACAGGTAGTCGGAAGTAAAGTATAGTAAGAGAGAGAGAGAGTAGTTGAGAGTGGATACCTTTCCTTGAACTCCAAGTCACTTATTTATAGCTGGTGTTTGGCGCCAAAAAGAGAGATGTTAACTTTAACGGAATCTTCTGCTATTCTGTTAATGTTTGTGGCAATCCGTTAGTGCACACGGATCGTGAGCTCATCAACGGTTAGGGAGGTGCCACGCGTCGACATGAGATCACTATATTTTATAAGTGTGAGCATGCCATCACCATGATCTTCCTCAGCCGTCCAGATGCTGCCATGTGGCAATTGGTTATAACCGAAAAGATGCTTGCACGATTGGGTAGTTAAATGAAGTATTTATCCAAAGAGATTGTTCAGGCTCTAACTTTGAACCTTGCGCGAGCCCATGCAAGGTAGTTAAATGATCCTTTCCTCCCTTAGACATTTGGCGCAGAGTTCTAATAAATCCTATTTTGGCAGAGAAGTCTGCGCGTGGTCTCCTTAGTAGTTAATAATGGGTATGGTTTCCTTGATTGACCAAGATTTTTGGGACCATACCCCTTCACTACCTTCTTAACATTCAATCATATCAATGTGAAATATAATTTCTCTCTAAATATCCACTCAACAACGCACATCAATACCTACTTATTAATACCAAGTTTTACTATTACAAATTCACATAACTCAAATCCATTCTTAAGCGTTTCATATTATAATCACACAATACTTTAACTAATCACATAAGCCACATAACTCATCCAAATAATCATATTATATACCATCATCATCACACGATCATGCTTCAATCATAATAACATAGTTTCTTGATAGTAAACACCATATGTATCATGCGTTCGTATTAGCTACTCATCTTTCATTAATCATTTCATATGCATCATGTAAGACTAAAATACACTTCGTATCATCAAAATATTCATGTTATAGATTATCTATTATTCAAAACAAGTTTATGTCACATAGTTTACACATGCATAGTTATGTACCATTTTCAAGCGTAAAATTAGCGTTTTCGACTCATACTTACACATAGAACATATCAAACATGAACACATCATAACATACACTTTAAGACCTGTTATAATACCATATTATATGCCCAAATTTTCTGTTTTAATTCAGATTTACATTGCGTGCTTCGATCATACCCAAAATTGCCATTTTTACGCCTTTTTAAGCCTATAGTAACAACATAAGCAACCAAATCACCTTGATCATATTCCAAACTTATAATCTGATTATTATAGATAAAATATCATGTTTTTAACATCTTACTTTCAGATCTACATAAATCATCTTATTATCATGATTATAATCGCTTTTTACCCCATTTTAAGCATATTTTTACTAATTTACAAACTTCCAACTCATGGTTATCATAAAAATTAGATATAACCTATATATTATATGCAAAATATCACCATAATATCACCATATTTTCAGTTTACCATAAATCTCTTTATGCATGTCAAAATCCTACACTTATCTTGCATTTTCCACTTAAATCAAGCATCATACACCCTCTTCACTTAGGGTTTTTCCTCCATGATTAACATCAAACATTTTTAGACCACAAATCACTTCAAATATAGCATCAAACTCAGATTACACAAAACCCCTAATTTATCACTTTACATGTCATTTTTACCACCCATTTAAGCATCATTTTAACCCATAAAAACTACAATTCACACACCTTTCAATCATGAATCATTTACACACTTATTAATCTTTAAATTTCTTATTAAAACCCTAAACTTACTGATTTGATTTATTCATTAAGAAATCCTCTTGTTTGGTGAACAACTTCACTTTTAAACAAACTACAATCTCAAATCTTAGGGTTTTGAGAGATGGATTACCTTAGATGAATGAAGTAGTGTTTCTAAGAGTATGGCTTGGGGCTGATTCTTCCTTGTTGATCTTCTATGTATGCTTGGATCCTTCAAGGAAACGCTCAAGAGCTTCAAGTGTGTGAAAATGGAGGTGAAAATGGAAGTGATTTGTGAGATATGGAGTTGAAACAGATGAGGAGAAGGGAAGAGGGGGTGAACGGTTTTGAAGGGGTGAAGAGAGGAGAGAGAGTGTCTTGGGAAGGGTTTTGAATGATTAGAAAGTTGGAGTGTGGGTTTGGGTTAAATGGTGAGTGGTTGTGTAAGAGATTTAGGGGATTAGGAGGATTGTGTAAGAGATTTGAATGATTAGGTAGAGATTTTATAAATTTTGATTTTTATTTATTTATTTTGTGAGAATAAATATATATTTACATATATATTTATTTTTTATACATTACTTACACTTTTATAAAAGTCTTGCAACTTTTATAAAAGTTTAGGGTGCTATCTCACTTGATTGAACTAAACAATTATGGAATAATATTCACCTATTAATTCCATCATAATTTTACAAATTAGAATATTAATATTTAGTGGTGTCTGGGTTTGCTTAAGACTGCTAAAAGTCTGTAACACAAGCAAATTTTCGGACAATTTAGACAGAAACCACCAATTAAGGCGTATGCACTTTTCTTCCAAATTTCCCCCAATGACTTGTAATTCCACCTTATACTAACATATTAGGAACATTCATGGGCTTCTAATGCTAACCAGGTCATCACCAACATTCGTTACGGGTATGTCATCACATCAAGTTACGACGATTCTTTGAATCTCATTGTTTGCAAATTCCATTGCCATTAGGGCTTATATACTTAAATTTTGACTTTAATCACAGATAAAGTAAATATTATTGCAAGACTTTATAATAACACGTTGAAATTATAGTACGGATAGAAATCGGAAAACACGGGGTGTCACAATGATCGCAATCCAAGATGGTATACTATGGATGGTTGAGCAAGATGGAAATGAAGGTACCTCGTTCACCAAATCGCATTTACAAGATTGGTTGTATCTCAAGTTTGCATACAGACTAAAGATGACAAGGCTGAAAATAGCGACCAAACAGCCTCTGTTGTGACAGAAATTAGCGACCAAACAGATCAATATGCAAGAGAAATTAGCGACCAATCTGGGCAGTCAGCGACACAACGAACATTTATCGACCAGTTAGCGACGGAATCTGATCATTAGTGATGTGCGGGTATTAAATAGTGTTATTTTGGTGTGTTTTGAGTTAGAGTTATGTACATATGAGTGTTTATTCGGTTCGGTAGTACTATTTATTGTGTGTGCTTCGTTTCAGGTTAAACAACGTAAAATGATCAAGAAACAAGTGCTGCAAGGAAGCTGGAAGCGGAAAAATATAAAATCAACTGGCAGTCCCCCGCGCCACGCGGGGGATGTCTTGAGCCCTGTCGCGACAAGTGATGGTGGTCAAATGTGGGGCCGGTGTCGATGGTTCAGGCGACACGTGCTGGATGGCATGTACTCTGCCGCGACGCGCAGGAGAGGTCAATTACGGGAAAGTATAAAAGTCGATTTTTATCAGGTTTGGGGGTTGTTCGATAACCTAGCAGCCGACTTACGAGTTCAGCAGTCATTAGAGGCGATCCAGCAAAGGTTTTCACTTCGTTCAAGCTATTCTTTCATGTCAGATCAATCTCGAACAATTACTGAAGTTGCGATGACTACCATGAGTGGCTAAGCTCTTCGTAACTTTCGCCCGGATGAATTTTTACTTTGTTTTGCATTGAACTTTGTTTACAGATTCTTTGTAACTGGTACAGCTTGACCACTTGTGTTGAATTACTGGTAAACGTTTTTTGTGTTTGAATTATCTGTCGTTTATTAAGCGTATTGGCGATTTACTTGCATCGTTAGCGGGATAGCTAACCAAATTCATTAATTCCAAGGCCATGTCTATGTGGTGTTCTGAATTGGTAAACAAGTTTTGATGTTAACGGTAACTAGGATTCTGGGTGGAAGTTGTTTTTTTTCTCTCTCATTGATTACAACCTTCTTAATTAGTTTTCGCGTTTTTCTAATCAATCAATCAAAACCCCAAGTTAGATAGTTAGCTTTTAGTTAAAATCTTTACACTGACCACAAATTCCCTGTGGATTCGATACCCTACTTACGTTATCTACGTAGTTTAAATAGGTTTTTTATTAGCCCATGACAGCTACATCAAAATGGCGCCGTTGCCGGGGAATTCGTGCGCTTAGTGTTAGTTTATATTAGTTGTTTTCTTGTTTTCTAAAAATCATAAAAATCCAAAAATATTTCCTTTTGTTTATTTTGTTTCGTTCGGTATTGCGTGCATTTTTCTTGTTTGATTGTGTGCAGGTGATTTTTAATTGCATGCATACTAGGTTTTCTGGAAAGTCTTCACCGCTTCTTTTCGACCCAGAAATCGAGAAGACCGCTAGGCAAAATCTACTCCATCGATCAGCTTTAAAGGGAAAAGCAACAGTACTCAACATGGATCCACCAGAAACTCAATCAAACCCAGAGCAGCAAACATCACACCAAGAACCCATTACTGAGATGCCACCAATGCCACCTCCCCCGTACCCAATTCAAACCCAACCGCAACAAACTACACCCATGGCACCACTATCCAGCTCAACCACCCAACCACCATCTGCTCCAACTGGAGACTTTCACATTATTGGGGCACCAACTTACCGTTAGAAAGCCGGATACCACCACAGCCCAACCCGTTGTGGCTGTGAATCAGCCAAATGTAGTTCCACATCCGAATCGGTCGGGTGTGATGTATGAGCAGGTCGAAAACAACGCAAGAACTGAAACTTGGGACGATGGGTATGGAGATGAAGTATGGGGTACACATGAAGGGTATATGGGTTATCAAGGAGGTATGCAGAATCAGGCAATCAACCGGGTTCAGCTAGGATTTCAGCATAGACAGCCACGAGGTGGGGAAGGGTACTACACCCCACCACCAGTTTAGAGAGCACCAGTAGCTCCACGGTATCCACAAAGGGATCCTAGATTTCCGGATCCCAACATTAGGGGAGTTGAGAGTCACTTCCGCCCGCAAATTGCAGAACACTCTTAACGTGGATAGATCATTTGAAGCGAAACCGCATATTCTGAACATGTTCCCTACTTTTCATGGGAAAGCTATAGAGGTTCCATATGCACATATCGCAGAGTTCGAGGCGGTGTGTAGTATGATTGGGGGACATGGGTTCACGCCGGATCAGGTAAAGTTGGTTTTATTTCAGTTTTCGTTGAAGGATTCGGCACGTGACTGGTTTGTATCTTTGCCATATGCAAGTATCCACACGTGGCAAGAGATGCAACAACAATTCTTGGAAGAATACTATACTCCACAAAGAACCAAGATGGGAAGAGTGGCCATTAGGGAATTTCAACAACTTCCGGGTGAGTTGTTGTATGAGTCGTGGAAGCGGTTTAACCCGTTGCTTCGAAATTTCCCTCATCGGTATTCCAAGATGGGAGTCAATTACTGCTTTTCATGATGGGTTGTCTAATGAAGATAGACGTGATATAAAAGCCACAACCGATGGTACTTTCTTGAGGAATCACGTAGATGTGGATTGGGATACCTAGATATTGTAGCGGCTGACTCAAAAAGACAAGCACAAGCCGATCGTACAAAGAAGTACTCAACTCCATCGTCGACAAGTGTGGGTACTTCTTCTACATCTAGAGTTGCTCAGTTGGAAAGGGAAAAAAAGGAGTTGGAAAAGCAGCTAGCGAAATTTAAAGGTCTAGACAGTGGTAGAGATACATTACATGCGGCGCAAACCATCCCGGTGTGTGGTAGTTGTAACGACTTGGGTCATACTTCGAATGAATGCCCGGGTCAATTTGCGACCGAGGAGGATGTTAACATGGTTTATGGCGAGCAAAAGGATTATGATATGAATTCTAATACATATCATCCAGGTTTGCGTAATCACCCTAATTTTAGATACGGTAATACTACTAACCAGTTGAATCCCAATTTTCAGGTACCCAATAAAGGAAGTCAACCAATATCAGAGCCATCAAGCAAATTACAACTCGAACTACAATCAAGGAATTATAATCGGGGGAATCAAAGGAATTATTCGCAAGGCCAAGAGCAAACAAGGCAAGCAACAACAATGAAGTATCAAATGGAGAGATTATGGAGCTCTTAAAGCAAATCAAGAAGGATCAAGAGTTGCAAGCCAAGTCGCATCAAGCTTTGGAAAAGCAAGTAGCTCAGTGGCGAATGGAAGGAATGATACGGGTTGGTTGCCCAGTGACATCACGAAGAACCCCCAAGATTAATGGAGCTCATCTAATGCCAGAATCAATCAGTAAGTGTTCTTCGTTCTGGGAAGGTTTATGATAACAAAGTTGGGACTCCTCCACCATTTTTTGAGGGTATTGTGGAGGGGGTTGATGAGGACCAAGAGTCCATGCAGAAACGGAACCTGTTCACCCTACAAAAACTCAAAAAGAAAATTTTCAAGAAAAGGGAAATAGGGTGATAACAACCAAACCAATTGAGACGAGGGAAAAGGGTACGGAGGGTAATACCGTCCCGTTTCCTAAGGCTTTAATCAATCCGGAAACAAAGGTGGTAAATATACAGGGCCCACAACAAGATGAGATGTGGGAAGTTTTTAAACAAGTGAAAATTAACCTCCCGCTTTTAGATGCCATTAAACAGGTTCCGGCATATGCGAAGTATTTGAAGCAGTTGTGTACCCAAAAGCGACACAATAAATTTCCAAAGAAAATCGCTTTAACCGAAAAAGTGAGTGCCGTTTTGTCGGGTGACCTCCCACCGAAGCTTAGAGTTTCCGGTGCCCCTTTAATACCCATTCAAGTGGGTGATTTTAAGATGAGTCGGGCATTGTTGGATTTGGGAGCTAGTGTTAGCATTTTACCGGGGAGTTTATACGATCAATACGATTTTGGACCCCTGAAGCAAGCCGACACCACCGTGGTGTTGGCCGATTTGACGTTAGAACTACCCCGGGGGATCTTGCGTGATGTCATAGTTAAAGTAGAGGAATTTTATTACCCGGTTGACTTTTTTGTTCTTGATTATGTGCAAATTGAAAATACTAAACAACCTAATGTCATACTTGGTAGACCATTTTTAGCAACTGCTAATGCATTAATTGATTGTAGGAATGGTACGGTCGACATCACGTTTGGTAATCGTAAAGTCCGTTTAAATGCTTTTTCTCGTGCATCTGATTCTCTACTCAATGATGAATGCTTTATGGTAGACATTATTGTGGGTGTCACCCCTATGAGAGTGGGGATGGCGCTATGGAGACGTGTTTTGTGTGTGACAGGGATTTGGCAAAAGTTGAGCTGGAGTTGGAGTATGCAGAAGAAGAGTTGGAGGTGATGGCAGCTAGAGAAGTGAAGCCGAGTTGGACACATCAAGTTGAGAACTTACCGGACCAGATTGACACTCAACTAAAGTCGTTACTCGAATCACCTCAGCAAGTTGAGTTGAAGACGTTGCCGAAGCATTTGAAGTATGCTTTCGTGGGTGCAACAATACTTTACCGGTAATTATTGCTTCCAATTTAACACCTGAACAGGAAAAAGCTTTAATGGAAGTGTTGGTAGCCAACCGGGCTGCAATTGGGTCGACAACTGCGGATGTAAAGGGGATCAGTCCATCCATCGTCATGCATAAGATAATTACTGAGGAGGGAGCAAAACCAGCTCGAGATCAGCAGGAAGGCTGAACCCGAACATGCGGGAAATTGTGAAGAAGGAAGTTTTGAAGTGGTTGGATGCTGGGATCATCTATCCTATCCCGGATAGTACTTGGGTGAGTCCAACTTAAACGGTGCCCAAAAAGGCGGGCATCTAGATTGTTCTAGGTGATGATGGTAAGGAAGTAGCCAGACGGTGCCCAACCGGGTGGAGGATTTGTATTGATTATAGAAAATTAAATGCGGCTACTTCAAAGGACCACTTCCCGCTACCGTTTATTGATCAGATTGTGGAAAAGCTCGCATGGCAGAAATTTTACTGTTTTCTTTATGGTTATTCAGGTTATAATCAAATTGCGATTCACCCTGACGATCAACAAAAGACCACGTTTACCTGTCCGTATGGTACTTTCGCATTTAGGCGAATGCCATTCGGATTGTGTAATGCCCGGCCACCTTCCAAAGGTGTATGATGAGTATCTTTTCAGATATGGTCGGGGAGTCTTTGGAGATTTTCAATGATGATTTCTCGATTTTTGGCACATCTTTCGAGGCATGTTTGAAACAATTGACCCGTGTGCTAAAAAGATGTGTTGAAAGGAACCTGGTACTAAGTTGGGAAAAGAGTCACTTATGGTCCAGGAGGGCATTGTGTTGGGACACTGTCTCAAGTAAGGGGATTGGAGTTTAGGAACGTCCACGATTAGCACGGGAACCTAAATTTGTTATATGTTGTCCAATTAGGTGGAAACTAATGACAAGTTAACCAAATAACAAGAATTACTCATTTAAACGTTGTTTTCATTGATCTAAAGTTTAATACATTCGAGAACCGGATCCGACAGAGTTTCGCCGTCTCTGTGCCAAAATCTCTCCAAGTTACAAATGAAATCACCAAGGCACCTATATATAGGTGAGGAAGTTCGCTTGAACTTGACTTCTCACACTCAACAACCAGCGAACTTGTCTCCAATCTATCTTAAATATGCCTAGTTTCTAACAGATTAAGCCCTATTCACTCAGACTCAATACATAATGACGTAGGCAACAGACATATGCACCAACAGACTCCCCCTTGGACGTTGCCATAGTCATTGACTTTTAAAATCTTCTGAGTCTTCTATCTTTAGTTCTTGAATAAACTTTAACATCTTGATCTTCTTATCCTCTTCCTTTTTCTTGAGCTTTGTCTTGATAAAACTTTGATCAACAAGCTCCCCCTTGCTTTAAACTTTGCTTCCCCTAGCTTTAAGCTTGCTGGTGTCTTCAATCTTCGATTTATCAACTCCCCTCAATCTTTACTATCTGTCTAAATATCCTTTGACATTCAAATAAACATTTCAGATTCAAACTTTGAAATTCTGAATCATCAACATTTCAAATTTTAAACTTCAATTCAATCTTTTTAAACTTTTAGTTGTTTTAAGTTCAACTTATTGACCTTGAAAACTTTTTACGTTTTAAAACCTTTTTACTTTCACATTTTTATCATTTGTGAGAATCCACTTAGTTGATCAAGTCCAAGTTAATGACCTTGATTAACCAACTATATCAACCGAGTCCAAATTAATGACCTCAAATTGAAAACCGTTATAAACAATCTGATTTTAAAGTTTCAAATTAATGAACTTTTTAAACATTCGTCAGATTTTCTTACCAGACTTCGAAGATCGGCTCTCCAACATTGGCTCGTTGAAACTAATGTAGAAACAAAAAATCTTTTTGTATTTTAGAAAATTTATGCTAAAACACACTCAAAATCCTTTTCGTTTTTAATTTGAAAAGTAAGTAAAGTAAACTATGTACAAACATATTTACAGACATATTTTTGTCAATTCGTGTCTAAGGATCATATCAGTTGTTTGAGACATACCACCAGTACCGTGACCTTTTTGAAGACTTTAAGTTTTAAACTCGTTTACCTAGATTGTCGATATGTTTGTCCACTTAAACTTCACCACGTTTCTCAATTTTTCCAAGATATGTTAAGGTATGATTTATGAAACTTGACTTAACTATGGTTCCCACTTCTTGAATATACTCCCGTATCGAAATTCCCTAGATTTCATCTTACAGGTGAGTATAGCGTAATTGATATATGTTTTCTGGATTGTGCGAGACCTTGAGAGCTCAGGTTAGTACTACCGTACAGACAAAGAGATGAAGGCTCGTCTTTAAAAGTATGTTCCATTTAAGGAATCTTTTCAGCACTGTAGCTGATTAGATCTTTCGATGCTTTTCAAGTTTACATGTAGTTTAGGGGTTTATAGCGAAAGTATTATAGAAGTTCTAGGCTATTCTTCCGCAAAATCAGAAGAACTTGTATAATACCCCAGATATCAATTATCTATAAAGACCTCGTATCTCATAATCAGGCAATATCTCAAACGAAATTTCAGAGTACTAAGTCCATATATCCAAGATATGTTAATCTACAAGATTAAGCAGTTGTAAAATTTAGTTTATATCCCGAAAAAAAATTACTGAGCGTGTTAAGCCTATCGACACATCCACAGTAAACTTGTTTATCACTTTTAAACTTTACATTTCTTTAGCATACTGTGATAGTCCACTGATGTACTATCATTTCCTTTTTCTGACACATAAATCTTTTTGTCTTTTTCAATGTTTTTGTACTTTTTTTTGAATTTTTTAATGTTTTGAATTTTCAGCTTTTTCATATGTTTTTTATTTTTCTAAAAATTTCTTACTCCCCCTAAAATCAAAAACATATTTTTGGATTTTAGTTTTAAAGAAATTCTTCTAAAAATGTAACAAACCAATGAGGATCACGAGAACTCGTCGTCCGATCCTTTTTTCATCTTCTGCATCATCACCTAACAGAACAAACCATTAAACTTTATTAACATCAACTTGTAGAACCGTCAATTTTAAATGGTTTTTCAATATAACAATCAGTGTTCTGTTTAATGGTGTGAATTTTCTCAAAATATTCAAATATTCTTTCAATTTTTCTTTTTCAACCACTTGTAAATTTAAAAATGACAAAGATTATGACATTCTAGATAAGTTAAATACTCATGGAGCTCCGTTATCTAGATTTTACTTTGACAAAGTAGATCTTTGGAACTCCTACACAACAAAGCAACTATTTGAATAAGGAAACCCAAACCTTTTTGGTTTTGGGTTTGACATGATAAGCATCATAAACACTTTCAAAATCATCATCGTATTGAAAATCATCATCAAACATTTCGTCCAATGTCGATTCTGAAAATTTTTATCCTTTTCTTTCTTTGTCTGATTGATTACTGATTCTTTTGATTTGACATTTTCAGTTTTATAAGCAACATACTTTGATTTTCAGATGATGAAAACTTTTTCTTAGCAACCCAGGATTGTAGTTTGCTTCTAGCTTTCTTGATGTAGAATCTAGAATCATTGTTTTCATTCAGTTTTGAAGTTTCACCTTTTTCAAATGTCGAGTTTTCCAAATTTTGAACTAGTTTAGGTTCAACTTCGCCTTTAGATTCATAGTTTCTATTTGATTCTGTGACAGATTTTACAATCTCTGGGCGTTTTTGCTTTTCATCTTTTGAAACATTTTTTCTTTGTGAAAACACAGGCTTTAGATTCAGACACTTGCGAGCAATATGACCAACAGTATTGCATTTAAAGCAAGTCCGACTATCATGAGCATGTCCACTAGTGGTTTTTATTCCACTTGTGGACTTGGGCTTAGCCTTGTCCCGAAGTTCTTTCTCTTTCTTGAATTCATCATTTGATTGCTTACCAATCATGCTTTCTTCTTCAACCGTGCTCGTTCCGTACAAACTTTATATTCTTACCTTGTATTCCTGGAATGCTGGTTTCTGCTTCTTCTTCGGTTCTTCTTCTTCAACCTCCAAACCAAAACCTGCTCCCCTGTGCTCAGGAAAATCACCACCATTCCTTTGGTAGTTGTTAAAATTCTTTTTCGGTTTAGAGTAAAATTTCTTTTCATTCTTGTCAAGATCACCTGATGAAACTTCTACAAGTTTAAACAGTTTATCGATTTGATCTTCTTTCACGTTCCGAATCGGAAAACTATCATCGAAATTTAATCTATCAGAATCCTTAACTTTGTACATGACAACGTTAGGATCATCACTTAGATCACTTTCTGAAGATGTATCGTCATTTTCGGACTGTGTATCAGAATTGTTTGAACTTGAGTTGGCGCTTTTAAAGCTGCCGTCATCAGAATCATTTCTCAACACATTTTTTACTACATTTTTTACCATTGCTTCATTGTCATCATTTGATTTCGTAAAATCTACGTCAATGTTCTCAGGCATTTTATTTTCTTTTCTGACAAAATAAGTATACTAAATGTCTTTTTGATCTCATCATCTTTCTTGCAAGAAGTGGTGGAGGAACACTTCCGTAATTTTTACGATTTGATTTATCATCATTTTCCTCCGACTTAATCGTAGGAAGAATGTGATCAATGACATAAGCATTTGTGTTGTAACTTTTCAACAATTGTCTTACTCTTTCTTTTTCAATTTTTATGTCATGAAGCTCACACTTTGTCTCAGCAATGGTGTTAATGTACATGTTAATTGCCTTTTGTTTTTCAATTACTGTTGCATTTAACATTTTGACATTAGCACTTAGTTCACGATTAGCTTTTCGACAATTTTGTAAGTGTCTTTTATTTTGTCATAAGCTTCTTTCATGGTTCTGTAATCATAACGAAAATTTTCGTTGTGTACAGTCAATTCTCTTATGACTTTGACCTTTTCAAGACAAGGTTCACAAGGTCTTGCGCACTTTGTGCAAGGTTTTTCAACCTCCACAACTTTCACAACATCGTTTTCAGATACACTTACCTTAGCTTTTACCTTTTCTGCCTCTAATTTCAATGCTTCTTGCTTTTGCAGTTCAAGGTAAGCTATCTCTTCTTCCTTAGCTCTCTGTCTATATCATTCCGTAATAGCATTCTCTAGAGCAGCATCATCCACTAACTCTGCTATCATGGCAACACCAGTTTTCTTTCCGATGTATCTGTTCCAATCAAAACCATCTTCTTCATGAGTGACAACAAGAGCTTGTTCGGTTTTCTTTGCAGATTTATCTTCTACTTCAACTTGTGTTCTTTTTGGGTATGGCTTGTATTGAAGAGCTTTCTTGTAGTACTCATTGTTGCTGCCGAAAGGATTTTGGTTTCCACTTGCTTCTTGATTGTTGCATTCTTGTTTGAAGTGTCATTTTTGTCGACATCTGAAGCATGTGACTTTAGTCTTGTCAAATCCAAGCTTGTTACTTGAATTACCAATATCCCTTCCAATGAGTGCCACAAACTTAGAAACTCTTCTGATGATGGATGCAAGACTATTTGATGTCCATGAGCTCCAATTCTTCTTCGTCCACCTGATCATAATCTTCGGCGGTCATTTCCAGATTACCGATCTTTCCAGCAACAAGACTTTCATATGATTCAAGAACGGTAGCAAGTAATGATACGTGTTGTTTGGCCACTTTTTCAGGAAATACATTCTTCAAATCAACTGCTATGTTGCACTGGAAAACATTTGAATCAAAAACTGGCTTGGCTTGTCTGATTTTGAAATGAAGAGCTTGAACTAGCACTTGTATATCCAGCATATGGAGAACTCTAATTTGGAGAAGAATTTGTATTTGCACTAAATATTGTTTGAATTTTCGGGCTTTGAATCGGAGTATCTTGAACACCTCCTTTATAATAGACGCCGACATCTTGAACAACATTAGCATTCTTTGATTTAGCAATCTTCATCAACTCCATTTCATGACCTTCTAATTTGTCGATGAAAGATGACAAGTTGAAGTGTCTCCAAGATGGACTATTCTTCAGAATCATCAGATATGTTGTCCATTCTCCTTCTGGAAGTGCATCGGCCAACTTCTCAATTTGCTCTTCATTAGATCGTTTGATATCATGTCTCTGCATCTGGACCATGAGGTGACAATATCTATCGATCATCTGCTTCATGGTTTCACCTTTAATCATCGTGAAGATCTCGAACTCTTTCTTGATCAAGGCCTTTTTGCTTTTGATCATTTCATCACTTCCTTTGAATCTGTCGCAAAAAGCATGCCATAATTCTTGTGATGTTTCATATTCTGGCAACAGTATCAAGATATCTTCCTTTACTGATTGTTGAATTAAGCTTATCATTTTCTTCTCAGCGACATAGTTATCTTTGTCGGTCGGTGAGAACTTGTTTAGCGGAAGATCTTGATCACGCTCATCCTTTGGCCATTTGTAACCATCCTCAATTGCAACCCAACTGTTGAACTGATTCGCTTGTATCCAATTCACAAACTTTTCCTTCCATCCTTCAAACTCGTCCATGCTCATTAGCTTTGGTGGTTTCGACGTAGTATCCATTTCGTTGTCAATGTTCATCTGATTTGCCACAAGAATATTAGCATTTGATGAGGAAGCCACTTGAGACACGAACACGTTGTGGAAATCTTCCATTTCGACAATCTGAAGAGTTATCTGAAAATATGATAAAAAACACTCAAAAATTGATTAGAAACAGACAAGTTCGGTCGAACTTGTGTGAAAATCAGCTTTTGATTTCAGATTTTTACAAGTTCGGTCGAACTTATATGATAAATTCCAAATTTTATCACAATCACTCAAGTTCGGTCAAACTTGATATTAGTTTTGAGAAAAGTTTACACTTCGAGCGGACTTGTTGAGAAAGTTTCAAAAGAAACAATAAGTTTGGTCGAACTTAAGATAAATTTTCAAGAAAAAGTTAAGTTCGAGGGAACTTAGGCAAATTTTCAACAGTTTTTATACAAGTTCGGTCGAACTTGATAAAATTTGAAGAATTTAAGCTGAGTTCGAGCGGACTTATGATTAAAACCTTGAAAACCTATCAAGTTCGGGCGAACTTGAGTAAAATTAAGAGAATTTTAGTCAAGTTCGGTGGAACTTGGTCTCAAGTTCGGACAGAATGGTTTTGCAATTCATGGTTTTTTCAACTTTTTGATATCAATTCGATTGAATTTGATGTCCAAACTCTCAGGGGTTTATCTATGATGTATTTTACATGACATATTCAATTTTTAGCTGATTTTGTCCATGAAATCATCAAATATGTGAAAATGTTAAGAAAAATGATAGAATGGAGTAGAATAAGAGAAATTCTTGTCTTAATTCCAGCAAATTTAGATATCCATGCTCTGATACCACTTGTAGGAACGTCCACGATTAGCACGAGAACCTAAATTTGTTATCTATTGTCCAATTAGGCGGAAACTAATGACAAGTTAACCAAATAACAAGAATTACTCAATTAAACGTTGTTTTCATTGATCTAAAGTTCAATACATTCGAGAACCGGATCCGACAGAGCTTCGCCGTCTCTGTGCCAAAATCTCTCCAAGTTACAAAAGAAATCACCAAGGCACCTATATATAGGTGTGGAAGTTCGCTGGTGAGGATTGAAGTTCGGGCGAACTTGACTTCTCACACTCAACAACCAGCGAACTTATCTCCAATCTATCTTAAATATGCTTAGTTTCTAACAGATTAAGCCATATTCACTCAGACTCAATACATAATGACGTAGGCAACAGATATATGCACCAACAGAAGTTTACCATGCTAAAATCAAAGTGATTTCCACATTACCACCACCCACGAGTGTCAAGGGCGTTTGTTCCTTTCTTGGACACGCCGGTTTTTACAGATGGTTCATTAAAAACTTTTCAGTAATCACTAAACTGTTATATAATCTTTTGTTAAAAGATGTTCCATTTGTGTTTGATAAACATTGTAAGAAATCATTTGAAACACTGAAACAAAAGTTAGTTGAGGCACCTATATTACAATCCCATGATTGGTCACTTCCGTTTGAGATAATGTGTGATGCTAGTGACTATGCAGTAGGTGCAGTGTTGGGACAGAGAGTGGACAAGAAACCGGTGGCGATATACTATGCAAGCAAGACGCTTGCAGATGCTCAGCTGAATTACACCACCACGGAGAAGGAGCTTCTAGCAGTTGTCTAGGCTTTAGACAAATTTCGTTCTTATATTTGTGGTAGTAAAGTAATTGTGTTTTCTGACCATATGGCTATCAGGTACCTCATGGAGAAGAAGGATGCTAAGCCACGGCTTATCAGGTGGATCCTTTTATTGCAGGAATTCGACTTGGAGATTCGCGATAAGAAAGGAAGTGAGAATGTGGTAGCGGACCAGCTATCGCGAGTAGTGAATGAGATGGAAGGACCAGAGAATGATATCATGGAGACTTTTCCCGATGAGCATTTACTAGCTGTTGATACTCAACCTTGGTTTGCTAATTTTGCTAACTATGCTCATTCAGGTATCATACCGGAACATTGGTCGAGACCAAGGAAGGCACACTTCTTATCACAAGCAAAACAGTACATATGGGACGAGCCCGACATGTTTAAAGTGGGTGCTGATCAGATCATTCGCAAGTGTGTGGAGGATGATGAAATTCCTTCAGTTTTATCCTTGGTGCACGAGTCCACATGTGGAGGACACTTTAGTGGACAGAAAACGGCACGAAAAGTGCTATCTTGTGGGCTATATTGGCCTACAGTGTTCCGGGACTCGTTTGAATATGCGAAAAATTGTTTGCGATGTCAACAGATGGGTAGCATTTCAAAGCGGGATGAGATGCCCATGCAGCCATTCCTTGTTGTCGATATTTTCGACGTATGGGGCATTGACTTTATGGGCCCATTCCCAAATTCATTTGGTAACTTATACATCTTGGTGGCAGTGGATTATGTCTCTAAATGGGTTGAAGCCATTGCCACCAAGACTAATGACCATAAGGTAATTTGCAAGTTCGTTCAATCGAACATTTTCTCTAGATTTGGTATTCCTCATGTGATCATAAGTGATGGGAGATCTCATTTCAAAAATTTCAACTTTGGCAAACTCCTTAAAAGATATGGTGTTGACCATCGAATTGCCACTCCGTACCATCCTCAGACGAGTGGGCAAGTAGAGGTCTCTAACCGACAAATTAAAGAAATTTTACAAAAAAACGTACGAGCTGACAGCAAGGATTGGTCCAATAAATTGGATGACGCTTTGTGGGTATATCGTAAGGCATACAAAACGCCGATTGGAACAACACCATATCGCTTGGTCTACGGGAAAGGTTGTCACTTACCGGTAGAAATTGCATACCGCGCATATTGGGCGGTTAAACAGGTCAAGACCGACTATGATACTGCAGGTAAGGAGAGACAGTTGACATTGAGCGAGCTTGAAGAGATTCAGAATGAGGCGTATGACTGTGCCGCAGCATATAAGGACAAGATGAAAAAGGTGCACGAGGCGAAGATAAAGCCAAAGGTGTTTAAAGTTGGTCAGATGGTGTGGTTGTACAACTCCAGGTTGAAGCTGTTCCCTGGAAGCTGAAGAGCAAGTGGACAGGTCCTTACCTTGTAACTAAAGTGGGAACACATGGAGATGTGGAGATAGAGGACTATGATGATCACATTAGACAGACAGTGAATGGGCATCGGCTGAAGCCGTATTACAATGCGAAAGAGATCAATGGTCCAGGTAAGAGTGTGGAGGTGATATTTGTGAGCACCGTTTTGTATGAGGAATAAACCGCAGGTACGATCTGGTTGAAGATCTAAAACTTAGCGCTCTAGGAGGCAGCCTAAGGTTTGTACCTTTCTTTATGTGTCTTTTAGTTAAGTAGTTGCTTTTACGAGTTGTCGATATTCACAGTGCTTTTGTTCAAGTGTGGGGAAGTTTGAAGAGGTTTGGGTAAGCTCTATGTACAATTGAGGGCAATGCACATTTGTTTGGGGGTGGAATCATGAATTTTGAGGCCCGAAAACGTGTTTTCGATAAATTATGCATGTTTTTCGGTTGTTTTTGGAGTGTTTCAGGAATATGAGATGGTCCGGAGAAGAAAATTCATGAAGGAAGGAGCCCCAGGTAAGTGATTTGTGAGAAGTTATCATAAAATTTCGTTTGGGGGGTAAGGAGGTGAGAAAATTGAAAAATATCAAAAAATTTCTAAGGTATGGAACATGAAAAATTGAGAAATCTGCTGGAAAGTGGGTCCCTAGGCGCCACGCGACAGAGGTAAGGGTACCTCCCGCGACGCGCTGGGGATGCTCAGTAAAAAAGTCAATTTATCCCTCCCTCGCACCACGCGAGGGAGGTATGGGAACCTGCCGCGACGCGCGACAGTATGCTTATCCAGATCTGCAGATAAGTTCGCAGAACAACCACTTTTTCTCAAATTCTTTCGTCAAACCCCTTCTTCTCCCATACGAACCCTAACTATAAAAATCCCTCAATCCACCTTAAATCCACCCTACTTCACCACAAATCTTCATCTAAATCCTTCACATATCTACCCCACAATCCGATTTCACCACCACCATTTCCAGAATCACAACCTCCGGTCACCATCTCCGGTCAAGCTTGGAAGTTTACTCAAGTTTTTGATATTTTTCGAGTTCAAGTCGTGAATCAGGTATGGAAGTTTATATTTTTATGTGTTTACTTGATTGCATTTGCTTGATTAGTGAGTAGGAGTGAAGGTTGAATGTGGGGGTTTATTTGATGATTAAGAGGGGTGGTTCAAGAGTGTTATGAGTAGAAAAGATGATGTTTTGGAGCTAGAACTAGATTGAATGTGTAGAAAAATTTGAATTTTAGGGTTTTGACATTAGTTTGAGTGATGTGCTTGAGGTCGAATGCATTGTAGGCGGGTTGTTCATGAGCCGTAGGCTAGGATTGAATGCAATTAAGTTTGCTAGAATGATCAAGGCAATTGTTGTCGATTGAGTGGTAGAGGGTATGTTTGGGGATTAGTTGTCGACTACAAATGGAAGGTGAGAGGTAAGAGTGACGTATGTTAGATGGTGAAAAGGTCGAAGGCGAGTAGAAGTTAGGAATGGAAGTGATACGAGTTTTAAGCATTGTAGGCGCGTAAGAAAAAGGGGTCGGATGATTGTGTGGTTTGGATGATAATAGCATCGGTGAATTCGTTGTAACTCGTTAGGTAGTTGTCGTTCTCTTATTATTAAAAAAAATTCTGAAAAATTATAAAAAGTTTTTTATGCTATTTCAGAAAGAATTTTGAGTCACCAAGACATGTTAGACACTTAATAAAGAAAGTTTTTGAATCTCGGTTGGTTCGTTCGTACTCAATCTCCATTCGAACGGGTCAACCGGATCATATAAGTTGGCATGTGTTATGTGATCTTCTCGATGGTTATTGTGCTATGCATTTGTATCTGCAAATGAAATGCTATATGGATACAAATGTCATTTGCAAGTTACTAATTTTTTGAGTTGCTTTTGGTGTGATTTAGAATGTCAGGTGAAGGATCAAGTCAATCGGGTTCGAAGAAGAGGAAGAAGATCCGAGTTCAGATTAGGTATAATGGACCGGAGGAGCGTCCATTGCCAGAAACACCAATAATTCCAGTGGCACAAAGGGTTTTGAGGGATCAAACTTTGTTGGATTTTGAGATTGGTAGTGTTGAGTATGAGAGGCATGAAAAATTCTGTCGCATGAAGTTGTAAAGACATCGCACCTTTAATTGGGCGATGTTGGATGCTATGGGTCAGAGACAAAGGATGGAGGAATTTCTGGGCCCGTGTTGGTTGTTAGGATTGAGATCTGAGGAGCCACAGTATGCTGAGTTGACAGTAGAGTTTCATTCCACCTTTAGGTATGATGCAGATAAGTATGTTGAGCCAGATTCACTGTCTTTCAGTTTAGGTAGGCAGCGTTATGTGTGGAGTGTCGAACCGTTTGCTAGGGCCATTGGGTTTTATGGGCCGAACGAGAGGTTCCAACAGGCGTTGAGGGGTCTGACTAAGAAGCGAGAGTATAGGTATGAATGGGTTATGGAGTCTGAGTTGCAAACATTTTGGGGAACCATCGCTGATTCTGTTTGGTCGACAGATGCTATTGACTCATCGATTAGGGACCCGTTTCTGAGGTATGTGCACTGGATTTTGGCATGTACACTGGTTGCTAGGAAGAGTGGGACTGATAAGGTGAACATGACGGATTGTTTTGTTTGTATTGCTTGGTGACGAGGAAGGAAGCCAACTTGGATATAGTGTTGCTATCTCAGTTTGGTAAGGGTAGGAGATCAGGTGTTGATACACAGTTGGAGTTGGGACCATATATCACTAGGTTGGCAATGCATTGTGATGCTTTTGTTAGGTATCCTGAGATACACCTCACCCGGGGTCCGGTGACGGTGCCGTTCAGTGTGGATACACTGAAACAGGCAAATGTGACTGAGTGGGATGAGCCGATTCGTTGGAAGCCGGTTAAAGTTGGACCGCAGGATTTGCCACCGAGAGGTACTCCAGCAGCTTAGGCTATGCAAGCCGGGTCTCGCACACATCGTCGGGCAGTTGTTCCCAGGATTGAGCGACCGAGACTACAGTATCCATTGAGCCATCGAGGCCAGATCCGCTGACATTGGAGAATGTGTATGATACTATGGTTGATGGGTTCGAGATGCAGACTACTATGCTTCGATACATGATGGAGCAGCAGCACATAGGCATTCCTGACTGGTTTCCGCCGTAGCATTTCCCACAACCGGGATGGGGAGCTCCGCAGGGTGGCGGTGATATGCAGATGGCAGATGAGCCGGCGGGTGGTGATGACGTGGCAGAGGAGTAGGTGTTTGGTAGGATAGCCGCCGGTAATTTTGGGATATGATGTACTTTTCCTTTATTTTGTTTTGATTAGGATACTTCTGGTTTGTACTAAATTTGATACTAACTCATATTTGGGAATTGTACGGGGTTAACCGGTTGGGCATATTTATATATGTTATGCTTGTTATGTTCGTGTTGGTGTTCATAGAATATGCGTGGTTGGTGCGTGTGTGTGTTTTTTTTGTGAAAATGATGGCGAGCATGTTGGAAAGGAGGCATGGAACTAGACAGATGCAGAGCAGTGAAGAAAATCAGGGGAGTCTGTTCCATTTTTGTTGTATTATTTTTTTATTTTATTTGTCATTATGTTTGTTAGTTTCTCGCTTCATTGAGGACCATGCAGGAAATACGTGTGGGGAGGGGAAACTAGTGTTTAAGTTTAGTGTCGTAGTGGTTGTATTAAGTTTTTTTGTGTTTGAAAAAAAATTTTGAAAAAATTTGAAAGTGTCCCGTAAAAGTTTTTGCACAGAATTGGAAGATGATAGGTTACTCAGATCATTAGCACTTGATTATTATAAATATGAGATAATGAATGGTCGGTCATACGTATAATTCGGGATGTGCGGGTAGGCCCAGCCAGTTGAAGGGTTTCTTTGAAACGGTATAATATATTTAAAAGTAGGAGTCTAGTGGGTACCTGCCTTAGGAGTTGCGGAGAGACTGAAACAATGGAGAGCACAAGAGGTACGTTATAAATAAAAAGCTTATGAATTTTTCCGATTAAATTGGCACATCTGTTTCTTTTTGTGAAAAAAATCCGAAATAAGGTGGCGCCCGTAATATCATTTCATCAATCCATCTGAGCGACATGAAAAACAAAATTGAAAGACGAATCCTATGGTATTGCCGCGGGGATG
Source organism: Scalesia atractyloides (assembly GCA_947069175.1). NCBI lineage: Eukaryota > Viridiplantae > Streptophyta > Magnoliopsida > Asterales > Asteraceae > Scalesia > Scalesia atractyloides. The sequence goes on from CAMTDV010000030.1 coordinate 58,242,093, forward strand.
GGGACTCATGCGGTACATACCCTCTAGGTGGAGTTATAAGAAAATATGTGAAGTTTATGGCATTAATCGCGGGGATGGTGACTCATGCGAGGTATGTCCGCTAAACTGATCGTATACAAAAGCATGTAGAGCTCACAATATCATCCATCTATCCATCATAGCGATTTAATCGGAATAATATAAGAGTTTTTTATATAAAACGGTAGATTATATATCTTTTAACCTTTTGGGTTTGAAGTGGGAATAGGTGGAGTTGTAGTCTTTTGGGAGTGGGGTCCATAGATAACTATAATCACTTGAACTTAAATGGATCGTGGATAAGGCTTGGAAGCTGGCGGTTGGGTTTAAGTGGATCTTATATCCGCAATCGTGATTAGCGTATGGTTATACTGATAGATAAAATAATTGAATATATTTAGTGCTGATGCGTTTGATTGTGATTCCATTGCCAATAATTTTTTCGGGGACGAAAAAAGGTAAGTGTGGGGATGTGATGTGCGGGTATTAAATAGTGTTATTTTGGTGTGTTTTGAGTTAGAGTTATGTACATATGAGTGTTTATTCGGTTCAGTAGTACTATTTATTGTGTGTGCTTTGTTTCAGGTTAAACAATGTAAAATGATCAAGAAACGAGTGTTGGAAGGAAGCTGGAAGCGGAAAAAGAAAAAATCAACGGGCAGTCCCTCGCACCACGCGGGGGATGTCTTGAGCCCTGTCGCGACGCGCGATGGTGGTCAAATGTGGGGTCGGTGTCAAGGTCAATTACGGGAAAGTATAAAAGTCGATTTTTATCAGGTTTTGGGGGTTGTTCGATAACCTAGCAGCCGACTTAGGAGTTCAGCAGTCATTAGAGGCGATCCGGCAAAGGTTTTCACTCCGTTCAAGCTATTCTTTCATGTCAGATCAATCTCGAACAATTACTGAAGTTGTGATGACTACCATGAGCGGCTAAGCTCTTCGTAACTTTTTCCCGGATGAACTTTTACTTTGTTTTGCATTGAACTTTGTTTACAGATTCTTTGTAACTGGTAAATCTTGACCACTTGTGTTGAATTACTGGTAAACGTTTTTGTGTTTGAATTATATGTCGTTTATTAAGCGTATTGGCGATTTACTTGCATCGTTAGCGGGTTGGTAAATTGGTGGGTAATTGATACAAACGAACGGGTTGTTAGGTGGCATAGTGAATCTTAAAAACTATCCTTAATAGCTAACCAAATTCATTAATTACAAGGCCATGTCTATATGGTGTTCTGAATTGGTAAACAAGTTTTGATGTTAAACGGGTAATTGAGATTCTGGGTGGAAGTTGTTTTTTTTCTCTCATTGATTACAACCTTCTTAATTAGTTTTAGTGTTTTTCTAATCAATCAATCAAAACCCGCCAAGTTAGATAGTTAGCTTTTAGTTAAAATCTTTACACTGACCACAAGTTCCTCGTGGATTTGATACCCTACTTACGCTATCTACGTAGTTTAAATAAGTTTTTGATTAGCCCACGACAACTACATCAGCGACAGAATCAGCGGACGAGTCTGCGACAAATCAGGTTTTCAGCACTTCAATAGTTAAATGGATGCCTTGTTTATCAAATCAAGATACAAGTTTGAAAGTCGAGAACATATTGCAACAGCAAGTTAAAGAGGAACTTGTTAGCGGAAATTTGCAACGGATTGACATCCTCACAAAGCCATGCCACGACTAAAGATTATCGAGATGAGATATCTTCTCGATATTGCAAGATTAGGGGGTGATTGTTAGACTAATCTTGCATATTATGCGTAAGTTCGGGTTAAAAGTGACCGACTTACAAAGTTTGGGTAAAAAGTGACCGGGTTATAAACTGGGAGATTTTTTTAGATAGTTTTTTAATCCTAGTTTGAGTCAAATAGGTTTCTTGGTGAACAAATTATTAGGCTTATAAATAGAAGGATTTATTTGTAACCTAATTGTACCAATTATCAATAAACAAGTTTTGATTCAACGCGTTCGTTGGTATCGAATTCTATAAGGTCATTCATATTAGTTAGATTGAAGAATTAAGGGATATTTACATATATCCTCCTATTAAGAGCCTTAATTACATATTTACCCAACCTTAAGATTTAATTACATATGTCCCTTTTTTTATAAGATTACAAATTTACCCTTTTAAAATTTAAATCTTTCATTATTAAATTCTGCCACCAGCAAATCCAATAAAAAACACGAACTGGTTTCAACCATAGGCTAACAAATAAACTAAAGAGCAGACACAATCTTTTTCGATCAATATTTATTCCTTTTTCTATAGTCAAAGCATGCTTCTACAACCTAACAAATTAACTACTTAATCAAAATAACTAACCACTGCTGCACTTGCTCAAACAAATGATATAATTGAGATACGAAAAAAAATGTAGGAAACGTGGGCACAGTGGTGATGTTGGGTGTTGATCAAATCAAACAAAAAGCACCTTAAGCCACCATTTTTATCCCTCTGTAAATTTGTTCCCGCACACCACCGTTCGCCACCGTAAACCAGAAAGGAGCCGTTGTATCCCGCTTTCCGTACACGCCAACGTTGCTGCTGTTTCGACCACCAACCGCCGCCCTTGTCTACCGGAGGTGAAACCCAGCTGAAACAAACCGCCGTCGCCGTCCGTTGCTTTGAACCACCATGAGGTATATATTTGACACTGGAATACTGGATGTTTCGTTTTCGGCTAAGTTTTCCGATTTACAGTCGGTTTGAGGTGTGCCGGCGGTTAAGAGAGAGAAGAGAGATTGTGCCGACGGGCTTTGAGGGTGTTTGTAAGTTAGGTTTGATTTGTTTGGATCTCAATTATGTAGTAGTTATAATATTAATTATAAATTCATTAAGGGTAAATATTTTAATAACATTAATTTAATTTAATGGGTAAATATGTAATATATATGGTTTGAAAAGGAAAAATATGTAATATACATGGTTTAAGAAGGGGAAATATATAACTGATTTTAAGGGTTGGGTAATAAGTAATAAATGAAATATGTAAATGAAAATTAATCAGAAGAAAATGTAGAAAAAGTTTCTAACAGTTGCACCGTTGGAATGTGCTTGGCGTGATGATTTACGGTTTAAGGAAGCCGACCGAGGTTGTGTTGCATTTGCTCACAATGATGTCATCGTTGTTTTTCCTGAACAATCCGGTAGTCAACACTACCATGACAAAAGGGACAACAGTCCACATTATACTATAATCATCGGTAGTCATAGAAACCGACGGTTGAAAATCGAGGTAGAAGGAATCACAGTTTTTGATAGATCCGGTTTAGGTTTATGCTGTTCGTCTAAGTTCCAAAGTTATTGGATAAGTATCTGTGACGGTTTAATCAGCATCGGAAAAGGTCGGTACCCTTTTCAAAATCTTGTTTTCTGTGGCTTGACGAGAAGCCGAATTGTAGTCTGCAGTATGTTGGGCTTAGTAGTTGGGGTAAACATGTTGGGTATAGAAATGTTATCGCTCTTGAAGCATGTTGATTGCGGAGAGTATAAACAGGAAGATGACACCGAAGAAGATTTGAAGGACTGGTTTGGAAACTTTGATAATTATCAGGGACTGGGAAGTTTTTGTGAAAATTGGGAGTTATCTGATGTGCATTTCACTGTGGGTGATAAAGAACACACTGTACATGCTCATAAAGTGATCCTTGATGCAGTCGATAGTTTAAATTCGTGTTTGTTTGATCAGGATGTTATCTTGATTAAGGATGTAAGTTATCTGGTTCTACATTCTTTTCTTCGGTTTATCTATATAGGCTTTACACAGGTAAATTTTGATCCGATTTTGTACTTTATCTTCAATGCATTTCAATTTTTATAGAATTCTAAATTCTGATGATTCTTATTTGTTAGCCTGAATTGAGAATTACAGAGAAAGAGAGGGGAAAACCTAAACAAGCTTAACTGTTAGCTTGGGGATGTTATTCATTTATAACCGACTATAACTACCAGTTAACAATTGTTACATATTAGTCCCTCATCTTATGACTATTACAATTATATCCCACAACTCATTCCTTATACTAACAATACCCTCCCCTTTAAAAACAATTTTTGCCCTCAAAAATTGAAATTAGGGAAACGCAATTGCAGATCTTCCAAGAATTCCCACGAAGCATCAGTGACAGGTAATCCTTCCCAATGCACCAAAACCTTCATAGAAGCCTCCGATCTTCTTTTAACCAACTTTCAATCCTCTTTTAACCAGCTCTTGGTTGCAGTACAAACCTTGGACCTTGTGGCAGCTGCCCATTGAAGACGTGTGAACCCTGTGCTTTCTTCAGTACAGAAACATGAAAAGTATGATGAATTTGCATAGTAGCAGGTAAATCCAGCTTATATGCTACTTTTCCAATTTTTTGCACAATTAAGAAAGGACCAAAGTATCTAGGAGATAATTTCCTGTTATGGTGAGTCTTGAGAGAGTGTTGTGCAAATGGATGAAGTTTAACATATACCCACTCTTCAGGTTGAAATTCCCTGTCAGTCCTATGAACATCAGAAATCTGTTTCATTCTGTTTCTTGCTACCTTCAAATTAGCTTTTAGCTTCCTTATCATTCCTTCTCTGTCCCTATGATAGTCTTCCACTACTGCTATAGAAGTGTCACTGGGAATATATGGAATGTGGATGTTTGGCTTGATGCCAAACAAAGCTTCATATGGAGACATTTTGATGGCAGAATGCCAGGTGGTATTGTACCACCATTGTGCTAAAGGTATCCACTTTACCCATGTTAGGGGTGTATCCATACACATGGTCCTCAAATAAGACTCCAAACACCTGTTTAGTACCTCTGTCTGACCATCAGACTAGGGATGGTAAGAAGAAGACATGGCTAATTGGATACCCTGGAGTTTCATAAACTCTTGCTAGAAAGCACTTAGAAAAATAGGATCTCTGTCAGAGACAATAGTGGCTGGGCAACCATGAATTTTGAAGATATTATCCATGAAAACTTGAGCTACTGTAGATGCAGTGTAAGGATGACTAAGGAGTAAAAAATGTCCATACTTGGTTAGCATGTTCACTATGACCAAAATGGTATCTTTTCCCTGAACCCTAGGCAAACCTGAGATAAAATCCATGGCTATATCACTGAAAATAGATTTAGGGATAGGTAGTGGCTGTAAAAGTCTAGGGTAGGCTAGTGTCTCGTACGTTGACATTTGGCAAGCTGTGCACCTCTTTAGTACAACCCTTCCAATAAAACAACTCCTTGATTCTTTTCACAGTAGGAATAGCTCTAGAATGCCCCCCCCCCCCATTAGAGAGGAATGATATAGGTTAATGATATCCCTTCTAAGGACTGGATCATTTGCTATAAGAATCTTATTCTTTCTTTTAAGCAAATGTCCATTCCAACTTTTATTAGGAATCACTTCTCCTTGTTGTAATTTGGTGATGATAGCTTGAGTTTGAGGGTCTTGTTGCCAAGAATCCTCAATTCTCTTCTACAAAGCAGCATCAATAGTACTCAAACTCATCTGAAATAAAGCCATACCTTGAACTCTTGAAAGGGCGTCTGCTGCAACATTTTCCACTCCTTTTTATAAAGATTTCATAATCATAATCCAACAATTTAGACAACCATTTCTGTTGGAGGGGAGTAACAATCTTTTGCTCTAATAAATGCTTTAGGCTTTGATGATCAGTCTTTATTAAGAAATGTTTAGTCACCAAATAATGGTGCCAATGCTTTACTGCCATGAGGATGGCCAAGAGTTCTTTCTCAGAAACAGATAGAGATTGCTGTTTAATAGAGAAAGCTTTACTAATAAATGCCAATGGGTGACCCTCCTGCATTAAAACAGCCCCCATGCCCTTGGCAGATGCATCTGTCTCAATTACAAATATTTTTGAAAAATCGGGGAGTTTAAGGACAGGTGGAGTACTTAATGCTTGTTTTAAAGTCATGAAAGATTGTTGAGCAGCCTCAGTCCATTTGAAACTGTCTTTCTTCAATAATTATGTTAAGGGTTTAGCCAAAACCCTAAAATTCTTTATGAATCGCCTATAATATCCTGCCAACCCCAGGAAACCTCTTAATTGTTTAATAGTGGTTGGTGAAGGCCAGTCTTGTATTGCAACTAGTTTTGTAGGATCAGTAGAAATTCCCTCTTTTGTTATAACATGGCCTAAATACTCAACTTTTTCTACTGCAAACGAGCATTTAGATCTCTTTGCTTTAAGAGAATTATCCCTCATCAATTGCAAAACAACTTGTAAGTCGATTAAGTGTTGATGCCAGCTACTACTATACACTAATATGTCGTCAAAGAAAACTAAAGCACATTTTCTAAGGACACTTTTAAAAGTAGAGTTCATCAGGGATTGAAAAGTAGCTGGTGCATTAGTTAGGCCAAATGGGAGAACTAAGAATTCATAATGCCCCTGGTGAGTCTTGAATGCAGTTTTGTAAATATCAGGTTCATACATCCTTACCTGATGTGTCACACCCCGATTTCCACGTGTATCCCGGTGGGCCCGGGTGGGGAATATTGTGACGTATGTTGATATCATCATAACCAATCAACACGTAATAGCACAACGGAAGTCTTAGATTTAGATATCATTACAAACCGAACTATTCAAAGTTCAAAATAACGATGGTTTGTAACGAAGATCCACAGGCGGATCGAAAATATATACAAAAGATCTTCAGCAGACTTTGGGCACATCTAAGGACTTGCAAGATCCTTTTATGTTGCTACTGAGCAGCTTCCAGCCTATTTACGTATTTGTACATGTACTTAATTATTTTGAAAATACGTCAGTTTACACTGGTAAATACTATCAACCGACACATTTTGAAAACATCTTCAAAACCATTTTATGTACACATTGGTACATTTGTTTGATATTTAACTTGGGACAAACTATATCTCATGTTATCGATTTACATAACTCAACAATACATATCGGGACCGGAATCGATGCCGGTTCATGATTAACCGACACACCACTTATTCCCTTATTGGGAAAACCCATATTGGGTTATAAAAATTACAATTTATTCCCTTATTGGGAACACCCTTATTGGGTAACCCTTATTGAGTTATAAAATTATTTATTTGAACCGTATCGCATCTGTCAGGTGTATGCCTACACCCCGTGCTTAGGTCGTGACCACTTACAATTAAATGAGTCAAGGATATCCAAGACACGGTCGAATTAACCCCAAATGTTTAAGTCAAGCAATACGAATTAAAACGGGTTATTTGAATTTCCCGACACATAGGTCTTTGAATCCCATACCCGACCATGTGGTAATAATTTACCGTATCCCAAACCCGTATAGGGAAAAATAGGTTAAGAGTATTTACTTGAGCTTAGAAATCCTTTTAAATAAGAAAATATAATAAGCACAGCCATATCCAATTTAAGTAAGTGTAGGTACAATTTACCAGGAGGCTCTAGTCTGGAATGATGGTATAAATACCCAATTAGAATACTAGCGGATCTTATTTATGTCGTAGACTTAGACCGGCTAGCTTGAAGTATTAAAAACGGTACGACGCGCTTGATTAAGCGATGACCTGAAAGAATGTAGTTTAAACCCAACAAGTACGAGGACTTGTATAATATGGTAAACTATTAACATTCTGGAATTTGAGATAAAAATGATAAGGTTAAACCCGTTTCGGTTAAATTACGTAAACTAGTTACATAAGCTTAACCGTACGCATATAAGCGAAACCGGGTAACCGGATGAGTCATGAACAAGTTCCATATGCCAATATACTTTAAACAAGTTATAATATCAGTAGGATATCAACTTGTGTGCCCGCTAAGGCTTTAAAATCAAACAATGCCTTTTATAAGGGCGTTTTGGTCATTTAGCGACGTATAAAAGGAACTTGCGTATTATCTGATGTTACGAAACATTTTGTGAAAATACTTTATTTATGATATACTATCAGTAGGATATCGAATATATGTGTGTTTTATAGTTTAAATCCAATCTATGCTCCGAATGGGCATTTTGGTAATTTCACACATAGTTTCAAAAGTATATTTGGGATTATGAGTTTATAACATGTACCCACTGTAAAAAAGATATTTTAAATGAGTTATAGTATCAGTGGGTAGCAAGTCTTGGTTTGGTAATTATGGTTTAAAACCATACTACGCGCCGTAAAGGCGTTAAAGTCGTTAAATGATGATATTTGCGATGTTTTATGAAAAATGATGTTTTGAACAGGTTTAAATATCTAAAATATGTTATTTGATATAACACATCAGTATGTAAAAGGTTTTGTATGAAAACCATGATTTAAATCCATTTTATGTGCCACAATGGCGTTATCGTCATTTAAGAGAGTAAACAAGAATTTGTGCTTAAACTCAGTTTGTAAACTGAAATAATATCCCAAAATATCCTAATCATGATATTATATCAGTAGGAAATGAGTTTAGAATGATAAATTACATTTAAAACCGTTCTATGCGCCAAAAGGGCCTTTCGGTCACTTTAAAACATATTTTACGACATTATACTAAAACTCAATTTATGGTCATATTTGTAACACCCCAAAATATGTTAAAAATGATATCATATCAGTAACTAATTCATTTTCAAGTTCATTGGTGTTTAAAACCTCATTTTTAAATAAAAGGGCGATATAGTTAAAGTATGGCATATTTACGGAACTCGCATAAATCTCGGATTACTATTATGATCATATAATATAACCTCAGAGGTTTATGCTACATCATACTATGATCATAATGGGACCTTAAATCAGAAGCATACTAATCTAATTCGGTTCATAATCGAAAGTCAACGCAGAAGTCAAACTTCGTGACTTTCGGTTACGAACCGACCCTAAAACTAAAATTGACGAGCCGAACATGTTTACACCTGTTCTAATAATTATTACCAAGTTGTTTAAGTGTTAAAACATAGTTTAGAATATGTATAAACTCAGATTAGGAATATTTCAAAATCTGACCCGTTGACTTTTTAAAAGATTAATATGTTGACTCGTCAATTGACCAAGCAAACCTGGTAATTAGGAGGTGCCCTTTTGAGGGATTAACACCTACCTAATTATGATCACATAACCATGCTCGGACCAAGCATTGGCTTGACCATAATGGTCTTGACCGAAAGTCAAAGTGTTTATAGAAAACGCTTGACTTTTGGCTTTAAAAGCCTAAACAAAAGAACTAGCCATGGAAGGAACACTTACAAGTGGTCCTATAGACTAGGAAAACTCAAGGGAAGCTCCCAATTGCTTAGGAACCTCCAGAGGAGATTTATAGAGAGATTTATGAGAAAGGTGCAAGTTTGAACTCAAGAATTCAACACCTATTTATAGTGGAAGATGATCATGGAGATCATTCCAAGTGTTTAGAGGGGTGCTAGGATGATTACAAGTTTTAATGAGGTGTCCAAACCAGAATTGAGGCCATGGTTTCGAAATTCAGGAGCTGAAGTGGGTTTAGAGGTGGCAAGCATGCAGGTCAGCAGCTGGCCTGCTGTTTCTGGAACTGACCTCTCCCACGTGTCGCGCGGGGATACCAGGTATCTGGCGCGTGGCGCCTGGGGTGTCATTTCACAAAATTTCCATTTTGGCCCCTGAACTTCTCCAAACTCCCATATTTCGACATAAAAGCGTGTTTTATTCAGTATGGCCCCTGATTAGCACTCTCGGGAGTATAACCGAACATCATTAAGCTCCGGGTTCGTTAAAAGGTCACTCAGAGGCATAGTTTAAGCATGTTGACACGCTTAACCCCTCGACTTTAATATTCACCAGTCAGAGGTTATAAAATAACATGTTGGCGATTTTAGTCCCTCTCGTCTAGCACACGGCACACGAGGATCAGCGGGACACGTGTCGAAATTTTATAGGATGGGTTTTTACGAGGTGTTACATGATGATAGCCTGAACTCAAGTCCAATTTATAAAAAATTTGGCCCCTTGTAGTTCATCCAACAGCATCTTCAATTAAAGGAATTGGAAAAACATCTTTCACTGTGGCTTCATTTAACCTCCTGTAGTCCACACACATCCTCCAAGACCCATCCTTCTTTTTAACCAAAACCACTGGTGCAGCAAAAGAGTTGTTACTGTGTCTAATTACCCCTGAATCCAAAAACTCTTGAGTCATTTGTTTGATGATGTCTTTTTAGCACTAGGGTATCTGTAAGGTTTAAGATTCAGGGTCACCTTATCATCTTTAAGTCTGATTTTGTGATCAATCAGTCTAGAAGGAGGTAGTCCTTTTGGAACTTCAAATATATCTTCATACTCCTGTAACAATGTCTCCAATCCTTCTTGTTCCCTTTGTTTTCCAATTACAGGCTGATACATATAATGGTCATCAGCAGAATCTTAAATTGTAAACAATTGGGCTTGAACCACACTGTCTTGCTCTTGAATTAGACTTGTATTTTTTCCATGGAAGAAATTTTGACTCCTTGTTTCTTAGTGCCTTTCAATTCAAAGTCCTGGCCAGCTATATTGAACTTCATGGTCAGGTTCTTGAAATTCCAAACAATATCATTCAAAGTTTCTAACCACTGAATTCCAAGAACTATATCATTGTTATTCAGGTCTATTATTAGCATGTCAGCAGTAAACCAATTACCCTGCATGACCCATTGAAAATCTTTGCATACATTTACACATTCAACCTTGTTACCATCCGCTTGTGACTTGTACATGGTGCATCTGTTTGATTGGACACTTTAATTTTTGAGCCAATATTTTGCTCATAAAATTATGAGTGGATCCACTGTCCAACATAATGTACAAGTATTTAGTGCTAATTTTTCCTATGACTTGCATGGTTGAGAATGAGGGAATACCCATGATGGCATTCAATAATATTTGTGGGTCTCCTTGGATAGATGGTCCTTCCTTTACCATTTCCAATTCCTCATCTTCGGGGTACTCATCCACTTCAACCAAAAACAATTGTTTCTTACCCTTACAAACCCTACGATGACCAGGAACATACTTCTCACTACAGTAAAAACATTCTCCTTTTGCTCTCTTATCATCCATGTATTTATTTGTGACCTTTTTAGGTACTATTGCACTTGATGGTATTGAATTGACTGGTGTTACTAGCACAGGCTGCTTAACAATACTAGTCAAATTGTTAGTTCTTGCAGAATTATATTTGTACCCACTAGAATTGTTGTTACTTATATTTCCCCAACCCAATGTCTTGTTTGTCTAATCTTGTAATCTAGCCAACGAATAGGTTTCTCTTAAGGTTTTTGGTTTGAACATTTTAACATGACATTTAATCTCTGGCTTCAAACCTTCAATGAATAGATTGATTGTATACTCATCAGGCAAAGTTACCTTGTTTAGGAGTAAATCAAACTCATCACAGTAATCATCTAACTCCCCTGTTTGTGTTAAAGCTTTGAGAGCTCCCATAGCATCCTCAATCAAAGTTGCGGCAAATCTTGAGGCTGCTGATCTTGTATACTCATCCCAAGATACATCACTCATCTGTTTTCCACTAGATTTCATAAAACCTTGGTGCCATTGCAAAGCTCTTCCTTCTAAATGAACCGCAACATACCTCACTTTATATCTTTCTGGTGTTTCATCAATTGAAAAGAAGTGTTCACACTTGTATAACCATCCTTCCACATTATCACCATTGAACTTCGGAAATTCCACTTTTGTTAGACGGTTATTGCTTGTTCTATCATTATCACTTCTTGGCATCATTGTTCCTTGTTGTTCTATTCTTGAAAATGTTGCTTGTAACTGATCAAAGGTTGTTTTCAGACTCATTAACCCTTCTTGAGTTTGTGTTGTGAATTCATCTAACCTACTAACATCTTTGGCAATACGGCCAGCTTCTTGGGTTCTTGTTGTCATTGTAAAAAAAATGAACAGAGAATTGACTGTAATGAAATGGAATGATCACAAATTGATCAATTCCGAGAATTGGATGAAGATGATCAAGAATCAAGAATTGATTCATGATTATGGAATGGAATGATCACAAATTGATCAAACCACAGAGTTTAAACAAAAATTTGAAGCGAATTGGAAGAAATGAAATGAATAGTGATCGGAGAAGATGATCGGAAAAAATGGTGATGGTGATCAGAAACAATGGTGGTTGCCGGAATCTTTGAGCTCCGATGAGAATCGGTTGGATCTGATACCAACTGTTAGCCTGAATTGAGAATTACAGAGAAAGAGAGGGAAAAACCCAAATCAAGCTTAACTATTAGCTTGGAGTTGTTATTCATTTATAACCGACTATAACTACCAGATAACAATTGTTACATATTAGTCCCTCATCTTATGACTATTCAATTATATCCCACAACTCATTCCTTATACTAACATTATTTCTATATGTAGATTCCCAAGTCCTTACTTGTATCGCTAAGGGATCTAAGCTTACCAATTTGGAGCAATCTCATTGGTGAAACAATGTGAAGAAGTAATCGAACGATTTAAACTCAATAAAAAGCTATTTGATTCTGGCAAGAATGTTGAGATATCATACCCCAACTCTCAACCCTATTGTGGTGGGCCCACCTTTCCATTAGGGCTTCCGATGAATATGCAAAAGCTTGAACAATTTCGGAACACGGGTTTGTTTGGTGACGTGGATATTAGCATTGAAGGTCAGGTCTTATTGCTAGGTTTCATTAAGTTATTCTTGGTTTATGGAGTGTACCATTTATGAAGGTGAGGTACTCGTTTATTTGCACCACTTATGTTCACAACATCTGAGAAGATAATTGAATTAACAGATGTTCACGAACGGAATGCAAGAGAGTGTTTCTTCGGAAGTTTGCTTAAACGATGTATACCTGAAGCTTTCATGATTATGATGGATTACTTCTATAGTGGTGGATTAAATTTGGAAGATACTGATAATAATATCTTGCTACTCGAGCTTCTTTTACTAGCAGATGAATTCGGCGTTTCTCAACTTCACCAACATTGTTGCAAAACACTTTTAGAATGGCTTTCGGAGGTTGTTTGATAACCCTTTTGTGTTTATTAATGTTATTTAATGTTTTCGGCAACCATGTTTTATTATTATATTTTCTTTAACTATCGGGTTTTGTAGTGCGGATTCGGACTTGTGGGAACAAAGAGATGGATATTATAATATTGAATTATAAGATATTATTTACTCTTGTGTATATATTAAATTAATATATTATATGCAGGGATGGAATTCTACTAATGGATGAAGATGTTTACAAAAACAAATTTTGTAATATGCACACGTTTAAATGGACAAGGAAGAAGACACTTTTGGCCAAGTAAACTTTTATATTTAATTTGTATACTTTGTTGCAGGGTTCGGATGCTTAATTCTTCAAGTTATTCCATCCATTCCTTCATGTAAGCTTATAGAAGAAACATGTGAGATGATATTTACAATGCACTTTGATTACTATACAACGGTTGTTCCGACTTCGTCTTGCTAGACGAATCAACTTTTTTAACATTTTACAAGTGAGTTCTAGGTTTTTCTTTTTTTATGTCATTTTCCGTATTTTTAAAATATGTGGGACATACTAGTTATTCCATTTCATCTTACTTGATGGCATGGGCCCCACACCGTCTTGATATCATGGGTCCTACACCTTTAGACGACATGGGTCCTGGATATGTCTAACGACATTGAGTTAGACGATGTTTGACATTACCTTTGGAAAGTGATTATCTAACTATTGCGTTTTCGTGTCGCAGATTCATGTGTTGCATAACTGGTTACGATTATCTAATTATTTAGGGGTCTTTTTACCTGTAGATACTTAAATAATCTAAAGACTAAAGTGCACGGATGGTCCCTGTGGTTAACTAAAATTTTGGATTTAGTTCCTAGTTTTTCAAAAGTACACACGATACAGGGGCGGATCTACCATCAAGGATCGGGTTCCTAGGAACACATTCGGTTTTAAATTTTTAGTGGAAACGTATATAGAAAATATAAAAGGAACCCATAAATAAATTTTGGATGAACCCATAACTAAAGATATGATGTGTTCCAGTGGTGTTGCTCCTCCTTTCTAAGTAAGAGTTCCAGAGTTCGATTCCGGTTCCAATCCATTATTAAAGTTTTTTGCTGCAATTTTTACTAAACTCTTTTTAAAAGTAACCCATATTAGGGACTTAGGGTTAAACGTGATTTCCTCCCTCCACCTCTAGGCTCAGCAGCTTCTGCATTGATAAAGTTCAAAGGGTTTTATTAGAGAGCAAGTCTCGAATGACAAGGGAAATGGGAACATCATGCGGCTTTGTTTTTAGCTTATATATATGATTCACTTGTTTGTTTTTTTCTTTATCTCATCATATTATTGAACATTTGTAGCATTGTTATTTCCTTTGAACAAAACTTTTGTTTCATCTCAGCAAACAAGCTCCCCTATACATAGAAGTAACAAACATGTAGTTTTGTTTTTACATTTTATTTGCATACCAAATAAATATTTCGGTTGCAAATTTCAAACCGGATTTGGATACTTTTGTCGTTCCAACACATCTGACTAAAATATTGACATCGCGCTTATCTTTGGTTGCATCCATTGTGAGCGCTTTAGTCTTTAATCACATCTATCGTCGCAGTCATCTGCATCCATCTGAGCGCTCTAAACTTTAATCACATCTTTGGTCACATCGTCACATCCTTCTTGAACAATTTTGTTTCTTGAAGGGAATTCACCAAATCAATTAGGCGATATTTGAGGTAGTTTCTTTTATTTTTTGTTTCTAATGCGCAATACACGATGGAATTTGATATGAATAGGTTACTTGCAATTTAGGTCTTTATTATGTTTCGTGACCCGACCCGTCCCAACCCGAAAACTCTAGCGCATTGTGGTGAAAGTTTGAACACCAAAAAAAGTGAACCCATTGAAAAAAATTCCTGGATCCGCCACTGCACGGATGGTCCATGTGGTTTACACTTTGTAACGTATTTAGTCCCCCAACTTTTGCCAAAAGTACACGGATGGTCGTACTTTGTAACACATTTAGGGCCCGACGTTTAGTGACTAAATGCATTCAAAGTGCATACCACAGGGACCATCCATGAACTTTTGGAAAAAAAGTTGGTGACTAAATGCGTTACAAAGTGCAAACTACAGGGACCATCTGTGTATTTTTGAAAAAGTATGGACTAAATCCAAAATTTTTGTTAACCATAGAGACCATCCGTGTACTTTACTCTAGTCATTTCACTAACTTTTGACATGTTGTAACCAGGTGAACGAGGCAAGCGTGTTCTTGGAAGCAGGTCGAAATTCCGGAAGTCATCCAACGTATGTTTGAAAGTAACAAACAACTTGTCTTTATAAGTTACATGTGCATTTTTGTGATATTCAACATCTTGTGTGTATTTCTTCTTTTACCTTTAGTTTCAACCTTTAAATAATATTTATTCTCGGATTAAGACACTTCATTTTCTGGATCTTAAGGTTCCAACATTGGCAATCAAGTTTTAAGGAGCTCCAATAACATCCAAGAACTCATACCTCAGTAACTCATAAGGATCTGTTGACTTCATTATTAAAATAGAAAAGACATAAAAAGGGAAGTTTTAAATTTTCTTGATTATTTCATATTTTTAGAAAATCAGCATAACGGCTAGCAATCCTATTTCAAGATACACATATCCCAAAGTCATGGCTTCAAGGACTTACCAGGTATGACATAGATATAATCTTACTTTCATTTAAGAATTGCGCCTTAACTGTAGTTAATATTGAAACAGGGGACTTCTTTTGCCGGCGCGATGGGAAGAACTGTTCATGGTGGATGGTTGACCTTGGCCTTGACCGCCAGGTTTGATCCTAACCTCCAAAAGAAAAAAGTTAATATAAGAAACCCATGCCAATAGTTCTTTTATGTAAAATTTAACTCGAGTTAAGAGTTCAAAACATTAAAACTCTCATATCTAAGCGTTCCATGGTAAATAAAACTAAATTAGTTACTTGTAACAGTATCACTAAATAAATGGTTAGAACATTACCTGCTGAAATGATTCACACTAATAATGTTGTAACTGAATTTGTTTATTCAGTGAAACAAGCTGTTTTCATTTTATCTATATTGTGAACTTGCTAAATTCGAGGATTTTAGTGTTTTGAGAGGTAAATATGATATTTTGAAATTGGAGGGGTGAATATAAAATTTTGAACATTTAATATTTGTATGTAACTAGGTGATGCCCCTCTCGCGTTGCGGGGCGATGGCCGAGTAATTCACAACCAATTAAAAAAACAGTACTATAGTTTTGCTATAAAAAATACTAAAACGATGAAAAAACCGTAAATTTGAACTCAGGACAAAACTGTAATTTGTCAGGACTAATGAGCGCGTGTTAGGCAGCTCCTTGACAAGAAAAAAATAAATTTTGGAGTCAACCAATTAAAACAAAACACTTTTATAATTTTGCTAAAAAACTAAAACGATGACAATATTGTAACTTTGAACTGAGGGCAAAGTTGTATTTTTTGACTGAGGCAAATAGTAATTTGGCTAAAGCTAAAGCGATGAAGTACTGTAAATTTGAAGCAATGGTAAATTCGTAAGTTTGCACAGGGGCAAAGTCGTAATTTTGAGGCTAGGGTAAAATCGTAATATAAATTTGAACTAAGGGCAAAATCGTGCATTTAAGCTGGGGGCAAAACCGTGATTCGCAATTTTAAACTGGGTCAAAATCAAAATTTTGAACTGAGCGGAAAATCGTATTTTTTAGTTGGATGCAAAAGCATAATTTTATTTTGAACTTGGGCACAAACGTATTTTGAAATGAGGGTGAAATCATAATATTTGAAACGGGGGCGAAAACGTATTATTTTAACTAAGGGTAAAATCGTAATTTTAAGCAGGAGGCAAAACCATATTTTTATCTTGAACTGGGAGCAAAATTATAATACTGAACTGAGGGCAAAATAGTAATCTTTAGCTGGGGGCAAAAATATGAATTTATTTTGAACTGGGAGGAAAATTGTAATTTTAAACTGGGATAATATCGTATTTCTGAATCTTGAGGACAAATTCGTAATTTTTAGCTTGGGGCAAAAGCATAAATTTATTTTTAAATGGGGCAAAAATGT
The DNA here is from genome assembly GCA_947069175.1 of Scalesia atractyloides. Classification (NCBI taxonomy): domain Eukaryota; kingdom Viridiplantae; phylum Streptophyta; class Magnoliopsida; order Asterales; family Asteraceae; genus Scalesia; species Scalesia atractyloides. The sequence goes on from CAMTDV010000030.1 coordinate 58,259,192, forward strand.
AACTTTTAGCTAGGGGCAAAAGCATAATCTTATTTTCAACGGGGGCAAAATCGTAATTTTAAACTGAGGACGAAACCTTACTTTTACAATACAAATAAAATTATAAATTGATTGAACCTATGGGGGAGTGACACACAGCTATCTGACACTATTTTCAAATAAAAAAAAAGTAGAAATTTTTTAGTGTTGGCCCACTGACTTTCACCAATTCGTGGATGGTTTTTGTTTATATTGAATGAATGAATATTACTTAATTTATTTATCATGTCAACCTTACATGCATTTTCTGGTTTAAAACAGCTCATGTGCAACTATTACACGCTGACACAAGATGGATCGAAGGCTTTCATGAGATATTGGAATTTTCAGGTACATTTATGCAGTTTTCAGTTATTTAAACGGAAATAGGCGTAATATGGAAACACAGTTGCAGTTTATTACAGTACAATTTAGCAACCAGCTTCACTTTAATTAATTTTATTATTACTTTGCTGATGTGGCACTAGTTGACGTCATGCCATCCTCCACATCCGATGCCGCATATGAAAAAAACATGCTTGTCAAATCATATATAGAGCATCAGCCTTTTGTATGTTGAAAAGGAGACGCTTTGACTATGAAAGTCAACTGATATATATCTTAATTCTCAGGGTTCATCTGATGGCAAAAACTGGATAAATCTGAGGGTACATGAAAACGATCAAACGCTAAGCAAACCTGGGCAGTTTGCTTCATGGGCTGTTACGGGCCCAAATGCTTTGCTCCCATTTAGATACTTTAGAGTGACTCTAACCACCCGTGGACGCTTTGCATTTGCTTCTTGGAACTCTATGGGTATTTTCACTGAATTTCCGATATTTATGTTGTAACATGTGAAACTCTTTTTTTTTGTGTAACTTTGAGCTTAGGCCGAGGTGTAAAGTCTGCCAGCCAGTGTATTAATTTCGCGTCTCTTTAGCTTATGTTGTTGCTTGAGTAAAAAGTGTTGGATATTTGGGTGTGTGAATGAAGTCTCAAAAATGGTGAAAACACATTGGTGTGAGAGTAAAAGAAAAAGGTATTATAAGGTAACTTGTTTACCTAGCTAATATAACTTTTGAACATGTTTTACCATAAGTCCTACGCGTGAGCACTAAGAAATTTGTGGTGGCTAAGTTCTTGGACTACAAGATGATAGACGCTTATCTTTTCAGAATGGAATCCCAACCCATGGCTACTGCTGTTTCTGCAGTCATGACAACTGCCGTGTCTGCAGATGACCTCCGCTGCTGCGACAACCGGTCTCGTAACATCGCTGCCTAACGCAGTCTCGCATGCCGAGAAACCTGAGAAATTCAATGGTGTGAATTTCAAACAGTGGCAGCAAAAGATGTTCTTTTACTTGACCACGCTGAACCTTGCTAGGTTCTTGTCTGAATCCAAACCCCATGTTGATGAAGGGGATATGGATGCTCAATCTGTGAGCGCGATGCATGCTTGGGAGCATTCGGATTTCCTGTGCTGCAATTTCATTTTGAACGGTTTGGTGGATACACTATACAATATGTATAGTAAAGCCAAAACCGCCAAAGAATTGTGGGAATCTTTGGATCGGAAATACAAAACCGAAGATGCGGGCATTAAGAAATTTGTGGTGGCTAAGTTCTTGGACTACAAGATGATAGACGCTAAAACCGTCATGAGCCAAGTCCAAGAACTACAAGTTATTCTACACGATATTCATGCGGAAGGGATGGTGCTTAGCGAGACATTCCAAGTTGCCGCGATGATTGAAAAGCCACCACCTAGTTGGGTTGACATCAAGAATTATCTCAAGCACAAGCGAAAGGATATGACCATTGAAGATCTTGTTGTTCGCCTTCGTATTGAAGAGGATAACAAAGTGAATCTGAAAAAGAGTAATGGTCTTGAAACAGTGAAGGCCAATCTTGTTGAACATGGTCAGTCTTCAAAAGGAAAAAACAACGGAAAGGGTGGAAACAAAAGCCATGGGAAACGCTCCAACCTTGGTCCTAAGAGAGGAGTTGGGAAAAAAAAGTTCCAAGGAACTTGTTATAATTGTCAAAAGCAAGGCCATAAGGCCAGTGAATGCAAGCTTCCTAAGAAGGAAAATGCTAGACAAGTGAACATGGTTCATGAAGTCGACAATCTCGTTGCTATGGTCACGGACCTATCGATCTTGGTCACCGAAGTTAACATGGTTGGCCAAAATCAGAAAGATTGGTGGGTCGATACGGGGGCTACCAGTCATGTGTGCTATGACAAAAACCGAGGTGACTAGTGGCGAAAAGGTGTTTATGGGAAACTCTGCCACGGCCGAAATTAAAAGCGAGGGGAACGTGGTTTTGAAGATGACTTCTGGAAAGGAACTCACCTTGACCAATGTGTCGTATGTTCCAGAAATTCGTAAAAACCTTGTGTCGGGGTGGCAGTTGAACAAGTTTGGGTTCAAAATGGTGATTGAGTCGGATAAGGTCGTGTTGACCAAAAATGATGTGTATGTTGGTAAGGGCTATGCCCTCAATGGAATGTTCAAACTCAATGTAATGGTTGTGAACGCAATGAATGAAAACGCTACTAGTTCTACTTACTTGATTGAGTCTTCTAATCTTTGGCATGGTAGACTAGGTCATGTTAATTTTAATTCCATTCATCGTCTAATTAAACTTGATTGCATACCAACATTCGATATCGACTCAAATAATAAATGTGAAACTTGCGTAGAAGCAAAACAAACGAAATCGTCCTTCAAAAAGGTCGAACGAATCACCGAACCCCTTGAGATGATCCACACTGATGTGTGTGATCTAAAAGCAATTCCTACTCGTGGTGGGAACAAGTACTTCATCACGTTCATTGATGATAGTACAAGGTATTGCTATGTGTACTTACTTAAGAGTAAGAACGAGGCTATTGATAAGTTTATCTTGTTCAAAGCCGAAGTTGAGAATCAACTAAATCAGAAAATCAAAATCGTAAGGAGCATCCGAGGAGGTGAATATGTGTCACCTTTTATCGATGTGTGTGCAAAAAATGGAATCATACATGAACTCACGGCTCCTTACTCCCCGCAATCGAATGGCATAGCGGAACGGAAAAACCGCACTTTGAAAGAAATGATGAATGCCATGATGATAAGTTCTGGTGTAAACCAAAACATGTGGGGGAAGCAATCTTATCAGCCAATATGTGTTGAACATGATACCCAATAAGAAAAAGGATGTAAGTCCATATGAATTATGGACGGGAAAGAAACCACCATATAAATACTTGAAAGTGTGGGGGTGCCTAGCTAAGGTGGTGGTCACACCACCAAAGCGACTACTAATTGGACCCAAAACAGTGGATCGTGTATTTATTGGATATACCCGTCCTTATGGTCCTTATCGTTTTCTTGTGCATGATTCTAAGAACCCTGGAATAGGCAAAGGCACCATAATGGAATCTAAGGATGCATCATGGTTTGTGTAACATCCGTCGAAAAACGGGTTTTCAAAACCCGCTTCGTTTATTAATCGAATAGTCAGTTTCAAATTTTTGTTGCTTAATTAATGCTCATTTTAATTTTAAACAATACATAACTAATAAACATTTTAGAATATGGAAATTAAAATTGTTAAAAAGTAAAAATTAAGCAATTAAAATAAAAATGGGCTGCCGGGTTTCGAACCCGGGTCAGCCGGAAGACTCAATCAACCAACACTTAACCACTCCGCCACTTGGTGTTTTTGTGTAATCAAGGAAACAAATAAATCATATGTTACCGTGAATTAACGTGTTTGCGCCAAAACTGAAACCAATAATCGGCTTTCAACCATCCAGACGATTGAGTGATCGTGAGTTACTGGTTATAACCGATAAAATCATTACGACCGACGTTCTTAATCAATTCAGTCTTTATTGAACCCGATTCATATGATTTTCGAGTTTGATAACCAAAATCATTCAACTCCAAATTTACACCGGTAATATCATTGTCTCGCAACTCAGAAACACTCAAAGAACTCTCAATTTCACTTTTGCTCTAATTTCTGATCGTCGGAATCGCTATCTGATATCACCGGACTTTCACCGGAAATGTCACACCCCGACCCGCAGCGGAATAAGAGTCGGGGCATAATTGGGTTATCACCAAAGCTCATGACATTTACTAATATGTTTCATATTTAATAAAGTCAAAGTTACATTTCCAAAAATCCAAACATGTTCATTCAATACAAAGAAAATAAACCAAGCATAACAATCCCAACTCTAAATCGTTTTATTCTTCTAGTCCAAGTCCTATGTGTTCCTAGCTGCTGCTGGTTCACCTGTATCATGTGTAAAATGGGGGTTTTTGGGTCAACATAAGTTGGCGAGTGAACCTTATTAGATAAACATTTATTAATAAATTAATTGTTAGTTTATCAATGAAAAATTGTGCATAATCATAGATGAGCAAATGTAAATAATCAAACAATGGCAATTAGCAGTCACAACTATAACATACAATAACACATGACAGCATACATGAACATACCAACATCATACTGTAAATAACATAAATGAAACTGTGCGATCAAGGCTCAATCAAACGGAGCCGATCGTATTGCATGTACTGAAAATGAGAATGTCTGTGCGATCAAGGCTCAATCAAACGGAGCCGATCGTATGTGGGCACGCCAGGTTCAACCTCATAATGAAATGGGGAACATGCTCAACGCTCATAATGTAATGGGGAGCGGCGGCCTATGAAATTGCATGTACTGAAAATAATAAACTTGCATCCAACAATAACAACACAACAGGAAACAAACTGAATACACTAGTTCATGATATGATGTATGCACAATGGTTTAAGTATAATATATATATATATATCAAGACACATGATACACCCCAAAACGTGATTAAAACGGGGAATTTGTAAAGATTCACTCACATTGGGTGCGTTGGATTGGAGATGGTGAGATGCGCACGAATTAGATGAGCGGAACAACGAGAAATACTAACCTAAATAATAACGGAAAAATATATTAAACGAGTGGATTTTATTAAGGATTTTAATGAAATTTTTAGATATATTTTTGTGAGTTCAAGGCCATTTTCTATCTTTAAAAATGTTATTTTTAAGTATTTTTAATTGATTTTTAAATTAAATTAAATAAATAAAAATATTAAAAAAATTTGTTTATTTAGCGTTGACCGTTGACCGGTTCGGTCAGCGAATTAATTTGCGCCGGGTGAGGCTCGAACCCGAGACCTCCCGTACGCGTGCACGCAGCTCTACCAACTGAGCTACGTGTCTAACCCGAAATAATATTGTTTTTAATTATATTTATATACTTATTCAATTTAACGGAATTTCTTTTAATTGCCAAAAAACATTTTAATTCCACGGACCGGTGCTAGTGACGGGTTTCGAACGCGCGACGTAGGACTTAGTGTTGCACACAGTCCACCGCTGGACTGTGTGTCTAACCCGGTTATTATCTCGGTTTTTATTATACTTAATAACTAACTGAGTTATCCCGGTTTAGTTTTTAAACAAAAAGGCGTGTTATTATATAAGGAGTGCGTATAGTAGGAATCGAACTCCAACGTGCGTGTGTATTTTGCACACAGTCCACCGCTGGACTGTGTGTCTAACCCGTTTATAATTCCGATTTTAATTAATCTTATGTCATCTCTGAACTCGTCTTCTTCATTACAAACACAGACATCAATCAAAACAACTGATACGCGACTAATTTAGTTAATGAACATGATGATCAATTTGAATGTATTGAACCGAAAAGTTTGGGGAAAGAAGATACCGAACAGATCGTCTTCTTCAGAGAATCCGGCGAAGCTCGTCGGCTCTGTTTTTGGAACCTTCAGCTGTGAGAATCAATTAACAGGTTTAAGGGATTAGATGTGAAATTGAACTAATGAGTATTGATTATCAGCACGTTGGAATGAGCATACCGGTAATCAACGAGTTTCCGACAATTCCAGAAGTTTTCCGGCGAAAACAGAAAGTCCAGCAATGTCGTCTGTGGTTGATTATGAGCGATGGGTTAATGTTAGTAAGGTTCTAACAATTGATTGAAACAGTAAAGTAGAGGTATTTTACCGGTTTGAGTTGAATACGGTTTTCCGGCGACTTTTGCAGAAAATTCCGGCGAGCTGTTTTAGGCGTTCTGATAGTCTGAAAATGCGACGAAAATGAAATGGAGTATTGGTATGATATCTCTGAGTCGCGAGAGTGGTCTGAAGTTGAAGAACTCTGGACTTGGTGATTTTTCGGTTTTAAAAACCGATAATGATGAGGTTTTAAGTTTAATCAATTCCGATTTGATTAGAAACCGTCGGTGCATCGGTTATAAACTGAATGTGTGAAATAAACAACGAATTGACGATTGGTTTGCCGATTACCGTTTCTCAGATGGCACAACCGGTTTTAACTGGGTTTGTGTATAAATTTCATTTGTGTTCCTAGAGTTAGCAGAAAACACAATGTGGCGGAGTGGTCTTGTGAGTGTGTGTTAAGTCGCTGATGTGTCTTGGCTGACCCAGGTTCGAGTCCCGGCAGCATCATAATTTTTTTATTTATTTTATTTTAACTTTTTATCAAATATAATTTTTATAGTTTAGTTTATTTATTAATTATATATCGTTTTAAATCAAAATAATCATAAATATTCGACGTAACTTTTATAACTTGATATTCGGTTACAAAACGGGGCGGGTTTTGAAAACCCGATTTTTACAAATGTTACAGTATCCCCTACTTTTAGGAAATTTCGTCCCGAAATTTTAAGTAGTTGAAGTAGTAGGAAAAAGATACGGGTATTTTTCACGCATTGAGTCTTCACGTTCCCAAGTAAACTCAGGTCCCCGTTTCGACTCCCAGCGTACCCTAACAATTGGAATGCGACTTCGACGAAGACGTTTCTCCCCGTAGTCCATGATCTCCACTGGTCTTTCAATAAAATGCATAGATTCATCAATCTGAATATCTTCCAGCGGAATATGGAGATTCTCATCAGCGAGGCACTTCTTCAAGTTCGACACGTGGAATGTGGGATGAATCCTGTTGAGTTCTTCTGGTAGGTCAAGCTTGTATGCTACAGGACCTACTCTTTCAAGCATCTTGAAAGGTCCTACGTAACGAGGTGCTAGCTTCCCCTTTTGACCAAAACGAACTACTCCCTTCCACGGTGATACTTTTAAAAGCACATGATCACCAATGTTAAACTCTAAGGGCTTCCGTCGTTTATCTGCATAACTCTTTTGACGACTTTGAGCCGCTAGAAGATTGTTTCGAATTTGATGAATCTTGTCGGTGGTTTCTTGGATCAATTCTGGACCAGTAATTTGTGATTCCCCAATTTCGTGCCAACATACAGGAGATCGGCACTTACGACCATATAAGGCTTCAAAAGGTGCCATGCCGATGCTCGAATAATAGTTGTTGTTGTACGAAAATTCTACTAGTGGTAGGTGGGCGTCCCAATTTCCCTTGAAGTCTATGACACATGCTCTAAGCATATCTTCAAGAGTTTGAATGGTGCGCTCAGACTGTACATCAGTTTGAGGATGATAGGCGGTACTGAGATCTAATCGTGTGCCCATACGGATTGTACTGTTTGCCATGTTCGTGAGGTGAAACGACCATCACGATCAGAAATAATACTTAACGGTACCCCATGTTGACTTACGATTTCGTTGATATAAATACGTGCAAGCTTTTCGTTTTTGAAATCTTCGCGGATAGGAATAAAGTGAGCTGATTTTGTAAGTCGGTCTATAATTACCCATATTGTGTCATACCCACCAGAAGTGCGAGGTAACCCGGTAATGAAATCGATGGTTATATTTTCCCACTTCCATACAGATATTTCCGGTTGGACTAGAAGTCCTGAGGGTCTTTGGTGTTCAGCCTTCACCTTGGAACATGTGAGGCACTTGGAAACAAAAACGGCAATATCCTTCTTCATTCCAGGCCACCAATAGGTGTATCGTAGGTCTTGATACATCTTATCGGCTCCTGGGTGTATAGAATATCGCATTTTGTGAGCTTCATTCATAAGAGTTTCACGAAGATTGTTGTGGTTAGGAATCCAGATACGATCTAGGTAATACAGAATACCGTCTGATTTAGTTTCACGTTTTAGCTCGGCTCCACAGGACATCTCCTTTCGTACATCTTCTTCTGTTATTGAAACGTGTTGAGCTTCTCGAATTTGATCTTTAATGTCGGTTATAATTTGTGAACATAGAAGATGAATGGAGTTCGCATAACCCTTTCGACTAAGTGCATCAGCCACCACATTTGCTTTACCAGGGTGGTATCTAATTTCACAGTCGTAATCATTCAGAAGTTCAACCCATCTTCGTTGCCTCATGTTTAACTCTTTTTGATTGAAGATATGTTGAAGACTCTTGTGGTCAGTGTATATTTCACACTTCGTACCATAGAGATAATGTCTCCATATCTTAAGAGCGAATACAACGGCTCCAAGTTCTAGGTCATGAGTGGTGTAGTTCTTTTCATGCGTCTTGAGTTGTCTCGAGGCATAGGCTATGACTTTTCCTCTTTGCATGAGAACGCAGCCTAATCCTTGCCCTGACGCGTCGCAATAGACTACAAAATCATCACACCCTTCAGGAAGAGTGAGGATTGGTGCATCACAAAGTTTTTGTTTAAGAGTTTGAAAAGCTTCTTCTTGCTTGGGTCCCCATACGAAAGGTTTTCCCTTATGAGTTAAAGCCGTGAGTGGTACCGCAATGCGAGAGAAGTTTGAAATGAATCGACGATAATAGCCAGCTAGTCCAAGAAAAGATCTTACTTCAGTTGGTGTACGTGGAGCTTGCCATTCTTGAACTGCTTTGATCTTTGAAGGGTCAACATGTATTCCCTTGTCATTGACTACATGCCCGAGGAATTGCACCTCTTTTAACCAGAATTCACATTTGGAGAACTTGGCATAAAGCTTTTCCTTTTCTAGACGTGCAAGAACGAGTCGAAGATGACGCTCATGATCAGCTTTAGATTTTGAATAAATAAGAATATCGTCAATGAAGACTATAACAAATCGATCAAGATAAGGTTTGCAGACTCTGTTCATTAGGTCCATGAAGACAGCTGGTGCGTTGGTTAATCCAAATGGCATAACCATGAATTCATAGTGGCCATAACGAGTTCGAAAAGCAGTCTTAGGGATGTCTTCTTCATGCACTCTAAGTTGATGATAGCCAGATCGAAGATCGATTTTTGAAAAGCAGCTGGCACCTTGTATTGGTCAAGAAGATCATCAATGCGAGGTAAAGGATAGCGATTCTTGATGGTTAACTTGTTGAGCTCTCTGTAGTCGATGTACATACGAAAAGATCCATCTTTCTTCTTTACAAAAAGGACAGGTGCACCCCAAGGCGACGAGCTAGGACGTATGAATCCCTTGTCAGTCAACTCTTGCAATTGACTGGCTAGCTCTTGCATTTCAGAGGGGGCTAACCTATATGGAGACTTTGCAACTGGTGTAGCACCAGGTATAAGATCAATACGGAATTCGACGTCTCTAACTGGAGGAAGTCCCGAAATGTCGTCAGGAAAAACTTGCGGAAAGTCTTTTACTACAGGAATGTCTTCAAGTTTCTTCTCCATGGTTCCCCTTTTGATGATATGAGCTAAAAACGCGACATAATTCTTGCGAAGATATTTTTGAGCTTGAAGACAAGACATTAAGCTAAGCACTTTCGACGAGGTTTCTCCAATGATTCGAAGAGTCTGACCGTTTGAAAGAGGAATACGAATAAATTTTTCACGACATACAACTTCCGCCTGATGTTGACTGAGCCAATCCATACCGATTATGATGTCAAAACTTCCCAGCTTCATAGGAATAAGGTCGACTAAGAAATCGTGGTCGTTTAAGGTGAGTGTACAGTTGCGTAAAATAGAGTCTAATGAAACTGGTTTCCCATCCGCAACTTCTACCGTTATGGATTCCGTGAGCTTATCCCGATTTTTGCTTAAGATAGGTTCAAATTCTAATGACACAAAACTTCTATCCGCACCAGTATCAAATAACATAGAGGCATATCTACCATTTATAAGGAACGTACCGTTGACCACATTGCCGTCAGCTCTAGCCTGGTTAGCGTTGATATTGAAAGCTCTCCCTCTTGCAGGTGGGGGAGCTTGGTTTGCTTGGTTCACCGGGTTGGCTTGGGCCTGAACATGAATGATATTAACCAACCTTGGACAAGTGTTTCGGAAATGGCTTGGGTCGCCGCAATTGTAGCAAGCCCGCATTGGTTGACCCATAGGATAATTGGGCTGGTAATATGTTTGGGCTAAATATTGAGTGGGTGGTAGTAGGGGTTGTTGGCCTTGGCCCATTATTTGTTGGTGGGTTTGGGTTAAAGGTTGGTGGCGGTTCGTTCGTTGAGGCATGCGGCAAGTTTGAACATTACCGCGCGACCGCAGCCGGTGCAATATTGACAAGGATGATCAGGGGAATGGTGATATTGGCAACGGTTAGATTTTGGTAACGGGCCTGTGTAGGGTCTTCTGTATGGTGCGGGTGAAGGAGTGACTTGAGTAATGGGTGCAGCAGGAATAGGGGAGTTGGTTTGAGTAACCGTAAAATTTCTGGTGTTGCGCTTCCTCTTATTGGCGAACTTAGAGGAAGGAATGGGGTGGTTTGAAGTTTGTCCCTCAACAGGGGCTTTCTTCTTCTCTTCTTTTAACTTCCCGTTACGAATTCGGTTTTCGGTCAGTTCAGTTGCTAACTCCATAGCAGCTTCAAGTGTTACTGGTGAAACGCTGAGAACTGAATCTTGGATTTTCGAGGGAAGTCCTCAAATATAATGCTCGATTAGACGATAGGTTGGGGTGAACAAATTTGGAACCATTTGGTTCAACTCCAAGAACCTCTTGTTATATGTAGTGTGATCACCCTCCTTTTGCTTTAGAGAATGAAATTCGTCCTCCAGCTTTTTAATTTCACTTCTAGGACAGAAACGCCTAGTCATGATTTCCCTTAACTCCTCCCAAGTTAAGGCCATCGCATCTTCAGTTCCCCTCTTCCCTTTCTCAGTATTCCACCAAGTGAGAGCTACCCAAATAGTCTCCCGGTGGCGTATCTAACCTTGCGATCCTCAGGACAATCGCAGTTTAGAAAGGTGTTTTCCATCTCCTCGAACCAATGTAGGAGAGCAGTGACACCCTCGGTCCCTTCAAATTTAGGAGGATCACAGGACTTAAAATGTTTGTAAGAGCACTTGCTGGTAGGAGGGTTGTCGATGTTCTGGTCCTGTTGTTGGGGTGGGTTAGTAGGATTTGTAGCAAGGGCTTGTTGTACTTGGAACACAATGTCAGGCAGTATCGTGGCCATTTGTTTCGCGATCTGAGTGGCCAAACGTTCCTGAGACCTTCTCGATCTTTTACCCCTTCGTTGCTGTCTAGATGACATCTACAGGATCATAAAATGAGAAGATTGTGAGTTTATGGTGTCTTTTTAGGTGTCATGTGTCTTTAAGAAAATGAAAATAACATAAATATCAATAATGCAACTACATCCATAGGATGTCTTGGGTTCGCTCATGTTGGGCCTCAAATGTCCCCCATACCTTCACCTACATAGTCATGTGGGCCCCCATGGCTATTGGCTTGGTAGGATTCACATTAGTATTGGCAATTTAACACTCGCATCCCCGAATGCAAACCACAAAATATGTTCATGAGATGTTTGGTCGGAACGTGTCCAGGTGTAGACACAATGACAACTCAAAGTGGGGTTAGCTCACACGACGTTTGGTATAGCATGCTTTGGCCTAATAGGTACTTCGTACTCTCATCGTTAGTCCCCAGGTAGGTAAACTGGTCCTTTATTTTGGATTTATACGAATGCCAGCCTAGACAGGACGTTCCGACTACCGGTACTGGTACCCTTCCAGTTACTACATGCCCGTCATGAGAACTCACTTTGATGAGATTTGAAAACACGAAAATCATTGTAAAAGCAATCATGATGTGGTGTGTGCTTTCATGGATGTGATATGTTATGAGCATACGATTCATGATAGGCATTATATGATAATACATACTTATGAACATGCTTGCACAATATCAAATGTAACATTTAACATAAAACATATAAACATCATGAAATTTGGCATATAACACACAAAAATCTTATAAGTTTCTAATCGACTATAGTATAGGCTCGAAGGGTCTAATAACCTATCCTATATCCCTATAGTCATAGCTCTAATACCAATCTGTCACACCCCGACCCGCAGCGGAATAAGAGTCGGGGCATAATTGGGTTATCACCAAAGCTCATGACATTTACTAATATGTTTCATATTTAATAAAGTCAAAGTTACATTTCCAAAAATCCAAACATGTTCATTCAATACAAAGAAAATAAACCAAGCATAACAATCCCAACTCTAAATCGTTTTATTCTTCTAGTCAAGTCCTATGTGTTCCTAGCTGCTGCTGGTTCACCTGTATCATGTGTAAAATGGGGGTTTTTGGGTCAACATAAGTTGGCGAGTGAACCTTATTAGATAAACATTTATTAATAAATTAATTGTTAGTTTATCAATGAAAAATTGTGCATAATCATAGATGAGCAAATGTAAATAATCAAACAATGGCAATTAGCAGTCACAACTATAACATACAATAACACATGACAGCATACATGAACATACCAACATCATACTGTAAATAACATAAATGAAACTGTGCGATCAAGGCTCAATCAAACGGAGCCGATCGTATGTGGGCACGCCAGGTTCAACCTCATAATGAAATGGGGAACATGCTCAACGCTCATAATGTAATGGGGAGCGGCGGCCTATGAAATTGCATGTACTGAAAATAATAAACTTGCATCCAACAATAACAACACAACAGGAAACAAACTGAATACACTAGTTCATGATATGATGTATGCACAATGGTTTAAGTATAATATATATATATATATATCAAGACACATGATACACCCCAAAACGTGATTAAAACGGGGAATTTGTAAAGATTCACTCACATTGGGTGCGTTGGATTGGAGATGGTGAGATGCGCACGAATTAGATGAGCGGAACAACGAGAAATACTAACCTAAATAATAACGGAAAAATATATTAAACGAGTGGATTTTATTAAGGATTTTAATGAAATTTTTAGATATATTTTTGTGAGTTCAAGGTCATTTTCTATCTTTAAAAATGTTATTTTTAAGTATTTTTAATTGATTTTTAAATTAAATTAAATAAATAAAAATATTAAAAAAAATTGTTTATTTAGCGTTGACCGTTGACCGGTTCAGTCAGCGAATTAATTTGCGCCGGGTGAGGCTCGAACCCGAGACCTCCCGTACGCGTGCACGCAGCTCTACCAACTGAGCTACGTGTCTAACCCGAAATAATCTTGTTTTTAATTATATTTATATACTTATTCAATTTAACCGAATTTCTTTTAATTGCCAAAAAACATTTTAATTCCACGGACCGGTGCTAGTGACGGGTTTCGAACGCGCGACGTAGAACTTAGTGTTGCACACAGTCCACCGCTGGACTGTGTGTCTAACCCGGTTATTATCTCGGTTTTTATTATACTTAATAACTAACTGAGTTATCCCGGTTTAGTTTTTAAACAAAAAGGCGTGTTATTATATAAGGAGTGCGTATAGTAGGAATCGAACTCAGGACGTGCGTGTGTATTTTGCACACAGTCCACCGCTGGACTGTGTGTCTAACCCGTTTATAATTCCGATTTTAATTAATCTTATGTCATCTCTGAACTCGTCTTCTTCATTACAAACACAGACATCAATCAAAACAACTGATACGCGACTAATTTAGTTAATGAACATGATGATCAATTTGAATGTATTGAACCGAAAAGCTTGGGGAAAGAAGATACCGAACAGATCGTCTTCTTCAGAGAATCCGGCGAAGCTCGTCGGCTCTGTTTTTGGAACCTTCGGCTGTGAGAATCAATTAACAGGTTTAAGGGATTAGATGTGAAATTGAACTAATGAGTATTGATTATCAGCACGTTGGAATGAGCATACCGGTAATCAACGAGTTTCCGACAATTCCAGAAGTTTTCCGGCGAAAACAGAAAGTCCAGCAATGTCGTCTGTGGTTGATTATGAGCGATGGGTTAATGTTAGTAAGGTTCTAACAATTGATTGAAACAGTAAAGTAGAGGTATTTTACCGGTTTGAGTTAAATACGGTTTTCCGGCGACTTTTGCAGAAAATTCCGGCGAGCTGTTTTAGGCGTTCTGATGGTCTGAAAATGCGACGAAAATGAAATGGAGTATTGGTATGATATCTCTGAGTCGCGAGAGTGGTCTGAAGTTGAAGAACTCTGGACTTGGTGATTTTTCGGTTTTAAAAACCGATAATGATGAGGTTTTAAGTTTAATCAATTCCGATTTGATTAGAAACCGTCGGTGCATCGGTTATAAACTGAATGTGTGAAATAAACAACGAATTGACGATTGGTTTGCCGATTACCGTTTCTCAGATGCCGCAACCGGTTTTAACTGGGTTTGTGTATAAATTTCATTTGTGTTCCTAGAGTTAGCAGAAAACACAATGTGGCGGAGTGGTCTTGTGAGTGTGTGTTAAGTCGCTGATGTGTCTTGGCTGACCCGGGTTCGAGTCCTGGCAGCATCATAATTTTTTTATTTATTTTATTTTAACTTTTTATCAAATATAATTTTTATAGTTTAGTTTATTTATTAATTATGTATCGTTTTAAATCAAAATAATCATAAATATTCGACGTAACTTTTATAACTTGATATTCGGTTACAAAACGGGGCGGGTTTTGAAAACCCGATTTTTACAAATGTTACAGGAAAACCGTGTCATTCATCAAAACGGTAAATTTCTCAATTCTTTCATCGTCTATCTATTGTTAGACTTTTACTAACTCAAACCCTTCAACCAGAATCGGTCCCAGACGACGATACCGGATAACCTGCAACCGCCGGAAATTCTCTGAAAATTCTGAAATCACACTGTGATTCGGTACGAGCATCTAAACTCTTTGATAATCCTTGTTTAGTCACTTAATGTCACAATTATAATCAAAACTGTTACTTGGTCCGCTCAGACGGAATTCAAAAACAGAGCCGACGACCTTCGCCGGAGTTCTGAGAAAATCATCTTTTCGGTACATTCATTTCCAAAACCTTGTTTATTCATTTCATTTTTAATCATTTAGATGTCCGTTAATCGAATTAAACAAGAACAGTCGAATAATTGTTGTTCTGGGTTGTTTTAACGAAGAAGATGAAGTCTGGATTGTGTATATATTTAATATAAATCGGGTTATATCTCGGGTTAGACACACAGTCCAGCGGTGGACTGTGTGCATTTGAAACATAGAGATACCGAGTTCGAGTCTGTCCTTGTTCCGATTCGTCACAATATTCAAACTTTTTATAAAACCCAAAAACGGAAACTACCAGTTAGTATATAAGAGAAATAAAAACAAGTATTTTAACCAGGTTAGACACACAGTCCAGCGGTGGACTGTGTGCAACGTTAAACAACAGGTCCCGGGTTCGAGACCTGTTATGTGCACCGGTTCGACATAATTAAAATCCTTTTTAAAATAAATGAATTTTGAATAAATTAAATAGTATATAAATATAATTAAAAACAGAAATATTTCGGGTTAGACACGTAGCTCAGTTGGTAGAGCTGCGTGCACGCGTACGGGAGGTCACAAGTTCGAACCTCACTCAGTGCAAACAAACACAAGACCGATTCGGTCAACAGTCAATGGTCAACGGTCAACCCAAAAAGTCAACATTTTTTTTATATTTTATTTATTTATTTAATTTAAAAATCAATTAAAAATACTTAAAAATAATATTTTTAAAGTTAGAAAATGACCTTAAACTCACAAAAATATATCTAAAAATCCTATTAAAATTGTTAATAAAATCCACTTATTTACCGTACCTTTTCGTTATTATTTAGGTTAGTTATTCCTCGTCGATCAACCCTCTAAACTCGTGCGCATTCAACATCATCAAACGAACGCACCCAATGTGAGTGAATCTCTACAAATTCCCCGTTTTAATCACTTTTTGGGGTGTATCATGTGTCTTATTATTTATTACATTTAAACACTTGTGCATCCATCATATCCATGATCAACTGTGTATTCAATATGTATCAACTGTTTGTGTGGTTAACGTTTAGATTAAATTTATCATTTTCAGTACATACATCATCATAGGCCGCCGTTCCCCATTACCTATGAGCGTGAACCGTTCCCCATTACCTATGAGCGTGAACGAGGCGTTGCCAACATACGATCGGCTCCGTTTGATTGAGACTTGATCACACATACATCATCATAGGCCGTCCGTTCCCCATTACCTATGAGGGGAACGTGACGTTGCCAACATATACGTTATCATTTATGTCATATACTCATGCAAGGTGGTTTGTTATTGTTATTGTATGTTTATTTACGTTTGCTCACATATGATATTTGCACAATTTTTACATATTAAATATAACAAGAAATCAATAATAAATGTTTTCTAACAAGGTTCACTCGCCAACTTTTGTTGACCCAAAAACCCCCATTTTTACACATGATACAGGTGATCCAGTTGCAGCAAGAAACATATAGGACGGCTTAGAAGAATAAATCGGTTTAGGCTTTGGATTGTTTATTTAGTTACTTTTTTCTTTGTAATTGTATGAACTTGTTTGGATTATTGAAGATGTAATTTTGAATTTAATAAATATGAAACATATTAGTAAACATCATGAGCTTTGGTGATAACCCAATTATGCCCCGACTCTTATTCCGCTGCGGGTCGGGGTGTGACAGATTGGTATCAGAGCCATGACTATAGGGATATAGGATAGGTTATTAGCCCTTAGAGCCTATACTATAGTTGATTAGAATTTTTAAATTGTTTGTGTGTTACATGCAAAATTCATTATGTTTATATGCTTTATGTTTATTGTTACATTCAATGTTATGCAAGCATGTTCATAAGTACATATTATTATACAATGCCTATCATGAATCATATTCTCATAACATATCATATCCATGAGAGCACACACCACACAATTTCCATGACTTTTGCAACGATTTTTGTATTTTCAAATCACATCAAAGTGAGTTCTCATGACGGGCATGTAGTAACTGGAAGGGTACAAGTACCGGTAGTCGGAACGTCCTGTCTAGGCTTGGCATTCGTATAAATCCAAAATAAAGGACCAGTTTGCCTACCTGTGGACTAACGATGAGAGTACGAAGGACCTATTAGGCCAAAGCATGCTATACCAAACGTCGTGTGAGCTAACCCCACTTTGAGTTGTCATTGTGTCTACACCTGGACACCCTCCGACCCTACATCTCGCAAACATATTTCATGGTTTTCATTCGGGTGATGAGAGTGTTAAACCGCCAATACCAATGTGAATCCTACTAAGCCAATAGTCATGGGGGCCCACATGACTATACAGGCGATGGTATGGGGGACATTGGAGGCCCAAACATGAGCAAACCCAAGACATCCTATGGATGTAGTTGCATTATTGATGTTTATGTTATTTTTATTTTTTTTAAGACACATGACACCTAAAAAGACTCCTTAAACTCACAATCTTCTTATGTATGTTCCTGTAGATGTCGGCTAGGCAGCAACGTGGGGGTAGAAGGTCAAACGAAAGCTTGGCCACCCAAATCGCAAAACAAATGGCCGCGGTGCTTCCTGACATCGTAATTCAAGTCCAACAAGCTCTCGCCACAAATCCCATCAATCCTCCCCATCAAGAAGACCAGAACGTCGACAACCCTCCCTCCAAAAAGTGCTCTTACAAACATATCAAGTCTTGCGATCCCCCAAAATTTGAAGGGACCGAAGGTGTCATTGCTCTCCTCCAGTGGTTTGAGGAAATGGAAAACACCTTCCTCAATTGCGATTGTCCCGAGGATCGCAAGGTACGTTACGCAACCGGGAGACTATTTGGAGTAGCTCTTACCTGGTGGAATACAGAAAAAGGTAAGAGGAGAATCGAAGATGCAATGGCCTTAACATGGGAGGAGTTAAGGGAAATCATGACGAGACGCTTCTGTCCAAGAAGCGAGATCAAAAAGTTAGAGGATGAATTTCACTCGTTGAAGCAAAAGGAAGGAGATCATACTTCCTACAACAAAAGGTTTTTAGAGTTGAACCAATGATCCCCAACTTGTTCACCCCAGTATACCGCTTAGTCGAACACTATATTCGAGGCCTCCCCTCGAAAATTCAAGACTCAGTTCTAAGCACTTCGCCTGCAACACTCGAAGCTGCTATGGAACTAGCTACCGAGCTTACCGAGAATCGTATTCGTAACGGAAAATTTAAGGACGAGAAAAAGAAAGCCCCCATTGAGGGCCAAACTTCAAACCATTCCACCTCCTCCTCAAAGTTTACTAATAAGAGGAAACGAAACACCAGAACTTTGCTGTCACAAAAAACAAATTTCCCTATCCCTGCTGCACCCATCACTCAAGTTGCCCCCTCACCTGCACCATATAAAAAGCCATACTCCGGCCCATACCCAAAATGCAACCGTTGCCAATACCATCACTTTCCTGATCATCCATGCCAGCATTGCACCGGCTGTGGCCGCGCAGGTCACACCATTCAAACCTGTCGCGTACTTCAGCGAACGAACCGCCATCAGCCCTCAACCCAAACCCACCATCAGATAGTGGGTCAAGCCCAACAACCTTTACTCCTACCACCTGCCCAACATGTAGCCCAATCCTACTACCAACCTAACTATCCCATGGTGCAACCTATGCGGGCTTGTTACAACTGTGGAGACCCGAACCACTTCAGGAACACCTGTCCACGCTTGGTGAACATCATCCATGCCCAAGCTCAAGCTAATCCAGTAAACCAGGCTAACCAAGCTCCTCCACCTGCAAGAGGAAGAGCTTTCAACATCAAGGCCAATCAAGCTAGGGCTGACAACAATGTGGTTAACGGTACGTTTCTCATCAATGGTAGTTATGCATCCATGTATTTGATACTGGCGCGGATAAAAGTTTTGTGTCTTTAGAATTTGAACTTATCCTCAACCAAACTCGTGATAAACTCATGGAATCCATAACGGTAGAAGTTGCTGACGGAAAACCGGTCTCATTAAACTCTATTATACGCAATTGTACTCTCACCCTAAACGATCACGATTTTCCAGTTGACCTCATTCCTATGAAGTTTGGAAGTTTCGACATTATAATTGGTATGGACTGGCTCAGCCAACATCATGCTGAAGTTGTATGCCGCGAAAAGTTCGTTCTCATTCCTCTTGCAAACGGTCAGACTCTACGAATCTTTGGAGAAACCCCTTCGAAGGGACTCAAATTAATGTCCTGTCTTCAAGCCCGAAAATATCTCCGCAAGAATTATGTCGCATTCCTAACTCATGTCGTCAAAAAGGGAACCAAGGAGAAGAAACTCGAAGACATCCCAGTAGTAAAAGATTTTCCGCAAGTTTTTCCTGACGACATTTCAGGACTTCCTCCCGTGAGAGAAGTCGAATTCCGCATTGATCTTATACCTGGAGCTTCACCAGTTGCAAAATCTCCTTATAGGTTAGCCCCATCCGAAATGCAAGAGCTAGCCAGTTAACTGCAAGAGCTGACTGACAAAGGATTCATACGTCCTAGCTCATCGCCTTGGGGTGCACCTGTCCTTTTTGTGAAGAAGAAAGATGGAACGTTTCGCATGTGTATCGACTACAGAGAACTCAACAAGTTAACGGTCAAGAACCGCTACCCATTACCCCGCGTCGATGATCTTCTTGACCAACTTCAAGGCGCCAGCTGTTTTTCAAAAATCGACCTTCGTTTTTGGTTATCATCAACTCAGAGAACATGAAGAAGACGTCCCAAAGACCGCCTTCCGAACTCGTTATGGTCATTACGAATTCATGGTCATGCCATTTGGTCTAACCAACGCTCCAGCTGTCTTCATGGATCTAATGAACAAGTCTGCAAACCCTATCTCGATCGCTTTGTTATAGTCTTCATCGACGACATCCTCATCTACTCAAAGTCTAAGTCTGATCATGAACGACACCTTCGACTCCTCCTTACACTCTTAAGGACAGAAAAGCTGTACGCTAAATTTTCGAAATGTGAATTCTGGTTAAGGGAAGTACAATTCCTTGGACACGTCGTCAATGACAAGGGAATTCATGTTGATCCCTCAAAAATCAAGGCGGTACAGGAATGGCAAGCGCCACGTACACCTACCGAAGTAAGATCATTTCTTGGTTTTGCTGGTTATTATCGCCGTTTCATTGCAAATTTCTCCCGTATTGCTGTACCACTCACGGCTTTAACACATAAAGGAAAACCCTTCATATGGGGACCCAAGCAAGAAGAAGCCTTCCAAACCCTTAACAAAAACTCTGTGACGCACCTATCCTCACACTTCCTGAAGGTTGTGATGACTTCGTGGTTTATTGCGATGCGTCAGGGCAAGGACTAGGCTGTGTACTGATGCAAAGAGGAAAGGTGATAGCTTATGCTTCTAGACAACTCAAAACTCTTGAGAAGAACTACACCACCCACGACCTAGAACTTGGAGCCGTTGTGTTCGCTCTTAAGAGATGGAGACATTACCTCTACGGTACCAAGTGTGAAATATACACTGACCACAAGAGCCTCCAACATATCTTCAACCAAAAGGAGTTAAACATGAGGCAACGGAGATGGGTCGAACTTCTTAATGACTACGACTGTGAAATTCGGTATCATCCTGGCAAGGCAAACGTGGTGGCCGATGCGCTCAGTCGAAAGGGTTATGCGAACTCCATTCGTCTTCTATGTTCGCAAATCATAACAGACATCAAAGATCAAATCCGAGAACCCCACATGTTTCAGTAACGGAAAACGACGTACGCAAGGAGCTGTCTTGTGGAGCTGAACTTAAATCGAAACTAAATCTGACGGTATTCTGTACTATCTAGATCGCATATGGATTCCCGATCATAACCCAGGAGCCGACAAGATGTATCAAGACCTTCGATACACCTACTGGTGGCCTGGCATAAGAAGGATATCGCTGTTTTCGTTTCCAAGTGCCTTACATGTTCCAAAGTAAAAGCTGAACATCAAAGACCCTCAGGACTTCTAGTCCAACCTGAAATACATGTATGGAAGTGGGACAAACATAACCATGGACTTCATTACCGGGTTACCTCTCACCTCCAGTGGGTATGAACTATATGGGTAATCATTGATCGTCTTACAAAATCAGCTCACTTCATTCCGATCCGCGAGGACTTCAAGAACAAGAAGTTAGCTCGTATCTACATCAGCGAGATCGTAAGCCGTCATGGCGTACCGTTAAGCATTATTTCAGATCGTGATGGTCGTTTCACTTCACGAACATGGCAAGCCGTACAAGCCGCTTTGGGTACACGATTAGACCTCAATACCGCTTATCATCCTCAAACTGATGGACAAACCATCCAAACACTTGAAGACATGCTTCGAGCATGTATCATAGATTCAAGTGGAAATTGGGACGCTCATCTACCATTAGTTGAATTTTCGTACAACAACAGCTATCATTCAAGTATCGGCATGGCACCTTTCGAAGCTTTATATGGTCGTAAGTGCCGATCTCCAGTATGTTGGCACGAAATTGGAGAAGCTCAAATTACCGGTCCAGAATTGATTCAAGAAACCACAGACAAGATCCATCAAATTCGAAACAATCTTCTAGCGGCACAAAGTCGTCAAAAGAGTTATGCAGACAAACGACGAAAGCCTTTGGAGTTTAGCATCGGTGATCATGTACTTCTAAAAGTATCACCGTGGAAAGGAGTAGTTCGTTTTGCCAGAAGGGCAAGCTAGCACCACGCTACGTAGGACCTTTCAAGATACTCGAAAGAGTAGGACCTGTAGCAAACAAGCTTGACCTACCAGAAGAACTCAACAGAATTCATCCCACATTCCACGTATCAAACTTAAAGAAGTGTCTCGCTGATGAAAACCTCCATATTCCCTTAGAAGATATGCAGATTGATGAATCTATGCACTTCATTGAAAGACCAGTAGAGATCATGGACTTCGGAGGAAAACGTTTAAGACGGAGTCGTATTCCAATTGTTAGGGTAGCTGTCGAAACGAGGACCTGAGTTTACTTGGGAACGTGAAGACTCAATGCGCGAAAAATACCCGCATCTTTTTCCTGTTACCACTACTACTTAAATTTCGGGACGAAATTTCTAAAAGTAGGGGATACTGTAACATCCGTCGAAAAACGGGGTTTCAAAACCCGCTTCGTTTATTAATCGAATAGTCAGTTTCAAATTTTTGTTGCTTAATTAATGCTCATTTTAATTTTAAACAATACATAACTAATAAACATTTTAGAATATGGAAATTAAAATTGTTAAAAAGTAAAAATTAAGCAATTAAAAATAAAAATGGGCTGCCGGGTTTCGAACCCGGGTCAGCCGGAAGACTCAATCAACCAACACTTAACCACTCCGCCACTTGGTGTTTTTGTGTAATCAAGGAAACAAATAAATCATATGTTACCGTGAATTAACCTGTTTGCGCCAAAACTGAAACCGATAATCGGCTTTCAACCATCCAGACGATTGAGTGATCGTGAGTTACTGGTTATAACCGATAAATCATTACGACCGACGTTCTTAATCAATTCAGTCTTTATTGAACCCGATTCATATGATTTTCGAGTTTGATAACCGAAATCATTCAACTCCAAATTTACACCGGTAATATCATTGTCTCGCAACTCAGAAACACTCACAGAACTCTCAATTTCACTTTTGCTCTAATTTCTGATCGTCGGAATCGCTATCTGATATCATCGGACTTTCGCCGGAAAACCGTGTCATTCATCGAAACGGTAAATTTCTCAATTCTTTCATCTTCTATCTATTGTTAGACTTTTACTAACTCAAACCCTTCAACCAGAATCGGTCCCAGACGACGATACCGGATAACCTGCAACCGCCGGAAATTCTCTGAAAATTCTGAAATCACGCTGTGATTCGGTACGAGCATCTAAACTCTTTGATAATCCTTGTTTAGTCACTTAATTTCACAATTAGTTAATCAAAACTGTTACTTGGTCCGCTCAGACGGAATTCATAAACAGAGCCGACGACCTTCGCCGGAGTTCTGAGAAAATCATCTTTCCGGTACATTCATTTCCAAAACCTTCTTTATTCATTTCATTTTTAATCATTTAGATGTCCGTTAATCGAATTAAACAAGAACAGTCGAATAATTGTTGTTCTGGGTTGTTTTAACGAAGAAGATGAAGTCTGGATTGTGTATATATTTAATATAAATCGGGTTATATCTCGGGTTAGACACACAGTCCAGCGGTGGACTGTGTGCATTTGAAACATAGAGATACCGAGTTCGAGTCTGTCCTTGTTCCGATTCGTCACAATATTCAAACTTTTTATAAAACCCAAATACGGAAACTACCAGTTAGTATATAAGAGAAATAAAAACAAGTATTTTAACCATGTTAGACACACAGTCCAGCGGTGGACTGTGTGCAACGTTAAACAACAGGTCCCGGGTTCGAGACCTGTTATGTGCACCGGTTCGACATAATTAAAATCCTTTTTAAAATTAATGAATTTTGAATAAATTAAATAGTATATAAATATAATTAAAAACAGAAATATTTCGGGTTAGACACGTAGCTCAGTTGGTAGAGCTGCGTGCACGCGTACGAGAGGTCACAAGTTCGAACCTCACTCAGTGCAAACAAACACAAGACCGAACCGGTCAACAGTCGATGGTCAACGGTCAACCCAAAAAGTCAACATTTTTTTTTTATATTTTATTTATTTATTTAATTTAAAAATCAATTAAAAATACTTAAAAATAATATTTTTAAAGTTAGAAAATGACCTTAAACTCACAAAAATATATCTAAAAATCCTATTAAAATTGTTAATAAAATCCACTTATTTACCGTACCTTTTCGTTATTATTTAGGTTAGTTATTCCTCGTCGATCAACCCTCTAAACTCGTGCGCATTCAACATCATCAAACGAACGCACCCAATGTGAGTGAATCTCTACAAATTCCCCGTTTTAATCACTTTTTGGGGTGTATCATGTGTCTTATTATTTATTACATTTAAACACTTGGTGCATCCATCATATCCATGATCAAATGTGCATTCAATATGTATCAACTGTTTGTGTGGTTAACGTTTAGATTAAATTTATCATTTTCAGTACATACATCATCATAGGCCGTCGTTCCCCATTACCTATGAGCGTGAACCGTTCCCCATTACCTATGAGCGTGAACGAGGCGTTGCCAACATACGATCGGCTCCGTTTGATTGAGCCTTGATCGCACATACATCATCATAGGCCGTCCGTTCCCCATTACCTATGAGCGGAACGTGACGTTGCCAACATATACGTTATCATTTATGTCATATACTCATGCAAGGTGGTTTGTTATTGTTATTGTATGTTTATTTACGTTTGCTCACATATGATATTTGCACAATTTTTACATATTAAATATAACAAGAAATCAATAATAAATGTTTTCTAACAAGGTTCACTCGCCAACTTTTGTTGACCCAAAAACCCCCATTTTTACACATGATACAGGTGATCCAGTTGCAGCAAGAAACATATAGGACGGCTTAGAGGAATAAATCGGTTTAGGCTTTGGATTGTTTATTTAGTTACTTTTTTCTTTGTAATTGTATGAACTTGTTTGGATTATTGAAGATGTAATTTTGAATTTAATAAATATGAAACATATTAGTAAACATCATGAGCTTTGGTGATAACCCAATTATGCCCCGACTCTTATTCCGCTACGGGTCGGGGTGTGACAGTTTGAACATGTGTTCCCTTGCTTAGATAAAAGTGAACCAAGTTCTTCTAGAACGGTTGAGGAAAGTGTTCCTGAGGGTGAGGTTGAAAACGATGAACATCGAGAAGAATCTAAGACTGATGAAGTTGAGATCAGGAAAAGTAAACGGCAAAGGACTGAAAAATCCTTTGGCCCTGAGTTTCTTACCTATATTGTAGTAGATGAACCTCAAACATACCAACAAGCGAGCCTCAGAAGTACCTCAGTGGAGGGAAGCAATCAAAAGTGAGATAGACTCTATCTTACAAAACCATACTTGAGAACTAGTGGATCTTCCTCAAGGATGTAAACCACTAGGATATCGATGGATATTCAAGAAGAAGATGAAGCCAGATGGAACCATCGATAAGTACAAGGCAAGGTTGGTTATCAAAGGATATAAGCAACGAGAATTAGATTACTTTGATACATATTCGCCAGTTACGGGAATAACATCCATTAGGTTGGTGCTAGCCATTACCGCCATTAGAAATTTGGAAGTTCACCAAATGGATGTGAAAACAGCTTTCTTGAATGGAAATTTAGAGGAAGAAATTTATATGGAGCAACCGAAGGCTTTACAGCTATTGGGCAAGAAAAGAAAGTGTGTAAACTTGTAAAATCCTTGTATGGATTGAAACAAGCTCCAAAACAATGGCACCAAAAGTTTGATCATGTCATGCTTGATGCTGGGTTCAAAATCAATGAATGTGACAAGTTTATGTGTGTGAAGGACACATCTGATGGATATGTCATTTTGTGTCTATATGTAGATGATATGCTCATTGCTGGAAGTGATGACAAAATCATAAAGTCTACAAACTAAAGGCAAGATTTTACATGAAAGACATGGGTCTTGCGGATGTGATTTTGGGGGTGAAAATCACGCGAACCCAAAGTGGACTTGTTTTAAGTCAATCCCACTATGTGGACAAAATTCTTGAGAAGTTAATGCAAATGACTCTAATGAGGCTAGAACTCCACTTGACACGAGTCAACATCTAGCCAAGAATAGCGGTGAACCTGTAAACCAGTTGGAATACTCAAGAATTATTGGTAGCTTGATGTATCTCATGAGTTGTACTAGACCCGACATAGCATATGATGTGAGCAAGCTAAGTAGATACACGAGCAACCCAAGTTCAATGCATTGGAATGTATCACTCGGTTGCTTTGCTACTTAAGATATACTAAGGAATATGGGTTGCATTATGACAGATATCCAGCAGTTATAGAAGGACAATGCGATGCAAATTGGATATCTGACACGAATGATTCCAGAGCAACAAGTGGGTATGTATTCACACTTGGAGGTGCTGCTATATCGTGGAAATCTTTGAAACAAACGATTATCGCTAGATCCACAATGGAATCAGAGTTCATTGCTTTAGATAAAGCAGGTGAAGAGGCAGAGTGGCTACGTCAATTTGTTGAGGATATACCAAGATGGCCTAAGCCGGCATCGG
Source organism: Scalesia atractyloides (assembly GCA_947069175.1). Classification (NCBI taxonomy): domain Eukaryota; kingdom Viridiplantae; phylum Streptophyta; class Magnoliopsida; order Asterales; family Asteraceae; genus Scalesia; species Scalesia atractyloides. The sequence continues at coordinate 58,285,577 of CAMTDV010000030.1, forward strand.
CCATTTGTATACATTGTGATAGCCAATCGGCACTTGGTAGAGCTCGTAGCACAATGTATAATGGTAGGAACAGACATATCAGACGTAGACATAACACGATACGACAACTAATCTCTACAGGAATTATCACTGTTGACTACGTAAGGTCAAAGGATAATATCGCAGATCCGCTAACAAAAGGCCTAAGTAGAGAGTTAGTGCAGAAGTCGTCAATGGGAATGGGATGAAGCCCTTGAAAATAAGTTCATATGATGGAAACCTAGCTCAGTAGACTGGAGATCCCAAGAGCTGAGTTCAATAGGAAAACCTAATTGTATGAATGAGTGAGCTCACTGTGGGGGGATAACCCTACATATATATACAAGGGAGTTATTGTAAAGCGAAATAAACTTCCTAGTCCATTCCTAAAAGTGACAAGTGTGAGGCTAAGCCTGTGGCTTTTAATGATTCGACTAAAGTAACCATACATAGTGAATCACCTATGTGAGAGAGAAGTGAGGTCGCTTCGAAGGGTATTATTAGGGCACAATACCTAATGGCTCTCGCAGAACCAGGCATCATGTTCATGACCATAACGAACATAACTATGAGGACTTGACTTTGTCAGGGAGAGTCTTGTGTGAAGTGTATTGTCGTCTACACAAACGGCAGGCAAGTTCGAAGACATCGATGTCTACTCAGAGCCAGTGGGCTAAGTGCACTTCTTGAGCGAAGGTTCAAAGGGTAACACCTACCCATCGTATGCAAAACTCAACTGCTGAAATCTAATGGGAATAATGTTGTCTGAGATCGACCTCCATTCATGTGGGGGATTGTTGGATATTTGGGTGTGTGAATGAAGTCTCAAAAATGGTGAAAACAACTTGTCCCACATTGGTGTGTGAAGGGGTATGGTCCCAAAAACCTTGCGCCGACCAAGGAAACCATACCCATTAATAACTTCTAAAGAAACTGTGCGCAGACTTCTTTGCCAAAATAAGATTTATTAGAACTTTACGCCAAATCCAAGAGAGGAAACTTCATTTAACTACCTTGCGCGGGCTCGCGCAAGGTTCAAAGTTAAACTTGAACACTCTCTTTGGATAAATGCTTCATTTAACTACCTTGCGCGGGCTCGCGCAAGGTTCAAAGTTAACTTGAACACTCTCTTTGGATAAATGCTTCATTTAACTACCTTGCGCGGGCTCGCGCAAGGTTCAAAGTTAACCTTGAACACTCTCTTTGGATAAATGCTTCATTTAACTACCTTGCGCAGGCTCGCGCAAGGTTCAAAGTTAAGCTTGAACATTCTTGTTTGATAATGCTTCATTTAACTACCTTTCGCGGGCTCGCGCAAGGTTCGAAGTTAATCTTTAACATTCTTGGTTGATAATACTTCATTTAACTACCTTACGCGGGCTCGCGCAAGGTTGAAAGTTAATCTTGAACATTCTTGTCCGATAAATGCTTCATTTAACTATCTTGCGCGGGCTCGCGCAAGGTTCAAAGTTAACCTTGAACATTCTTGCTTGATAATGCTCCATGCGCAAACCTTGCGCAGATATTTATATCAAAGCAAGCATCCACCAAACGTTGCGCCAAGCAGCCAGGAAAAGAAGGAAGATCAGTTAACTAACTTGCGCTTCTTGTGCAAGGAAACAGTAAATCCTGAAACTTTCTCTTAGCAAAATCCTTAACTTGGTGCAGAAGCAAGGGGAATCTTTCTGTTGTAACAGAATGTACACGTGGCGAATGATAGATGGATAACAGCTGTGAAACCTTCTATAAGCCATTAACACCCAATCGTGCAAGCATCTTTTCGGTTATAACCAATTGCCACATGGCAGCATCTGGACGGCTGAGGAAGATCACGGTGATGGCATGCTCACATTCATAAGATGTAGTGATCTCATGTTGACATGTGGCGCCTCCCTAACCGCTGATGAGCTCACGATCCATGTGCACTAACAGATTGCCAACAAACGCTAACAGATTAACAAAAGATTCCGTTAACGTTAACAATCTCTCTTTTTGGCGCCAAACACCGGCTATAAATAAGTAACTTGGAGTTCAAGGAAAGGTATTCACACCCAACTACTCTCTCACTTACAATACTTACTTCCGAATACCTGTACTTATTCTCACGCCGGAGGGTGGTCACGGAGAGAACCCCCCTTCTCCCCGTGGCGAGCTAACGGTGTTCTGTTTTGTAGGATCAGCCGGAGTATTGTTCTATTCAGCATCCATCGTGAAACCAAATGGAAGGTTAACCCTTTTATGCAGAGCCCATTCCATAGATCTACTTTGATTCCGGTCTAGTTGATCTAGGGTTTCTTCTTTGGCGCCCACCGATTTCGATTCTCTCACCTTTCGTTTCGTTTCACTTAGATCTGCAGCGTCATGGCTGACGGATCATCTTTTCAAGGTCCTCGATTAGGGATTCGACGCGTCGTTGTCGGACCTCAGGTCGACGGTCAAATAGTTGAGGATTCGTCTGGCGAAGCTAATGCTCAGTATGATCCTAATCATGCGAGTATTCCTGTAACGCCGGCGGCTCCTCAAGTTGATGTTACGTCGATTTTACCACCTGGAGAGACTCCATTATCATGGTTAATCAAATCTCAAGCAACTCTAAACGCTATGTATGCTCAGTTATGTGCCCAAACCGGAACTCCAGCTTTTCAAGCTCCGGTTAGCGCTCCTCAGGTCCGTTCTTCAGCAGCACCTTGAATTTTGAGTTATAATACTCAAGGTCATGCTCGTTCCCCTTCGCGCATGCCTGAAGATGGAACAGAAATGCATTCTAAAACCAGGAATGATCCTATTCATTCTGGTAATAGAAGGCAAGAAAACAACGTTCAGCGTCGCGCATCTGTTCACTCTCGTTTGGGCCCACGGTCTTCACAGAAACGGGACACCCAACACGATGAGCTTGATAGAACCTATGAGGAAGGGGATAGTGCAAGTATTTTTAATCGAATATCTGCAGATCATGCTAGTTACAGGCCAAAAGTACGCGCAGTATACAATCCAGAAGCTGAGCATAATTACAATTTGGTGTATCGCCCAACCGAAGCAGCTGAACAATCAAAGTTTACTAGAGAGATAGCACTGGCTTCGTTGGAGCAAGCAAAATTACCATCCAACATCGGAAAGTTTAACGGCTTGACTAATCCCGATGACCACATGCGCCTCTTTACCGGCGCAGGGTTACTCGGGTGCTGGACACTGCCTATGTGGTGTCACTTATTTGTGCAAACCCTTACTGGCGTTGCGCGCCTTTGGTTTGATAATTTGCCGGCAGGTAAACTTTCCTCTTGGAATGACTTGAAAGAAAAATTTCTTACACACTTTAGTCAGCAACGGCGATACGTGCGCGACTCCTCAGATGTAATGAACATCTGGCGGAGAGACGATGAAAGCCTCGAAGATTTTATAACACGTTATAATAAAGAGGTGCTGGAAATTGGAGATGTCCATGAAGACCTTATACGCGCGCAGTTCAAGTATGCGGTAAGGTGCGACAAAATGATTAAAGTGTTGTCTAGTACAACTGGCCTTCCAAAAAACTGGGATAAACTCATGGCGGCAGCTAAAGTTTACACCCAGACTGAGCACAACTTAAGTTCTAACCGGCCACCTCTACCTCAGAACCGTCCGCAAGACCTGAGTAGAGGTAGTCGCAAGTATAAGAGAAACTGGAAAGAGTCAAGTCGGAATTCGTATTCTCCGTATTCACCAATTGATGCGCGAGCAACAATCAACAAGATAACAACTCAAAAAGCGATTAAACAGGAGAATAGGGAACGTCAGTGGACTCCCTTAACGAAATCTCTGGCTGAGGTTCTCAGCACTGAGAATTATCAGTTTAAACAGCCGCAACCAATGAAAAACAAAAAGGGGCAAGACCCAAATTTGTTCTGTGACTATCATAGAGACACCGACACACAATAGATAATTGCATCAGTCTGTGCATGAAGATTGAGAAAGCGTTAAAGAGTGGGAAGCTTACACATCTAGTCAAGAACGTGCGCAAAGAGCTTAAACAGATTACGCGCGAGAACGAAGGGCCTAATAACAAGAAAATGAAACAGCACGTTTCCATGATTCAAGGTGGATCATCGCACAAGCGTAGCCATCAACATTTCCAAAACAACACTTGGCGCGAACAGCAAGTCATTTTTCCTATCGTCCCAGGAGGTCCTCAAGAAGACTGTCACACCCTCAATTTCCACTTGCGGAGTTTTACCGCGAGACGTGTGAACAAACCAGAATCTAAGACACTAGTACGTCGAACGACTCTATATGATTTGATAATACGTTTTCCAAAATCATTTGTTGTAAATTTTAGATTACCAATATTTAGCATGAGTATCAGTTTTTAAAGTTTGGGCGGAAGCATAAATAAGTAGTGATGCGGGCGCCAACACAAACGCCAAAACAAACGAAAAATCCCAAAACAATATTAATAAATAAGACTCGATAATGATGTCTTGTTCAATGCATGTGCGTGCACCTAGAGCTCCTAGCGTCCTGAGAAACATGTAAAGAAACAAGTGTCAACATTAAAGATGAGTGAGTTCACAGGTTTTCATAAATTCGTTGTTCGGTTTTAGTTTGTTACTCCGTTATCCCCAACCCGGGATAACATATCAGTTCCATTATTCCAAACCCGGAATAATAAGTTGTTGTTTCCAATATTCCCAAACCGGAATATTAAGTTGTTTTTTTTTTTCCATTATCCCCAACCCGGGATAATAAGTTGATGTTCCAATATTCCAAACCCGGAATATTAAGTTGTTCTGTAATTAAGTTCAATATTAATGTATATAGGTAGCTAGCCTAAAGTCATGTCACTAAGTGTTCGCGATCGAAGCTGACAGTTGTGCCTCCGTTTTGCCAGGCCTATCACATGACCATGGCGATGTTAGGCCAATCATACACCCGTTGACCATACCCGGTCGGCTAACGCGACTAGCTCGGATGGGGCTCGTCAGACCCAGTAGTACTACTTATAATTCCCCCGCTATTTAACCCAAATACTAACGATCCGAGGAGATTGTCGAGGACTTAAGTGATAAAGCTGCATAGTGACCATAACATTACATTAACATTAACTTAGTTACCGTATAGTTGTGTGACGTTAAATTCGTATAACGTAAAGAGTTTGAGTTTGAGAGTGTATACATGTTCTCCCCCTGTTGTTTAAAAACCGGATAAAGTTAGGGGCCGTGAACTCACCTTTATTTGCTCGGTTAGTGTAGCAAAGATGTTATAAGAGATGGGACCGCTAGTTGCGTCCTAACAAACCAATTAATTCCACGTCAGTGTGTAATCACACCAATACAAATTCCACACGCAATTTACTCACAAAGTGATACACACAAACAACATACCTAACACTCAAACATGCATGCAAGTTTTCTCATGTGATCATAGTAATCAAACAACTTATCATGAACATATTCCAAATCCATGCAACACTTTAATGCATAAAATCACAAGTTAACAACTTTCTGCTTAACACTCAATTATTCAGCTGTTTTCTAGGATTTTTATAAAATAGTTCTAACATTCCAAAAATTCCCATATTTTTGCAGTAGGTGACATTTATACCATAGAAATTTATATAATTTTTCCAAGTCCTAAATCTTTACCAATTAACCATAAATATTAATTCACTAAGCTGCAGTCAGATTTACCGCTTTCTGACTGCAGTCCACGGAAGAATTTATTTAAAAATCACTGATCGTCCGATTAACAAAATTCCAGTTGGAGTTACCCGGAAATTTCTATACCTAGTTGCTGTACAAAAATCACGACTCAACTCTCTACTGATTTTAAAATCTAGCTTGATAAACAACCAACAAAATTCCAGAATTTTAACAGCTTTACCTACTGAACTTGTTTAGCCCTTTAAAAATATCAAACGATTTCAGAAAATTATGAATCCAGCGCCATTAGATTCCTTATTCAAATCTCTACGTTCTAGACATCAGAAAATCCGTTTTTCGACAACTAACGACCAAGTTACAGCCAGATGAAGTCGGCTGTAACTATTATTCAGCAGACTGTTTCAGCATTATTGTTACAATTATTTCGCACAATTCGATCATACGGTTAACCTAGGTGATTATAAGCCGATTTCTACTCATAGATTAAGACTAATAACCTATCCATGCAAACCCTAGTTCTTACTTCTAGTTACTACAAACAAAACACAGCCTATATGTATTCAACTTTAAAACTCATTCCAACTCTCAATCTAACATTACCAATCTGAAACTATATCATCATGCAACCTAAGAGCAGCAACTATCAAGACACATAATTTCGAAACAATTAACCATTCGAGCATGCATGTATCCGAAACATTTATATCAATTCTTTCAAGCATGCATATATATATACATATATCCGAACAATACAATCATCTATCATATTCTATTATGCAAATCCGAACACAACACACTCAAGACACGTATAACCGAACATGATCTAGCAACAAAAGATAAATCCTAACCTTAAGTGACAAGGTAAGCGGCCGTAACTTGGATGTGAATGGATTTGGCTTGAAAGTGATCCGCGACCGAGAAAGGCTGGTTGATAGAGTAGGCTGTTTGATCGACTAGAGGTGAGCAAAGACTAATCTCGCGACCGAGATGATGATGGCTTCGGCTGATGCTTGCTGCGACCGAAAGAAAAGAAAAGGAAAGCTGTTCGCGATTTATGGAGCAAGAGAAGGCGATTAGAGTTTGTGTTTTAGAAGGAAGCATGCATAAGTTTCGTAGATATAGGCGCAAGAGATAAGGATTTCGATTTGGGATAAGTATTGTGGCCGAGGAAGTTGGGTGAGTTAGTTTGGTTTGGATGTGATCTCGCGGCCAACTCGAACAACAAACGAGCCACAAACCGCTACACCACCTTAAACGTTTGGTTTGGTCTTGACCGAATAGCTTTAATTTAAGGTTTTGGTTTGATCTTTTGGCCGAACATGTTTGGGCTGTTTTGGTTTGGTTTTGAACAAAATATATTTGCGGTCTTGGGCTTAATATCGCGGCCAAGGATTAGAGTGGTTTGGTTTGGGTTTTGATCTTGGCCGAGGACTTGACTTGAGCTAGAGTTTAAAAACTTGTTACTCCTAGAGTCGCAATGAACCAAGGTTTGGAACGTGTCGCGGTTCGGTTAAGTTCGTGCACATATCAAATCTAAATATTCAATCACTAAAACAATCACACAACACACAACACGTATTCATTTAATTCGTACATGTTCGTACACATAGCACGTAATTAGATTGACACGTATTACGTTTAAGTTATCCGAAAAACCCGGGATATCACAAAGACCGGCCGGTAGTTATCACCGGTATCTTTGGGCACTACCAAACAGACTATATGTTTATAGATCCGGGTAGTTCCATGGATATCATGTATGAGCAGTGCTTCAAGAAACTAGATCCTGAGGATAAGGCACGCTTGGAACCAATTGATTTTCCATTAACTAGGTTCTGCAATGAGGCTGTCTTTCCTCTAGGACAAATCCTCTTTCCTGTTACTTTATCTGATGGAAGGTGCTCTCGCACGAGTAACGTCAACTTCATGGTGATGCCAGCAAATTCCCGTCACAACGTAATATTGGGATGCCGCACGCAACGTGATTTTAGTATGATTACTTCCGCTCCGCATGCTGCTTGTGGTTTTCCGACACCGAATGGCGTCGCTATACTTTATGCACGAAAAGAAATCATGTCAATTGAGAAACCAGTTATAAAGGATGGCAAGACATTGCCAAACAATGAACCAGAAAAGTGGGTACTCAACAATAAGTACCCTGAGCAGACAATCCTATTAGGACCTGCAGTCAGTATTGAAATCCGCACAAAGCTTAAATTACTGTTGTTCCGTAATAAAAACATTTTCGCCTGGACACCTGCCGACATGGTTGGTGTCCCGCGCGACGTTGCGAAACATTGCCTGAATGTATTTCCATCAGCAGAGCCAGTTGTGCAGAAAAAGCGCAGCCTCGGGTCAGAAAAGACAACGACAATGAACGAACAAGTCACAAAGTTATTAAATGCTGGTATTCTGCGCGAAGTCAAATACCAGACCTGGGTGGCAAACCCAGTCATGGTAAAGAAACATGACGGCGGATGGCGGATGTGTGTAGATTTTAAAGATCTAAACAAGGCGTGTCCAAAAGATTGTTATTCTCTGCCTGAGATTGACAAAAAGGTTGACTCATTAGCTTCCTTTCGCTGGAAATGTTTCCTAGATTGTTATAAAGGTTATCATCAAGTCTTGATGAAAAAAGAAGACGAAGATAAAACCGCTTTTCGCACGGAGAAGGGCATTTTTTGTTATACAAAGATGCCTTTTGGTCTCCGCAATGCGGGAGCTACTTATCAAAGATTGATGGATACAGTGTTTGGAGATGACACTGGGAAAACTGTGGAAGTCTACATGGATGATTTGGTCATTATGAGTAATTCAGAAGACACTATGCTAGATAACATCCAAAAAAACTTTTGATTCTCCGCGGGAGGTAAACCTAAAGTTAAATCCAGCAAATGCTCCTTCGGCATGGAGGAGGGCAAATTTTTGGGTTTCATCATCACCAAAGATGGTTTCAAAGTTAATCCCGGAAAGGTCGATGCAATACAAAAAATGTCTTCTCCGACTACCGTCAAAGAGATGCAACGTTTGGCTGGAAGGTTAGCTGCGCTAAACTGCTTCCTCGCCAATAATGCTGCAAAATCTTATCCATTCATTCGAACCTTGCGCAATTGTACAAAGAGTAAAGAGTTCGCATGGACTCCTGAAGCTGATCAAGCTTTCCAGCAAATGAAAGATTGTTTAGTTCAGCTTCCCACACTTACTGCTCCTCGAGAAAAAGAACCCATGGTCTTATATCTTGCTGCATCTGAGGTAGCAGTAGGTGCTATCTTGCTGGTAGAACGCGAAGGGGTCCAGTCTCCAATTTATTATGTCAGCAAGATGTTGAACGATCCAGAGACAAGGTATTCAATCATGGAAAAATTAGTTTTAGCATTGGTCCATGCTTCGCACAGGCTGCGAAGATACTTTTCTGGACATGTTATTACAGTTTTAACAAACTTTCATATTGGCCAAGTCCTGGCCAAACCAGACGTTTCTGGGCGACTTGCGAAATGGGCAATAGAATTGGGAGGTTATAACATCTGTTATAAACCTAGACCAGCTATCAAAGGCCAAGTTTTGGCAGATTTCATCACTGAAATTCCTGCTGATAAGCTTGAAGAATGACAAGCAATCCAAACCCAGTCCCAGTCATCGACAACAGAGCCTGGACTTTGTTTACAGATGGCGCATCAAACAATGATGGGGCTGGAGCAAGTCTTCGATTAATGAGTCCAGAGGGAACAGAATTCACATAGGCAATTCGGTTGGATTTTAAAAGCACCAACAACGAGGCCGAATATGAAGCTTTGCTAGCAGGCTTACGCCTCGCTATCAAAATGGGTGCAACAAATTTAGAAGCCCATGTTGATTCATTATTAGTTGCTGAGCAAGTAGTTGGAACATACGATGCAAAGGGAGATATCATGGCTCTATACTTGGCGCAAGCCAAGGCTCTTATAGCACAGTTACAACAATTTAAAATCACACACGTCAAGCGAAGCGAAAACAAACATTCTGACGCCCTAAGTAAACTTACTGCAACTAGCTTCAAGCATTTAGCAAAAGAGGTTCGCATCGAGGTTTTAAGTAATCCATCAGTCCCTCTCAAGCAAGTGACAATGATCAAAGTAGGAGATCCATCATGGATGTCTCCAATAATGATGTATCTGTTGCATGGTTCTTTACCAGAAGATAGAGCGCAAGCACGAAAGTTACGTTGCAAAGCCCTCAATTATGAAATGATTGACGGTATCCTGTACCGACGCTCTTACATGGGTCCTTCGCTCCGCTGTGTTGACAAACATGACGCGCAATACCTGATCAGGGAGATTCATGAAGGGCTATGTGGCATACATTCTGGGCCACGCATGGTTGTAGCCAAAGTAAAAAGCACAGGGTATTATTGGCCCGGAATGTACGTTGACGCAGTAGAGATTTTGCGCAAATGCATGTCCTGCCAAAGGCATGCCCTAAAATGTTGCGCCCAAAGAATCCTTTGGTACCCGTCACAACAGCTTGGCCATTTCAACAATGGGCCACTAATTTAGTGGGACCATTTCCAGATGCGCCCGGCGCAGTAAAGTTTATCATCGTTGCGGTCGATTACTTCACTAAATGGGTTGAAGCCAAACCTTTAGCTTCTACTACAACAATGGTAATTCGCAAATTCATCTGGGAATATATTATTTGTGTTTTTGGTCTGCCCATGCGCATTATTACAGACAACGGTCCAAATTTAACGGCTCAAGAGCTGCAAACATGGATGACCGAAATAGGAATCCAGCATGTTTTCACTTCTGTTGCGCACCTGCAAGCAAATGGTCAAGTTGAAAGCATAAACAAACAGTTGGTCGACGGTATCAAAGCCCGCCTTGGCATGGCACAACGGGGGTGGGTTGACGAATTGCCTAGCATCTTGTGGGCACACCGAACTATGCCCAAGACTAGCACTGGAGAAACTCCTTTTAGCCTTGTATACGGCACGGAAGCTGTGATTCCTGCCGAAATTGGGTTACCATCTCCAAGAATGCTAGCCTTGGAAAAACAAGATAATGAAGAACAACGACGCATCGACCTAGACTTATTAGAAGAGCGCCGAGAAAACGCAGCGATTCGCGAAGCTAAATACAAGTCCCAGCTTGAAAAGTATTACAACAAAAGGGTGCGCATCTGTTCCTTTTTGCCTGGTGACTTTGTTCTTCGCGATAATGAAGCGTCGAATGCCGAAAAACCGGGGAAGTTAGCCCGCGATGGGAAGGCCCATACGTAATAAATGAAGTATTGGGAAAAGGCGCGTACACTCTGAAGCGTATAGACGGATCCAGGTTCCCCGAACCTGGAAAGCCCAGCAACTGCGCCGATGTTATATGTAATCTCAGTCCTCTAAGCAACTTCTGAGCGTTGCGTAACGAGACTGCTTACTTTATTTTGTTATGTAATCTTAGTGGCAACCATAGCCTTGCGCTTTGTCAGTATGAATAAAATACTTTGCCACTACTTACAGTCTTATATATGTTCATTTACAAAATGCATGCAATTCCTTTGGATAAACAAAAACACAAACTCATGAGCCACAAGCTAGTTTAATACTTACGCTCACACATGAGAAGAAATTGTTCATTTGTCTATCCTAAACAAGTAACTGGTTCCATGCAAACATTGTAAAACTGAAATATATTATATTCACGATACTTGCGCAAAAGTGCAACTTTACAAGTTATCATACTGTAAAAATTACAAATTTCCTATTCTATGGACTTGGTTCCCGCCTGCTTCTCTGCTGAAGAAAAAATCTCCTTTAGCTTATCAACAAAGTCGTCTTGCTGCAGCGCGGCGTCCACAAGTTCCATAATCGGAATTTGCAATTGATCAAAATAAATGGCGGCAGTATTTAGCCCATGCGTGGCAGCACGGCTGGTATCCCATTCAATCTTCAGCGCATGTGCCACGTGCAAAGTACATTCTCTATAGCCCTCGGCGTGCCTATCATTGCGCGCCGCCACCATTAATTCTGCCACTCTCTCATCCAACTCCGTAGAGTTAAGGATGGCATTTGTGATCTTCACATAAATACAATCAGTATATGTTGCGACAATCAAACCAGACGAATAAAGAAAAGTGAATATTACCTCCACAATCCCATACTCCCGCAACCAGGTAAGCTGGTTCATGAGGGATTCGGTCAAGCTTTCTGCGGTAGCGCGAGCGACCTCCGTGTCGTTTATTTTTTCGATCGCCTTCAGTCAAACGGCGGATCAACTCGGCTTTCTCTGTTCGGTGCAGGTTGACATCTTTTTTCAAACTGTCAACCTCAACTTGAAACCGCTCCTGGTCAAAAAGCATAGCAGTTAGATCATTAATTTCTTTATTCTTAAGAAGGAGAGTCATTTTGGTTGATACCTCATTTTGCTCACTTCTTTCTCTATGTGAGCGCGTTTCTTCTACTGCCGCAATTGCATCAGCTTTCTCTTTTTTGAGTTTCTCAATCTCGTTGCGCAGAGAAATTTTTTCTTTATTATCACGCTCGCAAGCCTCCACAAAGCGCTTGCGCTCATCCGCATATTGCGCAGCAGAGGTCTCACACTTGCGCTTCCAAGACAGCGCAACCCATTCTTCAGTCTTCTTCTCCTTCTCAAATTGGGCCTTTTCCGCCTCAAAATCAACAATCATCTTCAGCGTCTTCTCCTTCTCAAGCTTAGCCCTCCCTTCTCAAGCTCAACCTCGTCCCACTCCTTGTTCATACTGCGCCGTTCGCGCACAATTCTATTTATGGTGGACAGGCAAGGGCAGACTCTTGCATATATGACTCGTAAGTAGCTTCATGGTCTTTTTCCTCCTGGAGCTTCACCTCCGCCGACGGGAAGATGCCCTTATACCACTCCCTACAGGAGTGCCAATCGGTAAAAACATCGCCCTGCTTAACCTTTCCACACGGGCTGATGAATCGCAGAGGCCCGCCTCTTAGAATAAGATCGATAATAATAGTCCCCAGGCGTCTCCTCTGGGCGAAAGGGCGATTCCCCCTCCGAATCCTCAACAAACACAAAGCCTTCGCCTTGTGTTGAAGGTCCGGCTTCCTTAGAAATCAACCTTGACGGTTCCCCAGCATCTATAGCCGTATCTTTAACCTGCTCGCCAGCAGATTCTCAGTATCAAAATTTTTGGGCTCTTCTTCTGGAGCCACCTTCTCAATGTGTTCCGGGACATGGGGTCGGCTTCAAGAACAGGAGTTTCTTGCCCCGCATCTCCCTCAACATTCTCAGGCCTGCGCGGCGATGATATAACAGATGAGGTGGCCGGCGCAGCTTTCACCATTTTCTCTGCAAAGCATATCAACAAATAACAAGTATCAGATTCTGCGCAACTTTTATGACAGAAATGCGCAACAAACTAGACGTACCAGGTGAGAACTTCTTTGCAAAGGCATCCAGATTGCCCTTCTTACCAATGCGCGGGCGCGCAACCTTAGTTGGCGAAGGATTTTTTAGTCTCCACCTCCTTCCTCTTCCTAGTACGCTTCAACGCCTCTTCTGGGCTTGAAGGTATTTCCAAAGGATCATCTGGGTTCGCAGCAGGACGAGATGATGTGTCAACGGGTTCTGGCTTCGGTTTCTTCAAACCTACAAGCGCAAGACCCTCCAGTGAGTCCGACACCACCACATAATTGCACCAAGAGTCAGATACGGGAAATGTACCTTTCTTGCCCTCAGCTTTCGACCAGCTGGTGGCTTGGTTTTTTTCTCTGGTTTGGAAGGGGGAGGCGCAGCAGCTGCAGCAGCAGTTGGTTTCTTCTTCTTCTTCTTCTTCGAATCAGGGCCTACGCCCGAGTTCAGCAAATCACCTGCATAATCAATCATATTGAGTAAAGGTTGCGCCATTAAGTTATATTGCAATATCAACTTAGGCTTTGTATAGACTTATTTACCAGTCTCCGAACATGGTTGCGCCTCCAGATCCTCCTGCTTGGGCAACTCAAAGTTCCCTAAGATTTGTGAGAGCCAAGTGTCCTCACCGTTAGCAATAGGCACGGCGGCCATTTTTCCCTTCTCTCTCTTGAAAGAGACCAAGTAGAGAGGCGCAGCTACATAGTAAACTTTTTGCATCAGTACACATCTATTGAAAGATACTGCTAAGAAGTTAAAGGGTTACATACCAGTCCCATCTTCTGTATACACCGGTTTTTCTCGGCTTTCCTTCTTCCAAAAAATACTCATCCCGACAGCGATGAGGGCCCTCTCCGGTAAAACAATATTGGGCACATCCTTAATATCTTGATACCATACCTCGTCGGCAGGTATGGGAAGGGTCTCCAGCTCAATCTCATCACTACCCGAATGTCATCTTCATCGGATCACCGCCGCCTTGATAAAGAAAATTTTCTGCTTCCAGTCATGGTAGGACTTCGGCGGCACCAGCAACAAACGTTTGGCTTGCACACGCTGTTGGAACAAATAAAAACCCAACGAGCAGTGCAGCTGGAAGAAAACTCTAAACTTCTCGACCGACGGCAAGATCTGCATTGATCGGCAGACGAACTCGAAATGTCGGATCCTCACCATTCCCATCGGGCTCAACTGAGAAATATGAATCTTGTAAAAATCAAGAATTTCCAGCAAGAAATGGGTCACCGGCAGCCGGAAGCTCCCTTCGGCAAAATAATCGTAGAATAATGTAATGAAGCCGGCCGGCGCATCAGCCGCCATGGCATTCGCCTCCGGAAGAAACGCTTTCCAGGACGGAGCGAAAAGGAAGTTGGTGGCAAGATTATCAAAATCTTTCTTCGACCACTTTAGCGGTGGCAAACTTGACGACGACATCTCAGCAGAGCTTGCACCGGTAGCCATAACTTGAACTTTAAGGAAAACTTAGAAATCTTTGAGGGTCGCCGGAATTTTTGAACGCAAATTTCTGTCAAGATTGGGTGAGGAAGCAAATGGATCGTTGATCCTTTATATACTAACCGCAATTAATGCACGATTTGACTGCAGCGACTTTTACGGCCGTCACGTTTCCCCAAGTAACCGCAAGGGCGAGTGGGGAACAGTAACCGCTCCACGCGCGTGAGCCGCTAAAAAGCATTAAATACGGTAAGACAAGTACTATTGACAGCCTGTCAACAGTACCACCACGTCTCAAGAATGTGCGTCGTCACCAACTACACCACCCAGATAAGTGACACGTGTCTAAGCATATTTGAAATTCAAATACTTTTTCAAAATTTACTTACGACACAAGATGCATAAAGCAATAAAAAGCTAGTCCTTACCTAGCACAGCACATTTATCTTAAGTCCAGTGCTCCACCTACTTTTATTCTTACATAGGAGCAACACTGGACTGGGGGGACTTGAAGGGGTATGGTCCCAAAAACCTTGCGCCAATCAAGGAAACCATACCCATTAATAACTTCTAAAGAAACTGTGCGCAGACTTCTTTGCCAAAATAAGATTTATTAGAACTTTACGCCAAATATCCAAGAGAGGAAAGCTTCATTTAACTACCTTGCGCGGGCTCGCGCAAGGTTCAAAGTTAACCTTGAACACGCTCTTTGGATAAATGCTTCATTTAACTACCTTGCGTGGGCTCGCGAAAGGTTAAAAGTTAACCTTGAACACTCTCTTTGGATAAATGCTTCATTTAACTACCTTGCGCAGGCTCGCGCAAGGTTCAAAGTTAAGCTTGAACATTCTTGTTTGATAATGCTTCATTTAACTACCTTGCGCGGGCTCGCGCAAGGTTCAAAGTTGATCTTGAACATTCTTGGTTGATAATACTTCATTTAACTACCTTGCACGGGCTTGCGCAAGGTTCAAAGTTAATCTTGAACATTCTTGTCCGATAAATGCTTCATTTAACTACCTAGCGCGAGCTCGCGCAAGATTCAAAGTTAACCTTGAACATTCTTGCTTGATAATGCTCCATGCGCAAACCTTGCGCAGATATTTATATCAAAGCAAGCATCCACCAAACGTTGCGCCAAGCAGCAAGGAAAAGAAGGAAGATCAGTTAACTAACTTGCGCTTCTTGCACAAGGAAACAGTAAATCCTGAAATTTTCCATTAGCAAAATCCTTAACTTGGTGCAGAAGCAAGGGGAATCTTTCTGTTGTAACAGAATGTACACGTGGCGAATGATAGATGGATAACAGCTGTGAAACCTTCTATAAGCCATTAACACCCAATCATGCAAGCATCTTTTCGGTTATAACCAATTGCCACATGGCAGCATCTGGACGGCTGAGGAAGATCACGGTGATGGCATGCTCACATTCATAAGATGTAGTGATCTCATGTTGACACGTGGCGCCTCCCTAACCGCTGATGAGCTCACGATCCGTGTGCACTAACAGATTGCCAACAAACGCTAACAGATAACAAAGATTTCGTTAACGTTAACAATCTCTCTTTTTGGCGCCAAACACCGGCTATAAATAAGTAACTTGGAGTTCAAGAAAAGGTATTCACACCCAACTACTCTCTCACTTACAATACTTACTTCCGACTACCTGTACTTATTCTCACGCCGGAGGGTGGTCACGGAGAGAACCCCCCTTCTCCCCGTGGCGAGCAACGGTGTTCTGTTTTGCAGGATCAGCCGAAGTATTGTTCTATTCAGCATCCATCGTGAAACCAAACGGAGGGTTAACCCTTTTATGCGAGCCCATTCCATAGATCTACTTTGATTCCGGTCTAGTTGATCTAGGGTTTCTTCAGTGTGGGAGTAAAAGAAAAAGTTATTTATAAGGTTATTTGTTTACCTAGCTAATATAACTTTTGAACATGTTTTACCATAAGTCCTACGAGCGAACGCGCAGGGGGGTGCAAAAATTTGGAACCGGATTTAGTTGAACGCCCGCACGTCCTGCGGACACGAATGCCGCTCTGAAAACCCGAGCCCGCGCGAGGCGGTTTTTGCACTTATTCAAGACTGTAACGGTTAATTTTTTGAATGAGTTTTAAAACTGAATATTCGTATTGATGATGATCATTATTTAGTCTTCGGTTTTAATTCAGTTTCAAAACTGAACCAATGATGACCATTATTCAGTTTTAATTCTCTGCAATGATGGGCAGATTTCGGTTATGGTTTTTGTGACTATAAAACCAGATGAAAGCTGCTCAGTTGAGACACACAAAAAAAAGGCAATCTCCTCTCTTCTCTTTCGATCTCTGCAGCGTTCTCAGATTATCTTTTCAGGCAAGTGTTCAAGTCCGGCAGTACTCGGTTACTGTTTCGAACCGGCGTACCCTGGGAACAGACGGCGATATATTTAAGGGAATTGTGTCAAACACAAGCCCGGTTCACGTTTCTGATTTCTTTGCTTTACTTCTTTCTGTTTCTTGATTTCATTCATATTAACAACAAATTACTAACAAAAAGGGTGTAACTGGTTTATCTTAAAATAATTGAGAAAAGTAACTGAAAGCATATATCATGTGGTTATGATATGATAATTTTGCTAGCAGCTGTAGATGTGATGATGGTAAAACGTGTATCTATTTGTTTGTTTTTTTGTGTCATAAAGACTAAATGAAATGGTTGTATGTAGGGGTGTGAAACTTGATCCATGCTGTAAAACCAGATAATCTGACTAGTTTGGTTTTATTTTGTCCAAATAGGACCATGAAGATAAAAAACTAAGCTTGTTAGGGATGTTCGTAGTCCGGTTCGGCCCGTTTTGATTGGATTTCTAGATTGAATCAGCAACCATAGTTTTTTTTAACTGAACCGGCCAGATTGAATGGAGTAGCCAAACTACCCCAAAAGGTTTAGCTTTTGGGGTTTGGGCCATGATTTTTTAAACAAGGAATCGTACCGTAAAATAACGTTATGCTTAGGAATAAGACTTATAATATTTTTATTTTTATTCTTTTTAAAGAATATTATGACAAATAGTGAAAACGAACTTAAGAGCATGAAATCGATTAAATTAAGAATTTATACGTGTTATAATTTAAAGATACGTATACGTATCATAATTGATAAATTCATATGCGTGAAGAAGCTATTTTACCCAATGAAATTTATAAAATGGTGTCACCATAGCATTTATAAATTAATCCAATGGTAATTCACTGAATTAATAACACCCCGAATATCCGGTGTTGTATCAACCGTCTAGTGGTTAGACAAGCTATGAAAATTGAAACAAAGTTGAAGAACTACGGTCGATGCCAAAATTCGATTGTGGGTCGAGCGTCACAACATTTACAACTTTCTCAACAACCGGTCAATTATAATACACGCTTTTAAGATAAACAAAACCAAGATATTTCTATTTATCTTAAATACAAAAGACGGTGCACTTTCTATTTAGAGTCTCTCCATTTTTACATGTTTATACTCACCCAATGCTTTTTCTTTTGTAGTTTGCTACACCTAAAACTCTTAAAAATGTCAACTTTAGCCCCTAGACTACTACACATAAACAAGTCTACTCAAATATAATATGTTTTCATGCTTATTTAATGTACGTTTTAAGTTGGTTTATATTTCGACGTAAATTTTGTTCCAAACGAGTGGGGTTAAATATAATACATTTTCCTTCGAGTGTATGGATTCGAGTTACTCTACGTTTCGACCCTATCGCAATGCACGACGGATAAAATGACTATCATATTATCATCTATTTATACCGAAAATCAAAGTCATTGATGTTTACACCTTCCGACTTTAGTCCTTTCACTTTGCAAAACACTCATGGTTGATTTATTTTTCATTTTGTTGTTTCTTTTTTAAGCTATAATAAGCTCCTTGCCGGTTATTCCTTTATACACGTTTTATGCCTTTTTTGTGTGTTTCCTATGTATAAGTCAGGTCATATATAATACGTTGCAATTGTCTAGTATAAACTTGATTTACTTTGTCTTTTGATTCAACCACAATGCTTATACAAGTTACATTGAGTTGAATCGAATATGTCAAAACATGAGTTTTCAAATGTTTAACGCATAGCATAACATTTAGAATAATCCATTTGATTTTTACAACGAGCCCGCAGTGATCGCACGCGGGTCATATTACAAGTATTAAATAAAAATAGTAATAAGACCCGCACGCGTTGCAGCGCGGGTACTTCGCAAATATCGAACGGATTAGTCCAAACGTTATGTGGTGTGTTAACCATATGAAAACACGCATTTTGACATTTCCGATTGAACTTAATGTATCCTATAGTTGCATTGCGATTGGATCAAAACGTAACGTAAATCGAATTTATATGTACAATCATAACGTATTATACGCGACCCGACTCACTCGAATTTATATCGTCAAGCCAAAAACTCTCGACGGGGTCAATATGACATTTACAAAGTTCATAAAAAGTTAAGTGGTTAAAATTGCATTCCTAAACTTAAGGAAATTATAACAAAGTTGAGGCTGAAAAGAAAACTAACACAAAGTTAGGGTGTCAAAAGCAAACTATTTATTAATAAAGTAGTAGTTCAGGGACTATATTTACGATTATATAAAATTTTAAAGGCACCAAAAAGGGCTAAAATTGTAATATTCTGAAAGTATAAGGGGAAGGGGAGACAAAGCCGGTGGGCTTTCCACTGACTTTGTTCTTTTAAGTTAGTATAGAATAATGTCACATGACAGCGTGCAAGAGTGATAAATGCCAAAGAAGACAAGAAGTATACGACGAAATATCATTTGAGAAAGTTTTATGAAGGTAAAAAAGTTTATAAAAATATTATTTTTATAAACATGGTCGTACAAGCTTAATGATACTATATAAAATAAATTATTTATAAATTATATAAAGAGTAAAATGTCATTTTCGTCTCTGAGGTTTGATCACTTTTGGGACTTTCGTCCGAATTGTTTATTTTTCACATCTGGGTCCTCGTGTTTTCAAAATCTTGTCATTATAATCTGACTTGTTATTTTCATCCATATTATAACGTTAAGCTAGGCTAATTTTTTATAGTCATTTCTTCTCTTACAACCTTTAAAATTTAAATATGATGTTTTCAAATAGCGAACGGTTTGGTTTACAGATTCTACCGAAAACCAGAACACACTGTAATAGTTTATTTTAATATTTTTTTTTAAATGTTCACATAACACAAGTTTCTGCTACGATACACACAAAACCCTTCAATTTAAGGATAACTAGCTATTCCGTAATTGTAAAGGAAAAAAGATACCGGTATTCATTTTTATCGGAACCGATACCGGTATTCATTTTTATAATTTGGATCGAAGTAAAACACGTGTCAATATCCTTTTGGGCACATCAAAACTTTATTTTCTAGTTTTCTCTTTCGTTTAGTATTGAGTGCCGAAACCGTATCTGTACCGTAACTAATCGAGTCGATATTGACGAAACTCCCACCACAACGTACAAGGGAATTTCATAGTTATATGAGAGAAATAAACAAAATAAAACATGTTTTAGCCTAAACAAAATGTACCGAAAGAAATAAAATATATTTTAACCTAAACAAAATTAATGAAAAACAAAAGTGGGCTAAGTTTATTATAATATATATATATATAGTGTGGGGTTTATTGGGAACACCAAAAAACTGAGAAACCGGAGAACAACCTTAAGAACCCTTGGATTAAATTAATTCACGGCTGAGATCTAATTTATTCGAAGCAGGCTTGTTTACACGGGAGGGGTAGAATTGGTATTTTTTTAGAAACAATAAAAAAAAGAATTGGGGAACTTCTAGTCGTCTCCCACCATCACTGTCGGTGCCCTAGGAGAGGTCTGCCGCATATCTAGTCGCCGGAGACCACTGCCATCATTGAAGCCTTAGCGGCAGTCTGCCACAGATCTGGTCGGCGGTCAAGATCTGGATCCGATAGATTCTGATTGCGTTGTGTTCTTGAACCGTCTTGCCGTCGACGAACACGTGTGCAAGCTGCCGGTCGCTTTGCCGGTCGCCGTTGGTGTGTAAATAAGAAGATGAAGAGCCTGAACTTAAAAGGAAAGGTCTATATATCTCAACTGCATTTGCAATTTCTTAAATTCAATGGTTCATATGCATGCATTTGTTTTGAATTTGTTAATTTTTGTGAATATTAAAGATGACTTCGACGGTATGGTACTTCAATTTATGTTTTGAGCTTTTATTAGTAGACTGTATCATGATGATTCAATTTCATATGTAAAAACCTAAATGTTATTTGAACTATTATTGAATGAAAAATTGAACCGGAGATCGATTAGATATATGGTTTAGTAAAAGGTTTCTATTGAAGTTATGATAATTTTGTTGATTTGTTAGATTATATTTCTGATAAAAAATCATTTTGTAATTTTTTTTTACCTTTTTAACTGCTATTTAAGCATTTACATCATATAAATTTACATCATATAAATTTGCAACAAATGAAGGCATCAGGTGTTCTACCCCATGTTTTGGGGGGTCTCAAAAAAAATTGGTTGATATTTCACTTTAAACCCAAATCTACTTGATATTGTAGGTTTAATCCAAAACTTTTTTTTTTTCCAATTTAACCTCACAACTTTTTACTTTCAACTTTGACCCCCTGTGTTTTTCATATTTTGCAAAATTTTTCGTTTGGTTCTAAATTTTGCGGGACATCATATAAATTAGCAACAAATGAAGGCATCAGGTGTTGTACCCCATGTTTTGGGGTCTTTCAAAAAAAATTGGTTGATATTTCACTTTAAACCCAAATCTACTTGATATTGTAGGTTTAATCCAAAACTTTTTTGTTTTTCCAATTTAACCTCACAACTTTTTTACTTTCAACTTTGATCCCCTATGTTTTTCATATTTTGCAAAATTTTTCGTTTTACGTTTGGTTCTAAATTTTGCGAGTTAACACGGCACAATGTGTGTGGTTCAACGATTTTACGTTTTGTTATATGTTTCGTTCTAAATTTTGCGAGTTAACATGTCGCAATATACGTGTGTTGTTCTGTGTATTTACATCGTCTATTTTTTCCCGTTTAATAAGTTCGTCACAACACGCGAGTCCTAAATCGAGTTAGTTATTATTTTCTATGTTTTATATGTCGGTCTAATTTCTCCACGTTAAGACGCCACAACTTCAATGTTGGTGGTCGTTGGCTATAGTGTGGCATTGGTGCTATCTGTCACGGTTTTACGCTCTCGCTGCAACGCATGGGCTTAATACGATATGTTGTTTGTATGGATACAAGTCATGTAACGTAATTATTATGATACCATTAATTGTATTGAGCTTATTTGGTGAATTACTTATTTGTATAAGATAGTTACAAAGACTTAACTGACAAAAAACATCTTTAACACATTGTAAATGTGAATCTGATCAACAGCATGTCAATTTCGTTGGTTGCAGCGCAACACGCATGGGTCAATGTTCTAGTTTTTATTAAAAAGGCTTCCACATTTATATATATATCCAAAAGCTCTGGAAAATTAACATGTTAAATTAAATCTTGTCCAGTTTCTTCTGATTTAACCAGGGTAAAATTTTAGTATAACAAAGGGATAGGGGTATGTTTTTGTATACATATCCAAAAGCTTTGAAAAAATCAACATGTTAAAAAAAACTCCTGTCTGCGAGCATGGCGAACGAAGTTTCGAGTCCAATTGACTTAGTCATGCCCATGGCAATGCTAGTCTTGCCTGTTCTAGGCTGCCCAATGAGAAGAACAACTCGACCTGCGTTTTTACCTTCCTTCAGCATCAGAACAATGACTCCAACTGCTTTATGGGCTGTAGTCTGACCAACCATGCCTTCAGACATGACACATGGCACATGGCACGGGATTCTGATGCTGAGTAAAGACACAGCAGTCCGAGTTCACATGTTTCACACATGTAAAAGAGATCTATTTAGATGTAAGAACTGGTAGTTTCAAGCAGTTTACTTATGAGTGTGTTGAATCGGGACGTGCATCTCAAACGACCACATGTGATAAAAGTTTGCTAAAAAGAAATCAATCCAATGGGTAACCCTTGAATTGCTTTAATAGAAGATGCTTTTAATTATTGGAATTATATTGTTATATTGATTATTATAGTTTCTACAAAATGGAGAAAACAGGTTCAGTTTGGACTATATTTTAGGAAGAGAGAGAAAAGATTGGAAGAGATGTTTGAGGCTGATCTAGATGAAAACAGATAAGGCTGATCTAGACGAAAACAGATATTTACTACGGCAAGAGCTTCCTGACAAGGGTGCCGTAGCTGGAGCTGGAAAAAAGATACAGGAAACCTTATTAGCAACTGACTCTATTACTGAAGCACTAGACGTTGCAGCCGAAGAATTAAAATGGATGGCTAAACATGAGGTCAGCTTATTGCTACTGCTATTTGCTAACACTCATCGACACCCCTTTAGGCCTCCGACTCATGAAACCAGCTCAGAACCAAAAATTCCACGGCTACCCCTACCGACACTAGACCCATAAAACATTTAATTTAAATACTACTAATTTGTAACCTGTTTATGCATATAATTAATAGGATTGGCATGGTTGACATACTTGAGGTGCAGAAAGTATGCATTTCTTGGCGTAAGATATGCAAGGACCTTGCTATGTGGAGGGTCATTAATATGAACGACATATGGAGGTCAGGTGCAAAACATTCACCTTTACAATTGTGTAAGCATGTTGTGGATAGAAGCCAATGCCAGTTGGTTGAGATCACCTATGTTTATGCTTATAATGTTGATTTTCTTCTATTTGTTGCTGATAGGTATAGGAGCTAACCGTAACTAATTTTGTATGTGTATGTTCTTTTATTAATAGAGAAAATATGTCTTTTATTCGCTTATTGTTTCTTCCGCACATTATTTTAACTTATGTACAGGTTGTAGAACTAGAACCAAGTACAATTCAACAAGCATTTTCTATAAATTTTATTTTATATTTCAGTACATTTTAAGATTTGTCTAGAATTACTCTTTAAACATTTTTGTGACTATAAAAACCCATTTGATTTCAAAAATTTAAAGAGTGAATTGTATTGAAGAACATGATGATTATGAGTACAATGAACATGATGCTAAATCATATAAATTTTGTGGATCAATTCCGCATTTTCACTCTGTGAATCCAGTTCATATGTGTATAGGCCAAATTACCGATTTCTCCTGCAAATAGAATTCATGCTCTTCTTCTTGCAGTTCTTTCAGAGAAACAAACTTTCTTTGGTACTGATATATCTATTTGGTCCTTTTCTTACATAATCTTATAAATATATCTATTTGGAACTTTTCTTACATAATCGTTATTTAGCTAATACTTTACTGTTTAAATGTTTTTATCTCTGGTCTTAGCCTGTCAGGAGTGTTGTGTATAAGCATAGATGATGGAATAGTGTTTTGAAGATAGAATCTACTGAACCTACAAATCTGGAAGGACCAAAGCTGTACAGTTGTCTACAAGGACCTTGGATTTCAGCTGAACTTAGCTGGTCGATTCAGTCTATTGTTTCTGAACAATGAAAGTTTTGTCTGAGAATATATTTGGTAGGGTTTGGCGGATTTGTATAGTGGGAAGAAGGAAATGGAGTTTATCCGGGTTCAAAATATTAAAATAAATAAATTTAACATGTTAAATGATAGTTTCTATTGGTTGACTAGATTCGGTTTGACTTTATTTGACAAAATTATATAACGAATATCGTATTATAATTAAAAAAAATACGGATTTGTGTGAGGATGGATTTAGTAGGGTTTGGGGAATTTGTGTACAAGGACGATCGAATGGAGTCTATACGTGTTTAAAATATTTAAATAAATAAATTTAACACGTTAATTGAGAGTTTCCATTGATGAGTTAGATTAGAATTCAACTTTATTTGAGCAAATTATATATTTAATATCTTATTAAAGTTCAGAAAATTAAAATAAAGTTTTGTTTGCGGATAAATATTGTAGTTTTAGGGAATTTGTGGAACCATAGAAGGAAATTGAGTTTATGCGGGTTCAACATATTAAAATAAATAGATTTAACATATTAATATGTAGTTTACAATGATAAACAAGATTTGATTCCCTTTATTTTACCATTTTACCTATATCTTAAAGACAGGTCGGTGGACCTTTGTCTTTAAGTCTTACAAAACTACACATTCAGCCATATACTTTTATCTTCTTTAAAAATACATATTTAACCCTTATACTTTATCTCCTTTTTAACTTTCATAAATTACAATTCTAACCCTATACTTTTACTTTCCAACCCCCTATATTCTTAATTCTTTCACCTCACACTCTCAAACTATGCACGGTTACTTATAACTTTTGGTAATTGACAATTTGACCCGTCAACTTTTTCTACTTAATAACTTGACGTCTCATTTTATTTGAGTTGCATTACGGCTTTAGACATAGCGTCACACATTAATATACTTTATTTATCTATGTCTAACCATGTTAATTTCTAAATGACTTTTACGACTTTATACGGTTGTCTAAAATATTGTTACAACTTTACACCACAATGAGCGAGTCATACTTTTCCTTATATATATCTACTAGCGTTAATGTCACGAACGTACCGTATGTAACAAGTAAAAAAACGTGTAATGTCACGTGTGGGCATCACACGCAATGTCATCATTGTACACTATAAGCCACAATGCTTATATAGATTACACCGAGTTTGATCGGATACATCAAAAACGTGTTTTATGTGGTTAACGCATCACATAACGTGTCGTAAGCTATAAACAACTAAGGTGTCGTCGATGTAATGCCTTGTGTATTGCAGGTTTAACTTACCTGTCATTTTAAATTCACGTTTCAACGTAAGCAGACTCACGTTTTGACATAAAAATTTTCTCGGGTGAGTCTGGTTAAAAATAATACGTTTTATACTTATTTTGTGTACATTCAAAAATGTATTCGAAAGGGAGTCGTGTCAAATATAATACTTTTTATTCGACGATGACACAATTTTTTTCGGTAAGAGTCGGGCAAATATACAGTGTAAATACGAGTTACTTTAATTTTCGACGCCTCCGCAACGCACGACGCGTCAAAATCCTAGTTGTATATTGAATTTCGGATTAGAGTTCAAAAAATTAAAATAAAGTTTTGTTTGATGATGGATTTGGGGGATTTGTATAGTGGAAAGGACATGTAGTATATCTGAGCTCAAAATATTAAAATAAATAAATTTAACATGTTAAATGAGAATTTGCATTGGTTATTTAGATTCGATTCGACTTTATTTAACCAAATTATATAAGGAATTTCGGATTAAAGTTCAAGAAACTAAAATTTAGATTTGTGTGAGGATGGATTTAGTAGGGTTTCAGGCATTTGTAAAGAAGGAAGAAGGAAACGTATTCTATGCGCGCTCAAAATATTATTTAATAATTTTAACATGTTAACTGAGAGTTAGCGTTGATCAAATAGATTAGAATTCGAGTTTATTTGAGCAAGTTATATATTTAAAATCTTATTAAAGCTCAAAAAATTAAAATAAAGTTTTGCTTGAGGATGAAGTTTGTATTGTTTGGGGTATTTGTGTAGTCATAAGAAAGAATTGGAGTCTATGCAGACTCAAAATATTAAAATAAATAAATTTAACATGTTAATTGAGAGTATATTCATCAACATCAAAATATTAAAATAACTAAATTTAACATGTTATTGAGAGTTATATCATCAACAAAATTTAATTCGACTTTATTTCACGGAATTATATATTAAATATCGGATTAGAGTTCACAAAATTAAAATAAAGTTTTGTTTGAGAAATGATTTGGTTGGATTTGTATTGTGGGAAGAAGGAAATGGAATTAATTCGGGCTCAAAATTTTAAAATAAATAAATTTAACATGTTAAATGATAGTTTGCAATGGTTAATAGATTCGATTCGACTTTATTTGACCAAATTATATAATGAATTTGGTATTAGAGTTCAAAAAATTAAAATACATATTTGTGTGAGGATGAATTTAGTAGGGTTTGGGGCACTTGTGTAGAAGGAATAAGGAAACGTAGTCGATGTGGCTCAAAATATTTAAATAAATAATTTTAACAAGTTAATTGAGAGTTTGCGTTGATCAATTAGATTAGAATTCGAGTATATTTGAGTAACATGTTAAATTTATTTAATTTAATATTTTGAGGCTCCATAGACTCCACACAAAATTTATTTTAATATTTTGAACTAGAATTCGAAATTCAATGTATAATTGGTCATATAAAGTAGACTAAACTAGTTGTTCAATGCAAAATTTCATTTAACATGTTAAAATTTATTGTAAAAAAGATATTTTAACATGTTTGGTCAAATAAAGTCAATTCGAGTTTAGTTGTTCTATGCAAACGCTCATTTAACATGTTAAATTTATTTAATTTAATATTTTGAGGCTCCCTAAACACCATATAAAACTTTATTTTAATATTTTAAACTACAATCTAAAATTCAATGCATTATTTTGTCTTATAAAGTAGAATCGAACCTAGTTGATCAATGCAAAATTTCATTTAACATGTTATAGTTTATTGTAATTTTTTTTTAATATGTTTGGTCAAATAAAGTCAATTCGAGCTTAGTTGTTCTATGCAAAACACTCATTTAACTTGTTAAATTTATTTAATTTAATATTTTGAGCCCCCTAGACTCCACACAAAATTTTATTTTAATATTTTGAACTAGAATTCGAATTTCAATTTATAATTTGGTCAAAGAAAGTTGAACCGAACCTTGATAATCAATGCAAAATTTCATTTAACATGTTAAAGTTTATCGTAAAAAACTCATTTTAACATCTTTGGTCAAATAAAGTAATTCGAGTTTAGTTATTTAATGCAAACGCTCATTTAACATGTTAAGTTTATTTAATTCAATATGTTGAGGGCCCCAAGATCCCACTCAAAACTTTATTTTAAGATTTTAAACTACAATCCGAAATTCAATGTATAATTTGGTCATACAAAGTTGAATCGAATCTAGTTTATCAATTCAAAATTTCGTTTAACTTGTTAAAGTTTATCATAAAAAACTTATTTAACATCTTTGATCAAATAAAGTCAATTCTAGTTTAGTTGTTGAATGCAAATGCTCATTTAACATGTTAAATTTATTTAATTTAATATTTTGATGCCCCCTAGACACCATATAAAACTTTATTTTAATATTTTGATGAGTACACACATTGACACAACTTATATAAGATATTTCAAAAAATGTGTAAACATAATATTAAGAATATTTAACATGTTAAATAATTTCATTAAAAATATTTAACATGTTAAATAATTCAATTAAAAATATTTAACATGTTAAATCACTATTTAATTAAATATTTTGCTAGGTTTCCAAAATATCTTAATGTATTCTCAAGAAAATTATTAATAAATATTTACATGTTAAATACTTCATTAAAATACGTAACATGTTAAATAACTTCATTAAAAATATTTAACATGTTAAATAACTCTAAAAATATATAACATGTTAAATAACTCTTTAATTAAATATTTTAATATATTTTCAGAGTGTGCATATAATTGAAAATTTTACTATTTTGTTTTTATATATAAATTCCAAAAATAGATTGATGAGGACACACACTAACACAACTTATATAAGATATTTCAAAAAATGTATAAACATAATCTTAAGAATATTTAACATGTTAAAAAATTTTATTCAAAATATTTAATATGTTAAATAATTCGATTAAAAATATTTAACATGTTAAATCACTTTTTAATTAAATATTTTACTATTATGTTTTTATATATAGGTTTCCAAAATATCTTACTGTATTCTCAAGAAAATTTATGTTAAGTAAATATCTACCATGTTAAATAACTTCATTAAAAATATTTAACATGGTAAATAACTCTATTAAAAATATTTAACATGTTAAATCACTCTTTAATTAAATTTTAATTTTAATATATTCTCAGAGTATGTATATAATTAAATATTTTACTATTTTGTTTTTTTATATATAAGTTCTATAAATAGATTGATGTGGACACACACTCACACAACTTATAAAAGATATTTCAAAAAATGTGTAAACATAATATTAAGTATATTTAACATGTTAAATAACTTCATTAAAAATATTTAACATGTTAAATAACTCTATTAAAAATATTTAACATGTTAAATCAACTTTTTAATTAAATATTTTACTATTATGTTTTTTATATAGGTTTCCAAAATATCTTACTAGATTATCAAGCGAATTTATATAATTAAATATCTTAACATGTTAAACAACTCTATTAAAAATATTTAACATGTTAAATCACTCTTTAATTGAATATGTTATTATATTTCATAGTATTTATATATTTAAATAATTTACTTTTGCATTACAAAAATATCATGAATTCGGGGTATCTAGTAGCTGCATATTATACGTGAACAACAATCCAAAATGTGAAGTCATGTTTTGAAAATCTTGCCATATTTTATATGTTTGCATTGTTGAAGCGACTTCTTTCTTTGTCGGTCCTCCTACAATATGAAAAGAAAACCCAACTTTCCCTACTTGCTTCATCTTCACCGGCCCCAAATATCATATGTATCATACATCCATAAGCAAAACATGTAAAAGATTAAAAAAAATTGTTTATGGATGTTCATTATATAGCTAAAGACTCACTATTTTCAACTGGATAGGTCATGTCTGTCTTCTGACCCAAATCTGCTCCAGCCACAAAGGTACACAAGAGAAAGAATTTAACCAACAAAGGTTACATAAAATTTTTGGTGTCTTGTAAATATCATATACACAGAATAAACTTATAAAGTTCAGGGTATACCTTTGCTCTACTAAACGAACTAGAATCTTTAACATCTTTTAGTTCATTTTAAGAAGAGCTAGAATCAGAATCTGAAAGAAAAATGTAAAATTAACTATCAAGCAAGACAAGCATTAACAACTAGGGGTGCAAACAAGTCGAGCTACTTGAGCTCGGTCGAAAAATATATCGAACGAGCCGAGCTTAAATGAGCTCGAGACAGATCCAAGCCTAAAAACAAGCTTGTTTAGTAAACGAGCCCAAACTCGAGCTTAACTTATCGAGCTTGAACCGGCTTACGAGCCTAAACGAGCCTACTGTTTATATAAATTTTATTAATATATTAAAAATATATATTTAAATATTTATAATTTAATAAATTACTATTTATATAGTTTTGAAAAAATAACTAATTCATATATAAAATAATAGATATAATAATTAATTAATAAATGATAAACGAGCCGAGCCGAGCTCCAGCTTTAGCAACAACACTCAAATCTTTCATAAGTTAAATGAGGTCGAGCTTGAGTCTATGCCCGGTTCACCTCGTCTGCACCCCTAAATTAACAACTAACCAAAGTAGCCATTGGACAGTTAAGCAACATAAAATTTCTTATTCAAACAAGCCTCGATATAAATACAACCATCAGGTTAAACATGAAGGGTTTGAGTTTGACTAGCAATTACATAAGTTATACCCTAATCAACTACATGAGATATGGTATTCTTTACATTGTGATTCTTTGAGTTATATAACATATCAACTTGAACATCAATGATATGAACATTAACTAGAAATTTGTAGCTGTGTTCTCCAAAATTTCTGCCCTTCGGCTTCTGCAAACCTGTTTTCTAGCTTACAGATGCTAAAAACAACCCATGCCCACATCTCCTCATCACAAGTTACAAGTACCACATTGCTTTAATTTTAGTTCACACAGCAAACAAAAAGGAATCATGCTAAGCATACATGTCATGTTTCCATTCAAAGGAGGCAAACTTCTTGCGAAAGGTTCCACAGATTAGCCAGCTTGTAAACAACTTGAGCGCATATAATAAATGCAAACTTGGTTTTATAAAACAGTGGCGTACCGCCTACCGAGGCAACACTGCCTCCAAAGTCGAGGCGCAAGGCCCAAAACTCTAGATACAAATAACTTCTACACATGCTTTAATGTTCAATAAAACCTCTATGTAGCAACCTAAAAATGCATAAAACCTCATGCCTCAAGCCTTTTTTACCAATGCCTCATGTATACCCCTCGACTTGAGCAGTCAGAAGCGCACAGTCTTGGCACCTGCGCCTAGGCGCCTTTGAACTCAAGCTGGCTAATTTGCAGAACCTTTTATCCAACTTCTACATGCCCTAGAACACTACTTTCAACTACAGTTCATTACTTGTGTGTGAAAGTAATTAATTGTAATGTTAACTCCAATTCCAACAATAGTCACATAATTAATTAGCAATGTTTTTTATGTGTGAAAGTAAATCCATTTAACATGTTAAAACTTTTTAATCTATATTTTTCCAAATCTGTATTGAAAAACAAATGAAATTAAAGGAATCGAAATCGAAATCAAAGAAAACTGTAATGAAAAAAAAAAACAAATACTAAGATCTATAAAATCTGAAACAACAACGAATCTCTAATTACCTGATTCAACATTTATTTTCAGAAGTATTAGGCACTATTAATCAATCAAGTGATGCTCGTTATCGTTGGCTGGATGTTTTGGCTTCGGAAACTAGGGTTTCGCTTTAGGCTTCTTAGTGGCGGTAAGGCTCCCATCTATTTGCAGTAGTGTTTTTAACGGATTGGCTTAGTGGTGTAAGGAACTAGGGTTTCGATTTAGGCTTCTTGGCGGTGGCGGATGACGGTGGCGTGGTGGTGGTGGCTGGAGACTTAGATGAGGCAGTAATAGGAACGGGAATGGAGTTGTATTTGATAATGAATTGTAAGTTGGACAAAAATACCCTTGGTTCCTCAATTCCCCAATGAACCCTCCCTTATATATATATATAGAGTTAAATGTTTGGTTGGTCCCTGTGTTTGAAAAAAATTCAGCGTTGGTTCCAGTGGTTTACTATTTACACTCGTGGTACCCAAACTTGTAAAAAATGAACTCGCTTGGTCCCCTACCCTAACTTCAGTAAATAACTCTGTTAAAACACCCCACGTGCTTGGCACGTGAGGACAATTTCGTCCATTCAGTCCAGCTCATTATAAAAACTACCTTATCCTCCTTTTTTCCCTTGTGTGACCGTTTCTTTTTTATATAAAAATATGCGTCGTTTTACCTCCATCGTAACAGCAGCGTCAGTGTTGAATAGATTTTTCTTGAATATTCTTTCAACTGAACGCTTGCTTTTTCTTTGGTGTTTGCAGTGAAGCAGATGAAATACATAAAATTTGCACTGTGATAGGCAGCCCGACAAAAAGCTCTTGGGCTGAAGGACTTGAGCTTGCGAGTGGTATCAACTATCTGTTTCCAGAGGTTAGTTTATAGGGTTCCTGGAGAAACATGGGTGACGGGAGGAAGAAGGGTCGTTAATTTTGAGGGAAAAAAAGAGAATAAGGTGGTTTTTATAATGAGCTGGACTGAATGGACGAAATTGCCCTCACGTGCCAAGCACGTGGGGTGTTTTAACAGAGTTATTTAACTGAAGTTAGGACAGGGGACCAAGCGAGTTCATTTTTTATAAATTTGGGTACCACGAGTGTAAATAGTAAACCACTGGGACCAACGCTGAAATTTTTTCAAACCACAGGGACCAACCAAACATTTAACTCTTTACCCGCGTATTGCAACGGGACAAAAAAATTGAAATATAACATGATTATGTACAAAATAGAAAAATCAAGTTCAATAGTACACCTAGTGTTATTTTTAAAAAAAGCCTTCTGGAGTAAAATTGAGTTGCCCATGATACTTCTTTTGTCGGTGATTGCTTTTATTTAGATAAAGAGGTTGTAGCTAGATGCAGTAAACCACATCATATGCAATGCAATATGTATATAACACCTATCAAACATACCACTTTGAATTATTTACCCGTTTTTATATACCTTTGCACCTTTTAATCTATGGAATCCTGCAATAAGGATCATTAGCATTTAAAAATTCCTAAAACTTAAGTCATGCTTTGACTTTTGAGGTGAACTCGATCATTTTCGAGAATTTTGTAACCTAAAACTTCAGAGGCATGTTTCCTTCTTTGTCCTTATTATCACAAAAAAAAAAAACCCGTTTACGTATCACGAAATGTAAATTACAATCAAATTCAAAAAGTTAAGGTAACAACCAAACATCAACACACAACAAGTTCAAATCCTGAAATTCGTTAAACTATATACCATAACAAAGTAAAACAAATTAACATTATTAAATGAAATGAATCCCTGAATTAGCTCCATTAAACATTGCAAATACTTTGCGTAAAGTTCAGCAGAGAGTCTTCAGTTCACAACCTGATGAAGATCTTCCGTCAACGGGTTCAGTTCTCCCTCCGATTGAAAACTTCGTCCTTCGAATTCCTCCACATGCTCCTTGGCCGAAGCCATTGGAGATGAACAAGCACACAATGCACAATATAATTTGAATGTTAGTCACTCCACAATGTTATGAAGCTAATGGATCAATGACGTTATATATAACAACGGTAATTAAGAGAGCATAACAAGTTAGTATTGAAGAAGAGTAAAAAATTTACGTTGATGGACTCCTCGTGCTCGTTAATTATGAGTCTTCAAATCATTAATTCTAAAAATTCTAAATTGTTTCAAGTCGCCAGATAATGGGATATTAATGCCGGTCGGGTACGAACGGAAACATTAGTCGGTTTCAATTTCAAAAGGGTTGAAAGAGAAACAAAAATCAATTAAATTCTTGAAAAAAAATGCTTAACTGAATTCTATACTTTAAGATTTCTAATTTCTTTTATTTGACATTTATTTATTTACTATATATATACAATCACAAGTACAAGGAATAGTGCCGGCCTGGCACTTTCCTGTTAGACCACCCAGTTTATAATTTTATATTCAGTTTAAAGTTACAGTTTTGCACTCAGTTTAAAATTACGTTTTTGCCCCAAGTTCAAAATAAAATTATGCTTTTGACCCTGCCTCAAAATTACGATTTTGCCCTCCGTTCAAAATGATGATTTTGCCCTCAGCTCAAAATTACGCTTTCGGCCCCGATTAAAAAAGAATTTATGTTTTTCCCCTAGCTCAAAATTACGATTTTGCCCTCAGTTCAAAATTATGATTTCGCCCACAGTTCAAAATAAAATTATGATTTTGCCCCAACTTAAAATTACAATTTTGCCATCTGTTCAAAATTATGATTTTGTCCCCATTTCAAAAATTACGATTTCTTCCCCGGTTCAAAATAAAATTATGCTTAAAATTACGTTTTAAGTTACAGTTTTGCACTCAGTTTAAAATTACTTTTTTGCACCAAGTTCAAAATAAAATTATGCTTTTGACCCTGCCTCAAAATTACGATTTTGCCCTCCGTTCAAAATTATGATTTTGCCCTCAGCTCAAAATTACGCTTTCGGCCCCGGTTAAAAAAGAATTTATGTTTTTCCCCTAGCTCAAAATTACGATTTTGCCCTCAGTTCAAAATTATGATTTCGCCCCCAATTCAAAATAAAATTATAATTTTGCCCCAACTTAAAATTACAATTTTGCCATCTGTTCAAAATTATGATTTTGTTCCCATTTCAAAAATTACGATTTCTTCCCCGGTTCAAAATAAAATTATGCTTAAAATTACGTTTTAAGTTACAGTTTTGCACTCAGTTTAAAATTACGTTTTTGCACCAAGTTCAAAATAAAATTATGCTTTTGACCCTGCCTCAAAATTACGATTTTGCCCTCCGTTCAAAATTATGATTTTGCCCTCAGCTCAAAATTACGCTTTCGGCCCCGGTTAAAAAAGAATTTATGTTTTTCCCCTAGCTCAAAATTACGATTTTGCCCTCAGTTCAAAATTATGATTTCGCCCCCAATTCAAAATAAAATTATGATTTTGCCCCAACTTAAAATTACAATTTTGCCATCTGTTCAAAATTATGATTTTGTCCCCATTTCAAAAATTACGATTTCTTCCCCGGTTCAAAATAAAATTATGCTTAAAATTACGTTTTAAGTTACAGTTTTGCACTCAGTTTAAAATTACGTTTTTGCACCAAGTTCAAAATAAAATTATGCTTTTGACCCTGCCTCAAAATTACGATTTTGCCCTCCGTTCAAAATTATGATTTTGCCCTCAGCTCAAAATTACGCTTTCGGCCCCGGTTAAAAAAGAATTTATGTTTTTCCCCTAGCTCAAAATTACGATTTTGCCCTCAGTTCAAAATTATGATTTCGCCCCCAGTTCAAAATAAAATTATGATTTTGCCCCAACTTAAAATTACAATTTTGCCACCTGTTCAAAATTATGATTTTGTCCCCATTTCAAAAATTACGATTTCTTCCCCGGTTAAAAATTGTGATCTTTCCATCGTATTACTTTTTGGCAAAACTATAGTAGTGTTTTATTTTACTTGGTTGACTCAATAAAATTTCCAATTTGCCCCCTGATCAAAACTTTCTCCCTTGTTAAAAATTACTTTATTGCCATCGTTTAGCTTTTAGCAAATAACGATTTTACCACAGCCCAAAATTACAATTTTACCTCTGTTAAAAATTACAACATTGCTATCATTTTAGTTTTTATTAAAGGTGCGTGACGAAATGGTGTCAGGCTGCTGCATGGGACTCCCCCGTTGGCCCAGGTATGTTACGATTTTACCTCCAATTCAAAATTACTATTTTGTCATCGCTTTAGCTTTTTGGCAAATTACGATTTTACCCAGTAAAAAAAATACCATTTTGCCCTTAGTTCAAAATTTCAATATTGCCATCGCTTTAGATTTTTTTTAGCAAAACTATATAAGTGTTTTGTTTTAATTGGTTGACTTGATTTAAAATAATTTTCGTGTAAAGGAGCTGTCTAACACTTGCTCATTAGTCCTGACAAATTATAGTTTTGTCCCCAACTCAAAATGACGGTCTTGCCATCGTTTTCGACTTTTTTCTAGCAAAACTATGATAGTGTTTTTTTAATTGGTTGAGAAATATTCAGCCTATCACCCCGCAACGCGGACGAAGGCATCAACTAGCTTAATACAGATTCACGCATGTCTCAGTTGGTTTATATTTAATTATAAACATAGAATAATGAATTATCCGGCCACCTCAAAACTTTTTTGTATCGTTTGAACTTTGTTTGGGTGATCGAAATAAAATGCAGTTTGCCGTTGGAAAAAGAAGTTATGCTTGTGTGAGTGTGTATACTAAATGTCAAAACAAAATGATTTTTCTTTCTCAAAATTATCAAAGTGGTGTGGCAATGACTACCGGGCAGCTAACACAGCAGCGAGTGCAATTATCAAATTTATTAGAAAACACCTCCAAAAATCTACATATATCAAAAGTTAAACAGTTATTAATTTAAATTCATTCTTGTGTTCCTCTTGACTTTAATCAATTTACAATGCATCAATTTATTTACAATAACAATTAATTATAGGTTTTAAGGGTGTCAAAATCACTAAAATGCCCCTAAAGTATCTTAAATTTTTGAACAACGCCCAAGTTTACCCCTTCTAAAATAGCTTAGCTCTCTTGTACATGTTGTTTTAAAATGTGTATACAATGTAAAATTACCATAAGGGTAGAAAACCTAGTTTGCTTAATAAGGTAGTATAGATAAAGCAAATGTGATGTACATAAATGTAATTTTGTAGCGCGTACAAAGTTTATAGCAACATGTACAAGAGAATGAAGCCTTTTTAGAGGGGGCTGAATTTGTATTTCTATCAAAGTTTTAAGAGAGTTGGAGGGTATAATTGGAATTTTGGATTACTAGAGCTTTTAAGCTAAAATTCAATTTCATGGTTACCATCGTCTCTTCCACATCCCATCATAATGAGTTATTAAAATGAAAGCTAATTATATGTCTTTTTGGCTACCAGGTGTGAGATGTGAGGTTAGCGACCATAGCCACTACCCCTATTTAAAGTCATTTCCTGTCTCAACATATAAACAGCAGCATCCATACTAAAGAACAGGGTTTAACTTCAAAATATACGATTCATACATGTGGAGTATAGTAATTGAAAAATAGAACTCTTTTACTAATTGTTTTGTTTCAATTTTTTGTAGATATATGCTTTCCGCAATTCCAAGAATGGCGATGGATACCGGAGCAAAATGTTTGATGATTACAGCGCACATGCCGACATTAGTTGTATTGGAGTGTTGTGGGGCTTCATCATTTCATTCTCTGATCGCTTCCACCGCCATTAGTGAGGCCTCATTCACCTTGTACTTGCCGGTTCTTCCTCCGATCAAGTCGCCTGTCACCAGAGGAAAGTACACTGGCAAATTAATATGAGAACAAAATGATACCCACTCATGATCACGTTAAGAGATGGTTCCTTGTAGTTTTCTTTACCTAATTTCACACATTCGCACAAATCGGTGGAGATGATGAAGCAATACAACTTCTTGCTCACTTTAAGACTTAGATTACCAAGTGGTAGTTTGAATTTCTTATTTCTTTTAGGATGTTTATATGTAAATATATAGTTATAAGTTTGGAATTTAGTGTTTAAATTGTTGTTGCTTGTTATTATTGACGAACTGAAATGTATCATGCAAAAAAAATTTATTTATATAACTTAACTTGATCTCATCACAAATTAAGTAGTTCACAAATGAAATTTTATTTTTAATTTATTATGTTTATAATTGATATTTTGCATCTTTTTAAGTTCCATTGAACTGCATAAGATGAAGAAAACGGACCCGCCAGAATTTAATCTTTTTAAATTCCATTCAATCCGTAACCGGCCAATAACATTCTGCAATAAACTCATAAATGTAACCGATGGATTAAATTAAATGGATGATTACACCCAATTGTCTCTCGAAATCAAGTTTGTCAAGCTACCGCCATATATTGTGTTCCTATTCTTGTTCGGTTGTTCGTCGCATAGCGAGTTCACAACAAGTCAAAGCTGCAACCACTCGTTGTCGCTCCTAGACTTCTATGTGGTTAGTCCTTAGGTTGATACACATCACACACCGCCATAGACCATCTCCGCGCCTTGTATGTCTGATCACCACTGTACACCACTACCCATGTTTCATCTCCATCTGAATCGCAACTACGAAAAGTCTAAACCCAGCATCAGTGCAGAACAATATCCTGTCGTCGCTGCTGTCCATTTCCCATCGTCGTGTTGTCCATTTAAATTGTAGTAGTTAGTGTATGTTTGAGTTTGTTGTTACAACTCTCACCATTATAACACAATTTTTTTTGTTGAAAATCGGTTATAGGTGTGACATCATTCATATAAGAGTGTGAGTTCATTCATATACGATCATATCCTCTTCTTCTTTATATGTCTTTTACGTTTCATAAATCTCAATTGATATACTAATTATTAGAGTTGTGTGTATACAAATGTACTATGGTTTTTTGTTTCACATAACATAACCAATAAATAAATGGTCCACATACATAACCGATTGAATCCCCTGTAGACACCTTGATTACTTTATGATAATTCAACTAAGTCAAGGAATGTTCATGAATGATCACAAAATTGTCTGATGTGGATCATGTTTCCGCCGTATATTATCAACCCGCCGCAACGCGCGGGTTGCCAACTATATAATCAAAGTATAAATACCGGTATATGTTTTTCTTCTAAATACTTGCACATGGTTAAGTGGTTAACATTCTTTAGCATGAAAGCCTTTAAGTGAAGGAAGTGATTATAGGTATATATATTGTTTTAAGAGATTTATACGGATAAGCATCATATATTTATATTAAAGATGCATTCACAAAAAGGAAACTCACTTTGAACCACTCACTTGAATCCTCATGTTTATAGCTCCATGTCGTGGGTAAGGTACGTAAAACCCGTCACGTATCATGCGGCCAACACACATAAATACCCGCGGTAACGCACGGGCATTCCACTAGTATATATATATATATATACCACACACAATTTGGGTAGCTTCTTAGCTACACTAACCAAAGAAGTCCCAAATTTCAAAACATTTACAAAATGCCATACTTTAATTTGCTTTCATCATATACAAGTTTAACGGCACATATACAAATTGAAACTGTGAGAATCTTGAAAAAGAAGCCCCCAAATTCAATATAATTTACAAAAATGCCACACTTTAATTTTTGGCATGGATTGTGTCATCTCTTTGCAGGTAATATTTTTAATGAAGTTATCTTGCTGTTGAAATAAAAATAAAAAGAAAATAATTATATAAACTACTATATATCTTATATATAGATAATAAATGTAAATCTTTTGGGCTGATGAGGGAGGGCATGTAAATCTTATGTTTTGGCTCTAAAAATTCGGGTCGTTTTTTTTCTTTATATGGGCAGACAAGGGATCCATATTATGACCCGGGTATTTAAATGTTCTAAACCCTGAATTTGTATCTCTTTCACCGCCGATTCTCTTTGTGCCCTAAATCACCCATTCGTTTCTCTAATCGATACGATTTTTCTATTTTCCTGCCAAAACTCTAATGGATCCTTCTAGTTTGTTTGATCTCTCAAACGCTACGTATAAGCATCGTCTTTCTTCTTCTTTGTCATCGCACAAGACTCCCGCCACCACGTTCTTCTTATCTGAAGTCTCATCAACGTAAGTTTTTTTATGACTTGTAAAAACTTGATTTACCATTCATTTCTTCATCTTTAGTGCTTTGAAAATCGCTGATTCATTTGTTCAGGTTTTAAAAACTTGGTTTGTGTTTCAGATTTGTGAAACTTGATGTTTTTCGATTATATGTCGTGAATTGCGATTCGTATTTCAAATATGTGAGATGAACACCGGTGATGGCGCCGGAATACTCCTGGATCAATTTGGTGAGTTTTTTTTTTATTTTGGTTATATTCGGTGACTTAGATTTTGGATTACATCCATAAGGTTACTGTTAACGGTTTTTGTTACGAATTTTTTTTAAATGATGTTTTTGGTTGGTGAATTTGAAGGTGTCCAGTTGAAAATTGTGATATTGCTGTTAGGTAGGCTGCAAGTATTACTTTATTGCAAAAAATTTGTCACCTCTTGATCCAGGCGCATATGTTTTGAAGAATAAATATTTTAATATATGTAGCTCAGTTACTATTTTAGATATATAAAACTAACACTTAAATGTTTGACTTACTCTCCAATGTCGTGTGCTATTGTAGATGAACAATCCAAGATTTTGCCAAGCGATAAAGACTTGGTGATGCAAAACATTTTTCTTTCTTATAGCGAGTTCCCCCATTGTTGAGGTAAAAATGATTCATTGATCGTTTGTAAATGTTGTGTTGTCTTCCTCTATTTGTAATGAATGTGGTTGTTAATTATTTACAGGGCACATTTGGGTGAGTGTCTCAATATAATAATACTAGCTGATTATACGGAACAATGGTCGAGTCTTTTGCATCGGGTGACACATAATTTGCAAGATCAGCGACAAATATATGGATCACTTTTTGTGCTTAGAACAAAGATGAGTAAGTACTATGCTCTATGAATTACCAATATATGAGCTAGAGTGCCACATCCACATTATAAGTGAATTTTTTAGTAGCGGGTCAGATTGCATACCGTTGTTAACGTTTAAGGTTGTAAATTGTTTTTTTTTGTTGGTTAGACACCGACTGAAAATGTGTACGTAGAAAACCCATGCCGCATCGCGCGAGCCAACCATCTGAAAGGGAAGATGTTCTTATAAGGAAATTTAAGAAACTAAATCAAAATCTTACTGCGTGTTTCTACAACCTTGAGGATGAAACTCGATAAACAAAGAACACATAAGATCAAGTTATTTGATAGTGAATCAAGCGGTGATTGTGCTCTTTGTTGACCGATGATTCACTTTTACTATGTTATAGATTTTGCACTTCAATTTTCTAAGTATATGATTATGCTATTTATCCTTTAAAATGGATTTGAATTTCCAGGTTAGGAAGCCGGCTACAAAGACACGATCTTTTAAAGAAGCATACGTCAACTCTGTTATCGAAGAACTTGCTAAATGCCTGAACCATTAATCACAATGGAGCTATTCACCGACTCTCTTTGGGCTTTCTTTTGTTTATGTTATTCTAATGCTTAATTTACGCAAGTCTGCAAAAGTTGAGTGATTTCGTCATGAAAAGAGGCAATTGATTTAAGGCGAGACAACATTTTTTTATGCGGTGGTGTTTCTTGATACTGGTGGATGATTAGAATTAATGTTTTGGTTGTTTAATGATGCAGATTAAGGCCAACTATGAGTTTACTACCAAAAAAAAAATGAATGTCTATTTCATATTTACCAAATGACCATCATTAGTTATGGAGGAGGTATGCATTCTCTAATTTCCATTTATCTTTAATATATACTTAAGTATTAGGATTGATTCAAGCTATTAGTTTTAGTAGACATGAAAGATGATGGGTTGGGTAACATGTTTTTTAACATGGGTTGAAAGAGGTCAACACGGGTTGTGTTGCGGAAACATTTTTGGGGTCAAATTTCAAATCTTTTTACAAATAACTAATGCAATCCATGTTATCAAAAAAAACATTTGTTAGTTTACTGATTTTCTTTTTCTTTATTTTGGTGAAACTGGCAAACCTAACTGATGGGAGCTCCTTTCTTGACTTTCCTTTTGACAGCAAACTTCTCAGTTTCATCAAGGCAAAAGAACAAGAAACTATTATTGGGTGCATGCAATAGCTCCTCTAATTTTTCGTCATCCTCTGCGTTTTTCTTATTCATCACTGGTGTAAAGCGCCATGGCATCATGTCGCAACCCCCGACCCCTACCCCGGGAGCGGGAGCCGCGAGACACAGAGCTGGTGGTACCGGTGTTTATTAATTTTGGCAGCGGAATTACAACATCAGGATCGTAGTTAGGAAATAATTTATCAGAGTATCAAAACACCAAACTTTTATATTACACAAAATGGGATAAAACCCAAGTTTCAATTACAATACATTTGTAGGGATAAACCCTGACTTATGGAGAATATAAACTCTGTTTATTTAGGTAACTTTTATAGCCACTTTCTAAGCCTTCAGTGCTCTCTAGCTGGCTTCTATTAGCTTCACATTAAGTTACCTGAAACACGTTTTTAAAAGATTTTATCAGCAAGAAATACTGGTGAATACATCTAGTATAATCAAACAAGTTTTATAGCTTTACAGTTATTGAGAGCATCTGCATTTACAATGTTTATATCTATAGAATTACCCAATCAGTATTGTCACTCCTGACTTGTGGGTAGGGCTGTTCATTTTTATCCAAAACCCGAAACCCGACCCGAATTCAAAGCCAGCCGAACCCGAATTAGCGAATACCCAGAACCGAACCGACCAACCGAACTTTAAATGGTTTGGTTATCGGGTCACTTTTTCCTAGAAAAAAACCCGAACAACCCGACTCGATAAACCCGAAACACGAAACCGAAAAAACCCGAACATTTATTGTTTTTTTCTTATAGAAGTGTTTAGATTTGGAGTCTTTAATAGATGTAACACTAAGTTTTGAGACTTTTAAATATTATTATACTATATTGTCAACTAATCTTTGAACTTTGATGATATTTTTAAAGTAGCAATATGAATTTTGATGATATTTTGTAAAAAAAAACATATATTTTCGTTTCCCAAACTAAACCCGAAAACCGAACAATCCAACCCGAACCCAAATAATCCAAACCGACTAACCCGAACTTTAAAATGGGTTGGTTATCGGGTCAATATTCCCCAGAGTAAAACCCGAAAAACCCGAAACCCGAAAAAATAACCCGATGAACACCCCTACTTGTGGGTCATTTTACCCATTGGCAAAAATCCATTTGTCCAACGGTAACGGATTCAAATTTCGACAAAACCTCAACATACCGGCAGTAATTGTAGAATACATATACTCAATCACTGTTAAGCGTAATTAAAATATTTTGACTCACAAAAAGGTTTACAAAAAGAGATGTACTCACTTTGAAAACTTAGGTATTCCTACGGAGTTCCTGATGAAAATTCTTGATTACTTCCTGGAATTTCTATTTAAAACATACAATGCACATGCGTTAGTAAATTAACCAGGTCACTTTTAGCCATACAACCAAGACAGAACCCCGGCGTGCGTAGTCAGGCAGGGCCTTGACATGCGTCGGTGGGTCCTAAATCAATCGGGTAGGATAACCATACAGCACAAGATAGAACCATAACGTACTCAGTCGGGCAGAGCCTTGACATGCGTTGACGGGTTCTAACTTGGGTAGGATAACGAATTAGTGATCGGGGGTTAAGATACTTATAGCGGGCAGCGCTTCGCAGGTTTAGGGGTTTAGGGGAGGGGGTTTTGACAGAAACAAAGATTTGAGAGGGTATACGATCAGAGAATTCGATCGATTTTGAGCACTGGACTCAGTCCCACGCTGCTCTATTTATACCCGACTTTGACCTCCCCCGCGCGTCGCGCGGGATGCTGGGTTCTCTCTCGCGTGGCGCCAGAGACACCTAGCTAGGCTAGGTCAGCCTCCTCATCAGCATAGCCTTGCCACATGGCGCGAAACGGTGACACGTCACCTGGACGTCTCCCGCGCGTCGCGACAGAGACACCAATCTTTGGCGCCTGGGCTGTCCAGGTGAGCCTGTCTCGTTTTGCGTGCCGCGTCTCGATTCGCGTGTCCGGTTTATCGTTTCGGCTCGGTTTGGGGTGTTTTGGAGAGTTGTTACATCCTCCCCACCTTGATTTAAATCTCGTCCTCGAGATTTACTTGAATAGGTGTGGATACTTTCTTTGCATTTCTGACTCTAGCTCCCATGTGTATTCTGGTCCTCTCTTTGAATCCCATTTTACTTTTACCAGAACTAATCTTTTGTGCTTGAGATTCTTGATGTTTTGATCTTCAATCTGAATGGGTTTCTTAACAACCTTAAGCTTCTCATTTACATCTATATTTTGAAGAGGTATTACCAATGATTCATCGCTAGACATTTCTGGAGATTGCATACATGAAATACATCATGTATTCCTACCATTTCCTCTGGAAATTGTAGCTGATAGGCTACGAGCCCTATTCGTTTGATAATTTTAAAAGGTCCAACATACCTGGGGCTTAGTTTCCCTTTCTTACCGAACCTTACAACTCCTTTCCACGGTGAGACTTCTAATAGCACTTTATCTCCAACTTGAAATTCCAAAGGTTTGCGTCTGTTATCTGCATAACTCTTTTGACGATCTCGGGCTGTTTTCAGTCTTTCCTTGACTTGGATAATTTTGTCAGTTGTTTCTTGTACAATCTCAGGACCTGATAATTGCTTTTCTCCAATTTCTGCCCAACACACTGGTGTTCGACATTTCCGTCCGTAGAGTGCTTCAAAAGGTGCAGCATTGATGCTGGTATGATAACTGTTGTTGTAGGAAAATTCTATCAAAGGTAAATGTTCATCCCAATTTCCTCCGAAATCAATTACACAGGCTCTAAGAATATCTTCCATTGTTTGGATTGTCCTTTCACTTTGACCGTCTGTTTGAGGATGATATGCAGTACTTAGATTTAATCTGGTTCCCATTGCTTTTTGGAAACTTGTCCAAAAATGCGAAGTAAACCGGTTGTCCCTGTCAGACACAATGGACAAAGGAATCCCATGTAATGGAACTACTTCATTTACATATAACTTAGCTAACTGTTCCATACTGAAGTTTTCCTTCATTGGTAAGAAATGAGCAGATTTAGTTAATCTGTCTACAATCACCCAGATTGTATCATTACCTT
Organism: Scalesia atractyloides; assembly: GCA_947069175.1. NCBI lineage: Eukaryota > Viridiplantae > Streptophyta > Magnoliopsida > Asterales > Asteraceae > Scalesia > Scalesia atractyloides. The sequence continues at coordinate 58,329,793 of CAMTDV010000030.1, forward strand.
TTCGTGTCCTGGGTAGTTTGGTAACAAAGTCCATTGTTATCAATTCTCATTTCCAAATTGGCATCTCCAGTTGTTGCAACAGTCCTGAAGGTTTCTGATGTTCAGCCTTAATCTGTGAACATGTTAGACATTTAGCAACGTAGGTTGCTATATCCTTTTTCATACCTATCCATCAGAAATTCTTTTTTAAAATTTTATACATTTTATCACTTCCAGGATGCATTGTATACTTAGTCTTATGGGCTTCCTCTAAAATTCGATTTCGCAGGTCTCCTTGAATAGGGATCCAAATTCTATTTTTATGGAATCTCCAAATTGCATCTGTTCCTTTCTCTAATTCTTTAATCATTCATTTTAATCATTCAGCATCGTCCTTGATTGTTGTTTCCCGTGTCTGTTTAATTTGCTCATTTAAATCTATTTGAAGATTTAATCTAAGAGAGCGTACTCTTTTCGGGTTCTCATGATACTTTCGACTTAAAGCGTCTGCTACTATGTTAGCTTTTCCTGCATGATACTGGATATCACAATCATAATCACTAAGGATTTCCATCAATCGCCTCTGTCTCATGTTTAATTCCTTTTGTCCAAAGACATATCTTAGAATCTTATGATCTGTGAATATCACAAACTTACTACCGTAAAGATAGTGTGTCTAAATTTTAAGGGCAAAAATTATTGCTCCTAATTCCAGATCATGTGTAGTATAATTTTCTTCATGCTTCTTGAGTTGTCTAGAGGCATAAGCAATAACCTTTTGACTTTAGAACACATCCATATCCTAATTTAGACGCGTCACAATAAACTATGAAGTCTTCAGTTCCTTCTGGCAATGCGAGTATTGGTGCGTTGGTTAACTTGTGCTTTAGAATCCTGAATGCTTCTTCCTGCTTTGGTCCCCATTCAAACTTAACTGATTTGCAAGTTAGCTTGGTTAATGGAATGATTATTCTAGAAAAATCTTGAATAAAGCGTCTATAATATCCTGCTAATCCAAGAAAACTTCTTACTTCCGTAGGCGACTTAGGGACTTCCCATCTGGTAATCTCCTCGATCTTTGTGGGATCCACATGAATTCCTTCATGGTTAACCAAATGTCCAAGGAATTGTACTTCTTGTAACCAAATTTCACACTTCGAGAATTTAGCGTAAAGCTTTTCCTTCCTTAGTAATGACAGGAGTATGTGCAAATGCTCTGCGTGATCTTCCTTACTCTTAGAGTAAATTAGAATATCATCTATAAAGACAATTATGAATTTATCCAGGTATGGTTTACATATCATGTTCATCATGTCCATAAATGCAGCTAGGGCATTGGTTAAACCAAATGGCATGACTGTAAATTCATAATGACCATATCTCGTTCTAAAAGCAGTTTTAGGAATGTCCTCTTCCTGTACTTTCAGCTGATGATATCCTGAGCGTAAATGTAACATCCGTCAAAAAACGGGTTTCCAAAACCCGCTTCGTTTATTAACCGAATAGTCAGTCATAATTTTCGTCGCGTATATATTGGTTATTTTAATTTTAAACGATACACAATTAATAAACATTGTTAGAATTTTAAAACATAATTAATAAATCATAAAAAATAAGATAATAAAAAATATTTGAGGCTGCCGGGTTTCGAACCCGGGTCAGCCGGTTCAACAAGTAAACAACACACCACTCCGCCACACGCTAACTTTGGAATAATACTGAAAACAATTACACTTAAATTAAAACGCGAATTCAAAAAAAACGGGTATCAGCGCGGCGGAACTCGCAATCACCGGAAAATCCGGCAATCCGCGAGTTCAGCATTCTCCTTTTGACTAAAATGCTGTAACCGTCGACGACATCGGTTATAACCGATGTCTAGCCCCAATAGTCGTAACCGCTGGAAAATCTTGAATACTCGGTTTTGAAAACTGAAATCGGGCAGTCTCTGTCAATCTATAAATACCATGTGTATTTCTCTCAAAACCTGCTCACACTCGCACAACTTTCACTCTCTATAAGTCGCTATTCATCAAGAAACACCTCGCCGGAATTCTCTGCAAGTCGCCGGAAAACCGAACCAATTTCATCTCTTCTGCCTTACTCTAAAATAAGACTTCTAGAGCTCAGACAGAAAGTACCACACTCACCTCAAACTTCTGATAGAGCCTCTGTCGCAAGATAAACTTCGCCGGAGTTAACCTCAGCCGCCGGAACTTCATCGGAGATCACAACTGTTCGGTACAGCACCTTTAATCCTTTCTGTTTAAATTATTTCGTTAACAGTATTGATCAATCAACTAATTCAATAAAAAATTTCGATTAAACAGTCGGGTGGATTCTCTGGTTTTATAAATCGAAGAAGATGAAGTTTCAAAATGGGTATAAATATAATAAAAATCGGAATAATAACCGGGTTAGACACACAGTCCAGTGGTGGACTGTGTGCAAACATAACGTACACGTCCCGGGTTCGAGTCTATTGTGTTCCGATCCACTGAAATATCATACCCTTTTTATAAAAACCAAATCTTGAAGCAGGTGTTAAGTGTATAAATATAATATAAATTCTGTCTATAACAGGTTAGACACCCAGCCCAGTTGGTTGGGCCGGGTGCAAGTTAAGTCGATGGTCACAGGTTCGATCCCGCTAAGCCAGCCGGTCAGATGATATTCAAAAACCTTTTTAATTAAATAAAATTCTGAATAATCCAAATAGTATATAAATATAATTAAAATCAGAAATATTTCGGGTTAGACACGTAGCTCAGTTGGTAGAGCTGCGTGCACGCGTACGGGAGGTCACGAGTTCGAACCTCACTCAGCGCACATAATAAACACAATCAGACCGGTCAATAGTCAAAGTCAACGGTCAAAGTCAACGATCAACATTTTATTTATTTATTTATTTATTTAATCAGAAAATTATTTAAAAATACTTAAAAATAATATTTTTAAAGTTAGAAAATGTCCTTAAACTCACAAAAATAAATCTAGAAATCCTATTAAGGTTATGAATTAAAATTATTAATCTCAAATAAAATCCATTTATTTACCGAACTATTATGTTATTATTTAGGTTAGTTTCTCTCGTGGTTAAATCCAAATTCGTGCGCATTCATCATCAATCCAAGAAACGCAACCACGGTGAGTGAATTCTTACAAATTCCCCTTTTTATTCCATGTTTTGGGGTGTATCATGTGTCGCTTAAATTAATTCGCTTATTCAAACTCGTGCTATACCATTATATGATCTAAACTTAGAATGTAAATATTGTTTGTTGTGATGTATTACATATTGTCAAGTTGTGTGCAAATTATTCATTAGGCCCATCAGTTCCTCGTGAGAGACGAGTTGAACAACGCGTGTCTCAAAAACATTCATTAGGCCCATCAGTTCGTTGAACAAGCGTGCCTCAAAATCATTCATTAGGCCCATCAGTTCCTCGTGGGAGACGAGTTGAACAACGCGTGCCTCAAAAACAAACATTTGGTGTGTGCGTGTGTATTAATTAATATTATGTGATTTGTGATTTAATTTACATTTATGTTTATTCATATGTGGTTATGCACTTTATTTTATAATCGATACAATAAACACGTTTAAATGTTTTCATAGGATTCACTCGCCAACTTTTTGTTGACCAAAAAACCATTTTTACACATGATACAGGTGGACAGGTTGAAGCAATGAACACATAGGAAATTGCCTTAGAAGAAAAATAATGAAGCCTTGAAAAATGTATAGAACATGTTGTACTAGTATGATTGATTGTAATGATTCTCCTTTAAAAAGAAATAATAAATATGAAACATTATAATAAATGTCATGAGCTTTAATGAAAACCCAATCATGCCCCGATCACCTTTTTCCGCTACGGGTCGGGGTGTGACAGTAAATCAATCTTAGAAAAGAATCGGGCTCCTTGGAGTTGATCAAACAGATCATCGATTCTCGGTAATGGGTACCGATTTTTAATTGTAACCTTATTCAATTCTCGGTAGTCAATGCACATTCACATTGATCCGTCCTTCTTTTTAACAAATAACACCGGTGCTCCCCATGGTGATGAGCTAGGTTGTATGAAACCCTTCTCTAGTAATTCGTCCAGTTGTTTCTTCAGTTCCTGCATTTCCGTCGGTGCTAGGCGATAGGGGGCTTTGGCAATCGGTGCTGTTCCTGGTATTAGGTGAATTCTAAATTCAACCTCTCGATCTGGCGGCAATCCAGGCAACTCTTCTTGAAAGACATCAGAGAAATTTGATATTACAGGAATATCCTTTAATTCTATTCCTTTAGTGTTGATGAGTATGGAAATCATATACACCATTCCTCCTTTTCGTGTATAACTTGCCGCTTTCATCACGGAGATGAACTTTGTTGACCTTGTCGACTTATTTCCCTTAATTGTGATCCTCTCGCCAGATGGCGCAATCACTTCTACAGATTTTGATCACACAATATTCGTGCCTGCTTGGTTACCAACCAATCCATTCCTAACACGACATCGAATCCGGCTAGATCCATTGGAAAAAGGTTAGCAGAAAAATTTTGACTTAAAAGTTCTATATTAGCTCCCTGCAGGATTTCGCTTATTTTGATAGAGGATCCATCTGCCGTCTCCACCAAACAGTCTTGGTGAAGTTTAGTTAATGGTTGATTAAGAAAATTGCAGAAGGAAGTATTTATGAAACTTTGGTTTGCACCAGAGTCAAATAATACTTTTGCATGAACATCATTAACTAAAAACGTACCAGCAATCACATCCAGAATCATCTTGGCTTCTTCGGTAGTCAGCATGAACGCTCTGGCAGTCTTCTTGGGTCCTTCCGTCGTCCTTGCTTTGTTGTTTGCCGCTAGAGCTAGTTTCGGGCAGTTGGTTTTAATATGACCGGCTTCTCCACAATTGTAGCATAGCCTATTATTAGGTTTCTTTATGCAGTCTTCTTCCTTATGCCCTGGGAATTTGCAGAAATTGCAGTATGTAGAGCATTTCCCGGAATGCTTCTTTTTGCATTACTTACATAGAGGTGACGAAGAACTTGCCCATTTTCCGCGATAGGAATTACCATAACGTAGTTCCTGAGTAATCTTTTGAGCTAGGTTCCTTTTCTGGTTTTCTTTTTGCGTACGTGCCAATTCATCTGTCAAGGTGTTTGCTAGCTCTACTGCTTCTTCTATGGTTTGTGGTCTAGCTGCCTTGACCACATGTCTGATTTCACTGATTAATCCCCAGATGTAACGGGAGATTAATACTGGTTATGGGGAGGCTAGGGTTGGTACAATCCTCGCATATTCAAAGAATGTGGTGGTATAATCTTTGCAGTTTACCCCAATCATTCTACGATTTAGGAACTTATTAGTAATATGTTCCTTTTCATTAGGAGGACAAAATTTCCTTTCAACTATTTCCTTAAAGTTGTTCCATTCCATACTATAAACCCTGTCACTTCCTCGAGACCGAAGAATGGTATTCCACCATTCTAAAGCTGTGTGACACCCCGCTAAAACGCCTAACCACACTAGCTTCTTCAGCGACCGTTAGCAAATTTCGGGAACAAATTTCTTTCAACTTGGGGATAATGTGACAACCCGTAATCTCGAGATAGAAATCGCTCGTTTTCACTATTATAAATCAAACTATATAGTAATTTTATTTGACGAATTATTGATATACTTATCAAGTTTATGTAATAAAAATGAGTATTCGAAACCAAATCCACATCGTCTTGAACCGACCCGAACTGTTTGAACCAAAGCATATGTCTCGCTTGTCGATTTAAGCCACTAGCGTAAATCAAAACTTTTGAGGCCCGAACCATAACATGAATATGATGCAATTTATATTAGTCGTTTAAAAAAAACAATATATATACTAATAATCAACCGCAACAGATTGTTGCAACTCAATTTTCTTGCGTCAACAATGAAAATCAATAATTTGTGCAACAAGCTTTCATACTCCCTTACATAAAAGGTGGGAAATAAAGAACATCAAAATGCAAATAATCAAATCGCTGCCACCCCACACACTTTTCCCTCTTTGCGTTTGAATTGGTGTAGCCCTTATCCTTCTTATATACTATATGATATACTATTATTGCTTTATTAAATCCTATTAGATATTAACACATGGAAAATGGATTATTGTTTTGGACTAAAGTCCTTCACGCTGCTATGTTTGTGAGGCCATGATGGCTGATTTTAAAACAATTATATATGTTTTGTTGGGCCATAAACAATTAATCCATAAACATTAATTTGGATGAATGCCATATATGAAGCCTCCCAGCCCTTATCCTTAAGTATACGTATCAACATGATAATTATAACTTAGTTTATCACTCCACAAACCCTAACCTACATACTACAAACATGCGATCCCTTTTTATCTCCCCCTGTTGACGCTAGCGGCAATCAAGAACAATAGTAACATTTATTTCAAGTCTCTAGCGACTTCCCTCGATTTTAACTTGGTAATCGTTTATGTTATAGTTGATTCTTTTTATATATGAGGCTAAGTATTTGGCCGCAATTGTCTTGTGCGTATAATGTTTCGATGTTATATAAAGTCCTAGATGTTAGAGATCAAGATTTTGGGTTAGGATTGATTATGAAATATTTGTGACTTGTTATACATTTTTAGGGTATTGTTTCTTGATGCTTAGGGGTTAAATGATCTGGGTTTTGATAATAAACTATTGTGATTTAAGTATATAAGTCATTGGGATCATAAATAAATCGTTTGCGGGATCAGGTAAGGAAAACGGTAGGCTGTTCGACAGTTACAACCGACTTTAACCGGGTCAAATCTTATTAAAAACTGACGTTTCTTGAGTTCATGATGAACTTCCAAGAATCGTTTTCAAACCCAACTGGAATCGCATTTTTTTGACGTCGTTTGATATTTTAAATGATTTATTTCATGTTAAAGGTTCAGGCTGCGTTTTTCATCAGACTTTGCAGCCCATTACAAGAGTCATAACTCAATGTAGAAATGGAGTTAGGATCTGAAATTCTTACCGTAGGTACTTCCAGGTGATTCCAAAAATCTCCAACTGGAATTACGTCGATCGGATAACCGAGGATTTTTAAATGAATTTTTCCGTGAGCTGCAGTCAGAAAGTGACGAATTTGATCACTGTTTGGCGCAAGATTTTGTACGGAAAATCTGTAACGAATTTAGTCACCAAATTTTTACACAATAGTCGGTGCTCAGAGTGACACGTCCTGTAATTTTTTGGGAATTATCCTGTATATGAACCATTCCGGATAACACTCCAAAAACTGTCCGAAAATGCATTATATTGCTGAATTTTTATTGAATAGTATTTTAAAGCTTTCGTGACACTTGTGTTGTCGCTAAGCGATGTCGTGATAGATGCATGTATGATAATTAGTATTATATGATAAAATGTGCTATGTGCTAGATTCGTGTAGGATTTGTGTTTCTGCGTGAGCACACACACTAACTCTTAAACAATAATCATGTTAGGACGTGATTGACCGGTTCCACCTCGCGTATTTCTTTCCATTCTTTAATCCGAGCATTCAAAGGTGAGTTCACTGCTCTTTTACAACCATGGGTTCCGAGGGAACAAACAAACTTTTATTCATTGGAGGAATACATTACGAAACAACTATTCCTTGGAGGAATACTTTTGGCAAACGTTATAGTTTAAATACGATGTTGGATAATCTACTCACCTCTATCACTTAAGTCCCATCTTATTACCGAACTAGTTGCTTGGAGGGCAACGGGGTATTAGTTGATAGCGTTATTAGGCTTGACAACCTCACACCGTACCTGGATTGGACGGGCGTGAACTAATGACCTTAACCACAAGATCTCAATGTTGATAGGCATTGGGGAAGGGCAAACAAACTGACGTCACTGCGGTATCGAGTTATTACCAACATGTCTTTAAACTAAACACCAACCTACTTTTGTTAAACAAAACTGTGAACTCGCCGGATTAATCGCATACACTTTTTCTGCACGCTTGCAGGTCAGATATATCTTGCATGGGAACTTGCAGTCTGAGGAGCAGGAGCTGTCATGGGTCGTATCATTTGATGAAACGCTTAATGTTACGTTTACCTTTTTGAACAAAGGTTTTTATTATTTAAACAATTGTTTATGCTTCCTCTGAATACTTAATATGTTTGAAACGTTTAACTTGAAATTCACTATTCATGTTGGACATGATGACTTGTTTTAAACTATTTTACTATTAATTCGATATAATTAGTGGCTAGATCCTGGTACGTCACACGCCTCGCGGTAAGACTCCGTAAGTGAAAATTTGGGGGTGTGACAGTTTGCTATCAGAGCCACTGGTTATAGTGAACTGGGTTTTAAAAAGTTTTTGTAAAACCAGACTATAACCGAATTAGTTCCGAAATCGACCATTACACTACGCTCCAGATTGCAAGGTTCGTCTTTTATAATCTCATACGCTATGCATCTAGTTTATACATACGCATTGCATTGCATATAGCCACACACACCGCATTATAGTACGAATTCATGTGTTATCTATTTATACTATGATGAATCATTTGTATGATTTTACTTTTAAATCTTTTATGATCTCCATCGTTTTGACAACAATTTCTTTTGACATTCGAATCTGAGGATCTCCATACAAGTTAGGAGGAATTGGGGTAAACATGCAAATCGAGTTATCATTACGGGTGCACACGTAATAATAATTAGGGGTGCATGTGAGTCCTAGTGAGACCAAACGTGTGTAAAGGGATTCTGACCCATTATCCGACATAGGTGGGGATTTAGATATCTCAAGGACCCTTAGCAATGATGCTACCTAATCTTGGAGTATACTCTCTTCACTCTTCTTGTTTACTTATACTAAACATGGAAATAATATGTGCTACTTTTTTTTATATATCGGCTCCAAACCTCTCTTGAAAACCAACCTCTCTTTTTAGGGGGAAAATGTTCTACAGCTTTGGCTTTGAAAACAAAGATTCCCTCGGAATCGACAGTGGATCCGGCGGTTGACTGGGAGGTTCCTTCATCTATGGGAGAATGAGGTAGATGACGTTAAGCGTCAGAAGTACCCTAATCACTCATACTGTAAACTAAGCAAATTTGTCAGATTAACACAAAATAATCATAGAAGTTATAGATATTCCCTAACACATTAGGATAAAATTTAGGTATGTAAAAGAACACCTAAATGGCTTAAACCAGTGGCATGGCTCTGATATCACCTTCTGTCGCAACCCCCGACCCCTACCCCGGGAGCGGGAGCCGCGAGACACAGAGCTGGTGGTACCGGTGTTTATTAATTTTGGCAACGGAATTACAACATTAGGATCGTAGTTAGGAAATAATTTATCAGAGTTTCAAAACACCAAACTTTTATATTACACAAAATGGGATAAAACCCAAGTTTCAATTACAATACATTTGTAGGGATAAACCCTGACTTATGGAAAACATTAACTCCTTTTATTTAGGTAACTTTTATAGCCACATTTCTAAGCCTTTAGTGCTCTCTAGCTGGTTCTATTAGCTTCACATTAAGTTACCTGAAACGCGTTTTTAAAAGATTTTATCAGCAAGAAATACTGGTGAATACAACCCAGTATAATCAAAACAAGTTTTATAGCTTTACAGTTATTGAGAGCATCCGCATTTATAATGTTTATATCTACAGCATTACCCAATCAGTATTGTCACTCTTGACTTATGGGTCATTTTACCCATTGGCAAAAATCCATTTGTCCAACGGTAACGGATTCAAATTTCGTATACAAAACCTCAACATACCGGCAGTAATTGTAGAATACATATACTCAATCACTGTTAAGCGTAATTAAAATATTTTGACTCACAAAAAGGTTTACAAAAAGAGATGTACTCACTTTGAAAACTTAGGTATTCCTACGGAGTTCCTGATGAAAATTCTTGATTACTTCCTGGAATTTCTATTTAAAACATACAATGCACATGCGTTAGTAAATTAACCAGGTCACTTTTAGCCATACAACCAAGACAGAACCCCGGCGTGCGTAGTCAGGCAGGGCCTTGACATGCGTCGGTGGGTCCTAAATCAATCGGGTAGGATAACCATACAGCACAAGATAGAACCATAACGTACTCAGTCGGGCAGAGCCTTGACATGCGTTGACGGGTTCTAACTTGGGTAGGATAACGAATTAGTGATCGGGGGTTAAGATACTTATAGCGGGCAGCGCTTCGCAGGTTTAGGGGTTTAGGGGGAGGGGGTTTTGACAGAAACAAAGATTTGAGAGGGTATACGATCAGAGAATTCGATCGATTTTGAGCACTGGACTCAGTCCCACGCTGCTCTATTTATACCCGACTTTGACCTCCCCCGCGCGTCGCGCGGGATGCTGGGTTCTCTCTCGCGTGGCGCCAGAGACACCTAGCTAGGCTAGGTCAGCCTCCTCATCAGCATAGCCTTGCCACATGGCGCGAAACGGTGACACGTCACCTGGACGTCTCCCGCGCGTCGCGACAGAGACACCAATCTTTGGCGCCTGGGCTGTCCAGGTGAGCCTGTCTCGTTTTGCGTGCCGCGTCTCGATTCGCGTGTCCGGTTTATCGTTTCGGCTCGGTTTGGGGTGTTTTGGAGAGTTGTTACATCCTCCCCACCTTGATTTAAATCTCGTCCTCGAGATTTACTTGAATAGGTGTGGATACTTTCTTTGCATTTCTGACTCTAGCTCCCATGTGTATTCTGGTCCTCTCTTTGAATCCCATTTTACTTTTACCAGAACTAATCTTTTGTGCTTGAGATTCTTGATGTTTTGATCTTCAATCTGAATGGGTTTCTTAACAACCTTAAGCTTCTCATTTACATCTATATTTTGAAGAGGTATTACCAATGATTCATCGCTAGACATTTCTGGAGATTGCATACATGAAATACATCATGTATTCCTACCATTTCCTCTGGAAATTGTAGCTGATAGGCTACGAGCCCTATTCGTTTGATAATTTTAAAAGGTCCAACATACCTGGGGCTTAGTTTCCCTTTCTTACCGAACCTTACAACTCCTTTCCACGGTGAGACTTCTAATAGCACTTTATCTCCAACTTGAAATTCCAAAGGTTTGCGTCTGTTATCTGCATAACTCTTTTGACGATCTCGGGCTGTTTTCAGTCTTTCCTTGACTTGGATAATTTTGTCAGTTGTTTCTTGTACAATCTCAGGACCTGATAATTGCTTTTCTCCAATTTCTGCCCAACACACTGGTGTTCGACATTTCCGTCCGTAGAGTGCTTCAAAAGGTGCAGCATTGATGCTGGTATGATAACTGTTGTTGTAGGAAAATTCTATCAAAGGTAAATGTTCATCCCAATTTCCTCCGAAATCAATTACACAGGCTCTAAGAATATCTTCCATTGTTTGGATTGTCCTTTCACTTTGACCGTCTGTTTGAGGATGATATGCAGTACTTAGATTTAATCTGGTTCCCATTGCTTTTTGGAAACTTGTCCAAAAATGCGAAGTAAACCGGTTGTCCCTGTCAGACACAATGGACAAAGGAATCCCATGTAATGGAACTACTTCATTTACATATAACTTAGCTAACTGTTCCATACTGAAGTTTTCCTTCATTGGTAAGAAATGAGCAGATTTAGTTAATCTGTCTACAATCACCCAGATTGTATCATTACCTTTTCGTGTCCTGGGTAGTTTGGTAACAAAGTCCATTGTTATCAATTCTCATTTCCAAATTGGCATCTCCAATTGTTGCAACAGTCCTGAAGGTTTGAGAGGGTATACGATCAGAGAATTCGATCGATTTTGAGCACTGGACTCAGTCCCACGCTGCTCTATTTATACCCGATTTTGACCTCCCTCGCGCGTCGCGCGGGATGCTGGGTTCTCTCTCGCGTGGCGCCAGAGACACCTAGCGAGGCTAGGTCAGCCTCCTCATCAGCATAGCCTTGCCACATGGCGCGAACGGTGACACGTCACCTGGGCGTCTCCCGCGCGTCGCGACAGAGACACCAATCTTTGGCTCGTGGCGCCTGGGCTGTCCAGGTGAGCCTGTCTCGTTTTGCGTGCCGCGTCTCGATTCGCGTGTCCGGTTTGTCGTTTCGGCTCGGTTTGGGTTTTTTTGGAGAGTTGTTACATCCTCCCCACCTTGATTTAAATCTCGTCCTCGAGATTTACTTGAATAGGTGTGGATACTTTTTTTGCATTTCTGACTCTAGCTCCCATGTATATCTCCCTTTCAAGTTGGTGTCATTTGAACCAGTGAACTATGCAAAATAAATTATATTCAAAATACATAGGAAACTGTGGCAATTGGAAGAACATTTACTACAATGAAAGACTATCAGTTGGATAGAAATAAAGAAATGGTGACACTAGGCTCCATGAACATTATTGGTTCTTTCACAAGTCGTATGTGGCCACAGGTATGGTTCACTCACATCCAAACAGGTCAATATAAGTTATGTTTTATCTATAAGACAGATTACTTAACTCTTAAAAACGAAGCAATCACGTATCAATGAATTGAGGAAAAGTTTTCCTTTTTTTCTCTTACGAGTTTCAGTTTTAGTATTGTTTAAGAAAGCTTGGAGAGGGGCTCAAGAACGTTTCTTCTTTTGTGGTAGTGAGTGTCCTCAAATACTGGATGGATGAGTTACCGAGAGAGACGCATGGGGACTAGATGACATTGTGAGATTATCCTTATGACTTAATAGGAAAACTAGGGATGAGAATTTGACCCATTCACTTTGAAACGGGTTTTTATGTGAATTAGATTTCTTCATCGGAGGATTGAATGGGTCAAGTTTAAAAGCTTTCTTAGATATGAGACAGATCAAACAGGTCAGTAGGTCAAAATGACTTGAAAGTGACCAAAATGTTATTTAAAATGCTTTCAACTACTTAAGCTAATTGATTCTGACAAAAAAAAAATGTTGTTTTGGTATGTGTGAGTTTTTATAAACATAATATAGTTCGTTAACAACTTAATTTTGTTTAAAGGTGGATAAAAAATGCTACTCAGTTAACAACTTAATCCGTTTTGTTAAACAAAAATGTTCCAATCTTGTAAAATTCTAATTAACCTATATGTTAAAAGAAAACAGTGCAAACAAGTCTGATTTGTAACCCACCTAACGTTACCCGTCTGTTTTGCCACTCATACTCATATGTGGTTTTATATGGTTGACTACTATATTACTTTACTAAATTAGTTGTGTGTCATACTCAGTTTTATTTTGCTTGATTTTAGAAAACGCAGATGCATGGAAAGATGCCACTGGACGACCTAGACCAGATTTTTTTGACTTTGCTTTCCTGATGGAATCAATGTATGTATGACTTAGTTCCATTTCTTTTTTTTTTTAGCAGCATGCTCCCAACATGATAGTTAAGAATTACCATACTAATTTTAGCAGCATGCTTGTGTAAAAACACTGGAACGTACAATTGGAAATGAGGTGCCAAAGGAGGTGGGAATGGGTGGTGGATGAGTGTCAATAGTTGATAACAAAAAGGTTCATGGGTCGATTTCTTATCTTATTATGTTCTTCTGTCGGTATAGATTTATGTAGAGTTGTTGAACCTCTCCCTAGCCACCCTAAACTTGAGTTCACTCTCATTAAAATGTAAGAGTCTCAACTGATATCATTTTATATAAATTTAAGGGACGTTGGTTTATTCTTTTTATGGATTATTCGTGTTCTTGCAGCTTTTAAATTTGATTATTTTTCGGGTAAATTTTCTAATATGGTATTGTCATATGTCATATTTCATGACACCCAATCCATTTATATTATGATTTTCGATTGATTAATGTAAAAAAAAATCCTACTCGGGAAGTTCCTGGGTGATAACCTAATATATATTAGAGTTAAATGCTTGGTTGGTCCCTGTGGTTTGTGAAAATTGCAGACTTGGTCCCAGTGGTTTACTAATTACAGAGTTGGTCCTAATAGTTGTATTTTTTGCACTCGGGTGATCCTTATCACTATGCTAAACTTCTCAGTTAAATACATGTGAAATTACTTATTTGCCCCTGGATAATCAAAAAAATAAAAATAAAAAGAATATAAAGACATCATCTTCTCCCTCCTATCTCTGAACTTCTGTGAACATAGAACCCACCCTAAACACTAAACACTCCGGCGACTGAATCAGAATCCAACAGCCGACGACGGAAAACACCGCAACCTTATACACTCCGACGACTGAATCACTCCGGCGTTTGAATCACTCCAGCGACTGAATCAGAACCATCAGCTGACCACGAACGATACCAGCGCCGGTGAATCGAACCTGCGGGCGTCTGAATCAACATTGAAAGGCACTGGCGCCGGTGAACAGAATCTGCCGGAAAACTCCGTAACTGATACCAAACCACCAGCTAATGACGACCACGGTGAGAAACAAAAGCGAATGGAAACCAAAGGAGATGAAGTTGGAGACATAAGGTTGAATAGAAGCTTCTGGAGAAAGAGATGATGAAGTTATGACAGATTCGGTATCGGATGAAGAATGATATGGATCTGCACTTGATAAGTGTTTTGTGAATTTTCAATGAAGTGGAGTATTGATAATTTAAAAAAGTTTCTTAATGATCAGGTGAAATGTTGTTTCTTGTACTGCAATTTGTTTAATTTGTTTAGGATGTAGTGATGGTGGAGGTGAGATGTGTTGGTGGTGGTTCATGGGAGTAGAAGAATTGATGATGGTTGATCGTGGTTACTGGTGTTTGAGACAGAGAGAGAGAGAGGGGGGGGGGGGGTTGAAGAAGAAGATGATGGGGGTGGGCCCATCTTCTTTTGTTTCTTATTTTTATTTTTTTAATTATTGGGGCAATTTGGTTATTTAACATCAAGTTAACTAAGAAATTTAACAGAGGTTAGTGATAAGGACCACCCGAGTGCAAAATTACAATTATTAGAACCAACTCTGTAATTAGTAAACGATTGGGATCAAGTCTGTAATTTTCGCAAACCAAAGGGACCAACCAAGCATTTAACTCTATATATTATATATAATAACAATTGAGGGTTGAAGAAGAAGATGATGGGGGTGGGCCCATCTTCTTTTGTTTCTTATTTTTATTTTTTTAATTATTGGGGGCAATTTGGTTATTTAACATCAAGTTAACTGAGAAATTTAACAGAGGTTAGTGATAAGGACTACCCGAGTGCAAAAATTACAATTATTAGAAACCAACTCTGTAATTAGTAAACGATTGGGATCAAGTCTGTAATTTTCGCAAACCACAGGGACCAGCCAAGCATTTAACTCTATATATTATATATAATAATAATTGATGTAGGTTTTTAGGAACAGTAAACAATCTCAGCCGTTGTTTTTTGATCTAATGTCCAATATGTGTTCACCTCTTCCCTCGTCGTGTTCTGCGTCACCTCTTCCCACAAGGTTCTCCTACTCTGTCAAGTGGCAACCGAAAGGAGTGAAGTTCTGATGTGTTCGTGATAGAAAACAAGTACAACTTCATTATTCAGCAGCATCTGAGTTCGTTTCATCCTTCATTCACCACTATTTCAGGTATGCTTTCTGTCTTTCGACTCCTCTTACACGCTAGGGTTACGAATATAAGTTTTGCTCGGTTGATGCTTCTCTTCTTCTTGTGATTTGCTTGGTTCCAAATCTATGGCAGGCCTACGAATTTAAGGGGTTTTAGTATTAATTAGACGAGCATGATTGAATCTAGATTGAGATTGATATCGAATTAATTTATTGGAGGGGAAGTTTGGAGTCTATGCAGGGATTTTGTGTTGATTTGTACTTCAATTCCCCTGAGCTCGATAATGCCATCCATTTATTAGCAAGTTTGGAATTCTTGCCTACTAGAATCATTAACTTGATTTGGAAGAACAATGGATTCTATATTGTGAGTCTTTAGGGCTTTGATAGTTTGATTTTATTATATATATATATATATATATATATATACAGGTGAGGTTCCGCTACAAAGTCCATTTTTCCTAAAAAGTGCACAAAGTCTTAAAATACTACGATTTCAGCCATAAAACACACTCAAAACCCACAAAAAACAGAGTGAAGATCACTAAAACACAATATCCGAACCTATCAGTCCATAAAAACATCAAACATACCATCGTAGAACTATGAATATAAAACACAATATGATAATCAACATAAAACACACTAATGTTAGTCATTCGATAATCAAATTCTTATAATCCAAAACACAACACAAAACCCACATATATGGCGTTTTGGTAATCTTCACTTTGTTATTTGTGGGTTTTGAGTGTGTTTTATGGTTGACATCATGGTGTTTTATGACTTTTTACACTTTGTAGGAAAAATGGACTTTGTAGCGAAGTCCCACCCATATATTATGTTTCATGTTTTTCTAGGGTTAGGGGAGAGACTCAAAGACGATTGTGTTGAGCGTCGGGTAAGTAGAATAGGCGGAACACGGAAGAAGCAGATGAGCGGCACGGCCTGATCCGGAGGTAGTAGTGGTGTTGGTAGATAATAAAATAGATAGCTCAAAGAGTAAGTTACATTGTCACTCTTAATTTTATTAACCTGCAACGAATTTTGTTTTCAATTTGAAATCTTCAACTCCCAAAGTTGTGGTATGTGTATGATTGCCAAATAGGGCTTAAGAAGGGATGTTTATGTAGAATCTCAGTTATCCAAAAATACATACAACCATTTTTTAGCTTATATCAAACCCTGAAACTTGTAGCTAAATTTTTCTGCAATGTAAGAAAATGTAAATGTGATATAAACTGGAAGTCTATTATTCAAAAATCACAGAGAGAGAACTATAGGTCTCTTTGTTGATTTGAACCATTCATTAACATCTGTAAGTGTAAAGCTCTCCTTTACTTCTCCGTTGTCTAATAAAAGACTCAAATGTAGTTATATGGGGATGATTGAACCATAGATTAGCCTTATGAATCATACATATTAGTTTATAGCTTCACCATAAATGATTAGATTGATTTTTATAGGTTTAACAGTTGAAGAATTAGGATTCTTACTTTTGTAGTGTTTATGATTGTTCATGGATTATATGAATTACAATGAAATTGTTTCTTGATGATTAAAAGTCGTCCATGAAGTCTAACTTACAGTTTTATGATGAAAGTAAGAAAGTGATGATTGGGGTTTTTTGATGGTTCTGAACTAATAATTAATGATGGGAGGTTTAAAATAAGACTTGTGGCGTTTATAACTTGCTTGGAAGTTAAAAAAAAAGTATAAAATTCAGATGGGTTAATGAATTTCAAAAGTATTGTGCTTGGAGAGTGGTATGTAAAATTTGATAATGAATAATCAATACTATATCAGTTCTTAATTTTTCAAACGGGTTAATCATGTCATGGGTTGATATAAAGATTAAATGGTACTACTAAAGTACATATAATTGTGACGTTTGTCTTATGCCACCTATTCTACTCTGTTTTCTTCTGCTGCTCTTCGAATTTGCGGTTGCTACCGCTTGTGGTGGGTCTCTGTTACTCTTTGTATTAATTTCGTATGCTTTTATGGCTTAGATTGCTCTGTATGTATCTCTTAGGTTGAATTGTTTAGTTATTGTTTATGCTTTACGAACATAATTGTCATTATCTCTTGGAAATAAAACCAGCTTTCATACGGTTTGTTCAGACATAAAAAACTACATCCTATTATTAAACCATGTCTTATAAAAATAACCTTTACCTTAAGAAAACCATGTCTTATAAAAAACTACATCCTATTATTAAACCATGTATTATTATTAAACCAGTGGGTTCTAGGTTTTCCTTAGTTGAAATTGGCATGGGTTAGCTGATAACAAGGGTTAAATTTTGTGTATCAACAAGGTTGAAATTTTGATACTTGATTGCTTTAGGCAATGGCAGGTTGAGTGAGGAGAGGTAAAGCAAAATTCAACCGTGGTAGAGATGTCATGATAGTTGGTGGGACTATTGCTAATGAGCTTTTAGCCTTCATTTTGCCTGATCGTATTGATGATTTCAGATCTGATTTTTTATGAATCCTACATCAGACTACAATAGCAGTTCAGATTGATCAAAATATCATCACGTATTTGAAGCTTAAGAGTTTATTAACGCCGAAGACCCAAGTAGTTAATGGCTTACATCGGTGTTAGCGACCATAAGTGTATGTTGTTGAAAGGAATAGAAGTTATTTAATGTTGCTCGATAGCTTGCATGAATACCCAACACAGCATAACCTACACATCATGAAACCCGCCGCGAAGCGCGGGACTGTTTACTAGTATATATATAATTTGGGTAGCTTTTTTGCTACAGTAGCCAAAGAAGTCTCAAATTTTAAAAGATTTACAAAAATGCCACACTTTAATTTGCTTTCATCATATACAAATTCAACAAGCACATATACAAATTGAAATTGTGAGAATCTTGAAAAAGAGGCCCCCAAATTCAATATATTTATAAAAATGCCACACTTTAGTTTTTGGCTTGGATTGTGTCATCTCTTTGCTGGTAATATTTTTAAGAGTAAATTACAAAATTCGTCCTTTATGTATGTCACTCATTACAAATTGTGTCCTTTGTCTTCAATATATACAAGAAACGTACTCGATGTTTGCAAATTCTTGCAAGTTATGTCCTTTAGCCTTAACTCAGTTATTTTTTATGGTTAAATCTGATAAGTAGACCTCACATAATGGTATTTTGGTCATTTCCTATTCAATTACAATTTAATTTTTGTGAACAAATAAAACTCACCCTCCCCCCCTCTCTCTAAAGTTTCTCTCTCTATATAGATATCTGAAGTCTCTCTCTAATTCTTTTTCAACAAAACAATATGAATGAATGGAGAAAGAGAACCGAAGATTTCTGCTACCACCCACCTGATACTACCTCCAAACACACATCAGACCACTGCCACCATTCCATACACCACCACCACCCACCTGCCACCATCTCCATACACCCAATCGGACAACCATTCTACCACCATAAACAACTCTCCTTTTTCTCACCCATTTATCTCTTTTCCACACAACCACCACCAGGCCGTCGCCACCTGACCATCACCACCATCCGCCCACCGCTACTCATCTCCTCAAAACTCAGATCTGTAACACCTCCGGCACCGCCTCCCTTTAACACCTCTGTCGCCGCCTCACCACGGTTTCTGGGTTTGATTTTTGGTTTTGAATGGATCGGTTTCTATGGGTTTGATTTTCGGGTTCGTTTCACAAAAAAAGAACCAGATCTTATTTTGATTTATAGTGGTTTTAATGGACCAGTTTTTGTGGGTTTAATGTTTGAGTTCGTTCACAAAAAAGAGTAAGATCTTGGTTTGAGTTTTAGTGGGTATTTGTTTATTTTTTTGTGGTTTTGTTGGTTGATTAAACGATTTATCAATGATGGCAGATGGGTGGTGGATGTAGTGGGGTTTGGCTATTTGTTGGTTCTTAATCAGTGGTGGATGTGGCGGGTTTTGCCTATGGTTCCAAATGGGGATGGTGTAGCGGTGGCTGGATTTGGAGAGGGATGGAGCGATGGTGGATGTGGTGGTTGTGGGAGGTGGTGGTGGTGGGGGTTTAATAAATGGAAATCAAAAGGAAATGGTAGGGGAAGGTGCTGGTGCCGTGGGGGAAGGTGGTGATGGCGGTGGAGGTAGGTGGTGGCCGTGGCAAGTGGGTGGTAGTGGTGGTGGTAGGGTCGTTTTAGGGAGAGGGGGGACTGAATGTGTGTGTAATATATATATATTTTTAGTATTTAGGGTAAAATACCCTCATGTGTGTGTAAAATGTCTAAAATACTCTCATGTGGGATCTATCTGGTCAGATTTAATCATAAAAACTAACTCAGTTAGGGCTAAAGGACGTAACCAGCAAGGGTTTGCAAACATCGAGTACGTTTCTTGTATATATTGAAGACAAATGACACAGTTTGCAATAAGTAGCATACATAAAGGACGAGTTTTGTAATTTACTCTTGAAGTTATCTTGCTGTTGAAATAAAAAGAAAATTATTATATAAAGTAACCAGAAGCTAGTCATTTAATTATTTGATCTAAAATAGTATGATACAATTTATATAATTAATTTATAATTGGGTGTTTTTGGGTCTAATCGGCAAAGTCATTAGAGTTAAGGTGCCTTGAGGTTAGAGTCTCACCAAATGTAGATTCGGTGTTATTTAAGCCGTTCGCTAAAAAAAACTTATCATCCGTGTTTCTATTAAATTATTTCTTTTAAAAATACAAAATAAATTTTATTTTAAACTCTTTATATTGATAAATTATATTAAAATGTGGTTTTCAAAATTGCTTATTGTTAATGTTTATTCTAAGGTCAATTTGTTTGTGTGTAGTTGATTGTTCATTGTGAATTGGTATATTGGTTGTATTAGCAAATTAGTTTGAAAATAACATGAAAATAACTACACTTATTACGAACGAAACCCGCCGTGAAGCGCAGGATTCCTTACTAGTTGGAAACAACTAGCTTTTAAGATTGGATCGAGCTTGAAATTTTGATACCTTTTTGTCATATTTTATGCAAATTTGAGACAATTTGTATAAAAATCCAACTTGGTTCGGTTTAAGATTTCTACGGTTTGGTTTTGGTTTTGATTTACAAAAACAAGAAGTTGCTAACCCTTTTAACTTTAGAATTGGACCGTGAACACCCATATTTTACCTGACTCGGTGACTACTACCCTTCACCCTACCTACCCACCCATCCCTACCTGAGACCCATGCGGTAGTGTAGCCATAATACCCGTGTTACGCACCCTTGTACTCGTTGCCTAACGAGTGTATGTACCGAACTAGAAGTGTACAAAACAACCGGTTTTAAGACCAAACCTGGTTTTTTTAACCAATTATTTTAAAAACCGGTTTCAAACCGAACCGGCGGTTTGTAGACCGGTTTGTATGCTTGATCTTTGAAACCGGGTAAAACCATTTTTTTTTTGCATAAACCGGTTAACCGACCCGAATCAATTGGATGGGTTACTGTTTTGGGTTAAAAAAAAACGGTTAGTAACCGACACCGATTATAAAAAACCGATTATTGTTTTTGATGAAAAAAAAACAGTTTGGTTAAAAACCGGAACCGATCCGGTTTTTAAAGATTTGTACACCTCATAACCGAATCGCCACATCGCATGCGGAAACCATCCCACTAGTCCCTCCCTATAGGGGTGTTCAGAGAAAACCGTAAATCGAACCGTAACCGTAACAAAATAAACCGATCCTAATAACAAATTCTGTTTTTGGTTTGGTTCTAACCTAAACCGAATCGTGAATATGGTTTTTGGTTCGGTTTATGGATCCACATTTTATTTTATTTGTTTTATTCGGTTTATTTGGATAACCGAATAAAACGTTTAACTTAAATAATTATTAAATAAAAATAATAATATTTTATAAATCATATACAATTTATTAGTCCAAAATAGTTATTTTTTGTGAATGCCCAAAATACCCAATGTAAATCTAAAAGCCCAACTTAAACCCACTCATTTCTAAAACAATAGAACTTCAGACCTTCAGTATAGATCTATGTGTTTGAAGTTTTAACTTTGTGGTTGTGTCTACGTATACTTTATGGATGTGTTTGTTTTATTTTGCAATGAAACTTTCTTGTATACATATATTGTTAGGTGTAAATTAGTTGTGATATTCGGAAGTTGGAACACAAACATAAATATAAATTAGGGAAAAAAAGTATTTAGGTACAACAAACATAAATATAAATAATGGAAAAAAAGTATTCAGTATAATTTAGTTGGATTTGGTTTATTTGGTTTCTAATCAAAACCAAACCGAATTGAATTTAGTTTGGTTTGTTATTTCTTATTTGGTTTGATTTGATTTGTTTTTAGTTTGAAGTACAAAATTTTAAAAACCAAATAAACCGAACCAATGAACGCCCGTACCGCCTACCTAACGTTGGCTAGACTTTTGAATCTTGACTTGCAAGTTTAGGCAGGCCGGCCTTCAAACAACCCGTTAACACCAAGCGGGTTACCTTTCTGGTCTTGTCGATCACCATTAATTACAGAAAAAAAAACAAGTATTAGGGTTTTAGATCTGCAAATGGCGAACAAGTATAGCATAATCGTCCCAACTTACAACGAACGCCTCAACATCGCTCTCATCGTCTTCCTCGTCTTCAAGCATATACCGTAACATTCTCAATTCATTACTCATATCAACTAATTCTAACAATTCGTCCATTTTTAATCTGGTTGCTTGCTTGCTTTAATTTACTGTTGGATCTGTGTGTGTCTCATATGATTGCCCTAGAATTATCACAACTTACATGATTGCATGATTTTTACTTTTTGCTCTTATAAATGTATGATATTTCTAGGTAAACATATGACTCATTATTATTATTATTATGGATCATGCTGATCTTCAGAATTCTAGTAAAGTCAAACCGGATGAAATGTCATCATGTTGATCTTGCACTTTCTGTCAGTTACATACTCGAATTGGTTCATATGTATCCGTTGACTGTCCGGCTATATTAAACTCGTTTGACCTGTAACGGTTCCAAATTGGTACTTCCAGTTAGTTTGATTAAAATTTGAAGGAAGCGTTGTAATTGATGTGTAATGGTTTGACCTAGAATTTTTTTCTACTCAAGCTTGTGATTGAAAAAATGCTGAAATTAAAGTGATAATTAAACCATCTTTCCATTGCTATGTCGACTGACTGCTAGTTGATGGGCGACTGAGCGTGCATTTAGTTTTATGATCAAATTTGTGATTACACCATTGCTATGCAAGTTTGAGGATGTTGAAGAGCAAATATACAATTACTCTTCTCTCTTTAGTGTGTTGTAGAATAGCTGTGGATGTCTTTAAGTTCATTGACATGGTTGCTGTCTTGTTAGGGACGTTGACTTTGAAATAATAATCGTGGATGATAGTAGTCCGGACGGAACTCAAGATATTGTCAAACAGTTGCAGCAAGTCTATGGAGATGACCGCATTGTATGTACAGATATTATTTAACTCAATTTCATATATATGCTTCTAAAAGTTCAAAATTTCATATATAATACCATATTTACCCATTTCATAGCAAGTAAAATATAATCAGCTACGTATAACAACTTGTTTCACCGAATTAACGAATAAAACATTAATTCTTGAGATGATCATGATTCCCAATATCATATCGTTAATTTTTTAATGCAGCTACTAAGAGCTAGACCCAAGAAGCTTGGATTAGGTACCGTACCTCTTTGTTTCTCTATTTGAAAGTTTTTAAGTTATATTAATGAATTAAGTCAATCTTTCTTTGACCAGGGACTGCTTACATTCATGGTCTGAAGCACGCTTCAGGAAATTTTGTTGTTATCATGGATGCTGATCTGTCACACCATGTAAGTATATTTGCAAGTTTTTCTTAATTATGAAATAATTATTACACATTGGAATGCTACAAGGAGATACCATCTTATAGTTATTCAAATACATTTTCTAAACTTTTTTCTTATGTTTGTCTACACAGCCAAAGTACCTCCCACAATTTATAAAGTAAGAAAATTCCACCCAATCTTGATGTTTAATTTTTTTCATTCATTTGACGAGTTTTCCTTTAAACTATTTTGTTATATCACCCTTTTCCCCTGAAGAGTAAAAACGTAACACTACTACTAATGAAAATTCCTTAAATTCAGGAAACAAGTGGAAACGGGTGCTGATATTGTTATTGGGACCCGGTATGTAAGAGGTGGAGGTGTTCATGGCTGGACCCTGATGCGCAAATTGACAAGTAGAGGGGCGAATGTTCTTGCACATACACTTCTTTGGCCTGGTGTATCAGATTTGACGGGCTCATTCCGGTACATAATCTTAGATTAGCATTTTTCTATCTTTTTTTACTTATTAGAATTAATGTATGTAGATGTCAGTATGTCAACTTTTTATCTAAGTCACCCGAATTCAAACTACTTTCCATTAAGGCACCCGTGTTAGTTCTTCTAAAATTGTATTATTATTTTGTAATAATATATGGAGGCCACCTGTATATTAAAACTAGTCAACTATGAAGCAAAGTTGAATTCTTAGATGGCCTCCACAATCCACATACATTATACCTATGTGTTTTCCTTCTTTTACATCAAAAGTTTTTATAAGATATTTTTATTCTTGTATGACAGCCTTTACAAAAAATCTGTGCTTGAAACATTATAAGCTCTTGTGTGAGCAAAGATACGTTTTTCAAATGGAGATGATTGTCCGAGCTTCAAGAAAAGGATATCATATCGAAGAGGTACCATGATTTATGCATTATATAACTCAAGCGTCTCTAACATGTATAAAATATTAATACTGTTTCCTTTAAAATCTAGATCATTACCAAAATTACCAGTTTAACCTGAACACACCCGACCCAGACGTTCTGGCGGACCTAACTAGAGCTTGGGTGGGCGGGCACACCCCTTAAAATAGATTTTTTAGGCTAAAATCCCGATCACACCCCTTGAAATTTTGGTTAAACCCCTCGTTCGCACCCCCAAAAAATAATTTCTAGGTCCACCACCGGACTTCTTGCAAACATGTTGAAAGTCGTCTAATCTGTATTTTTGGTGTTTAAAGCCTGCTAAGTTGTTCTATTCAAAAAATCAGATTATCATTGAAATAAGGTAGTTTCATAATAAACATGTTTGTTGAAACCTAATCATTTTGGAGCAAAGTGTTTCGGATCATCCTGACCTGACCCGTATCAAGAGTACCCATTTTGATCAGAAGTTCAGAACCTTTCCTACCCACCCTCCATTGTAGCACTTTAATTTTCCTCCATTTCTTATTATGGGCCCAATCATTGTGTCTGAACTAAATGAGACTTGTCATCACATCTTTTTAAGAATTTTCCTTTATTAATATGATATTTAGCGGTATGATATTTAGTTAAATACTATTTACGAGTTATGTATTTGGCTATGTAGTTAATATCCCGATATATCAGTGATATATTGGTTATCGGTCCTCTGCCGAGATATGGGTGCAAAATATTGGTCAGAATACCGGTACCGATAATATCGGCAATATAGACCCATATATCGATTTTCCCAATATCAGTACCTTTCTTCTTAGTTCTACCATTCTTCTTTCTTCTTATTGCTGCTATTAGTGTTTTAAGTCTTAATTGTTAGTGTTAAATGTTAGTGTTTTAAGTCTTAGCTGTTCCTACTTGCTATAATTGTCAGTATTTTGCAAGTTGCAAAATGTTAATTTATTAATGGTAGAGGAGAGTATACTGAATTGTTAGTGTTAAATTGCTATATATATAAATTTAGCATGATATTAAATTACCGCATAACCGATATCTCAAACATCGGTTCGTGACCGATAACCAATATTTTATGGTAATACTTAGGTATGGTATAGAGTATATACTCTTGATAATCGAATCAGACTTGCTCAATTAGTTTTCATGTCAATTACTAATGTTGACTTTTTATGACTCTTTTAGGTTCCAATAACCTTTGTCGACCGTGTGTATGGAAGTTCCAAGCTTGGTGGATCAGAAATAGTCGAGTATTTGAAGGGTCTCGTTTACCTTCTTTTCACCACGTAAACAAATTTCATGTATTATCTTTCTAATAGTTCAGACTTTCATATATATATTCTTCTAAATTTCATAATCTAATAAATAACCGTTCAAAACACTCAACATATCATATTTATCCATCTCATAGTAAATGAAATAAAATCGGTTACTTTGGGAAGCATCATGTTTACAATGAACCATCCTAGCACATAATATTCTCTTTTATTTATTCTATGACATGGGGTGTTATGAGTAACCGATTTTGTTTTATTTACTATGAACTGGGTAAATAGTATATTTTTGAACGTGTAAGTACAATGATATTATGAAATTTAATCAGATATATATATATATATATATATATATATATATATAAATATATAATATAATATGAAATTCCTGAACTTTAGATGTCTAGATATCATTCACTACTATACTCTCACAGGACGTTGACCCGATACATGGCTTGTGCTTTCGTAACCATGCAAATAGCATTTACTTTGACTAACAACTTCGTTCTATACTTGAATTTGGCTTCTTTATTGTGAGCAACAACTTTTTCTTGTCTTTATATATGTACTAGTATTAAGGCCTTGCGTTGCAGCGGTTGTTGTAAAATTATGTCAAGTAGTACCAATGCTATACCACTATCAGAGACCACCAACACCGAGTAAAAAGCAGACGCAAAATCTTTGAATTACCCACGCTCGTTGTAGAGTAATTAAACCGATTTGTAAAATATAGAAAAATAAAACAACTAAGTCAATCCAGGACCCGTGCGTTGCGACGAACTTGTCAACGGAAAAAAATAGATGTGTTGCGATGGGCAGTCAAACGGGAAAAATATACGAAAAAATGTTGAACCCCACACGTCCGTCGCGGTGCGTTAACTCCCAAAATTTAAAACGTAACGAAAAACTCGGGAAAGATGAAAAGTACGGTGGACCAAAGATGAAAATAAAATAGAGTTGGGGTTAAATTGTAAAAGATTAAAAGATTTGGCTTAAAAGTAAAAAAAAACAAAAGGTCTAAATTGTAAAAGATGAAAACTTTTAGGTTAGAAATGAAAATTATTTATTAATCTTAGATAAAGATAAAGATAAAGATAAAGATAACTGATATCTATATATTAGTTATTCATATTAAAAAAATATATTAAACAAATATAAATAAAATTTGTGAGGTTGATGGAGAGAATGCCATGTGGCATTAATTGTAGTCTTTTATTAATTTTAGATTAGATGTTTTATAACGACTGCTTTAAATTCAGTTTTAAACGTATCGGGTGTTGAAGCTTTAATTGATGAAATTTATGACAAGTTGGATATGCATGAGGAGAATCCAACTTTAAAAGCAAAAACAAAACAAAATATTCAATGAGTGTATGGCCAAACTTTATGATCATTATTTAAAAAAATATGGTGAAAAAAATCATAAAAATTTGTTTGAGTCTCGGTCCACGGCCTCTAACGATGAAATAAGCGGGGATCTACTTATAACCATGTTGAATGTCGTTAGAGACGAGACGGCTAGACAACAAAGGGGTAGTGAACCAACAAGTGAACTTGGGAGATATAAAAAAACTCAGTATTCGCTTACTATGACCACCGAGGAGTATAGGAATTTTGATATTTTGGCATGGTGGAAATCGAAATAATCCGAATACCCGATTCTAGCCACCATGGCTCGTGATATACTAACGGTCCAAGCTTCCACGGTAGCTTCGGAAATTGTGTTTTCTCTTAGTGGCAAGGGTTTTGTCAATTAGAAGAACAAGACTAACTCCGGAATCGCTAGAGATGGCAATATGCTTAAAGGACCATTTGGATGCCGTTGACCGTGTTCAACATAAAACTAGTCTAGAAGATGAAGTTGAGTTAGAGCATAAAATTGTTGACGAAGAGGAGGATGAAGAAGTGGAGACTAACGATTCGGACGACGATTGTACCGTGGTACCCGCACCTAAGAGAAACGCATCGGAAAGTGTTGCATCCACCGCTAGTAAACGATCAAAGATATAAAACCGTCTGGAACCGGTTCTAAGAAAATTTTATTTTTTTTATTGTAACCGGTTAATGTATTTTTTTATACCTTTGGGAACCGATTAATGTTTTAAATGTAACTATTTTTATTTATCAATGTAACTATTAATAAAATTCAAACATAATAAACACACCAAACTTTAAACACAATAGAAAGAAACATTACACAAACTTAAATAAAAACACCAAACCAAACGGGTTACATCAAACATCGAAGAACCGGTGCCGGATCCTTCTCCCGTCTCATTTTTCTTTGCCTTCGTCATTGGGCAATGCCGCTCAATGTGTTTCTTAAGGGTTGAGTTGGCGGCGGTCTTCATAAATTTTCCGCAACCTTTGCATCTAGGCATCTCGTGGCTATCGGACATTAAACATAGATCAAAATTCTTACATATAGCCGGGTTTCGTTTGGTCTCCAAGACCAAAACCACTTCATCGTTGCATGCCATATGTGTTTGCTAGAAGTTTGAATTTGATTGATTTTGTAAGTTGATAATGAAGATTGTGTAGTAATGAAATGGTAAGGAAGAAGGGGTTTAAATACAAAAATAAACCGATTTTTTAATAAGGAATCGGTTTTCAACGGTAACATTTAAGTGGAACCGGTTCTGAATAGTATTTGCAGGTTTGTTTGATAATTGTGTCAGGAACCGGTTCTAAATAGTGTATTGCAGGTTTTGAATGACAACTGACGTGTTCGGTTCCCCATTCTGTCAGAAACCGGTTCCACACAGTACCCGTACCCGGTTCCGACAGTACCTGGTTCCAGTATACTCGTACCCGGTTCTACACGGTTCCATATTCTGTGGTGTGAACCCGGGTAGGAACTGGACCCGGTTCCACATCAGACCCGGTTCCAATGTCAACCAACTAGAATCGGGTCCGGTTTGAAACCGGTTCCGGGTTCCAATAAAACCCGATTATGCCCATCTCTACTACAAGGACATGCTTGAAGTTTGAAGCCTTTGAATGTTCTGATGGATTTGTGGAAAATTATTTTGAATTGGGTCAGGTGGGCCTCCAGCAATTTATTGGACCATGCATCTTGCAGTATTTTTGTGGTAAACATAACGTCCTGACTCACTGGTGTGGTCATTAAGGTTGTAATCAAGGAAATAATCTGTGCTCGATTTGACAATACGAACTCTAACCATGATCAAGCTTGACCCAACCTTCATTTTCAAACTCGGTAAGTCTAGCTCAACTTGAAGGCAATTCGAGTTGGTCGATACTTGACTGAATCTAATTGATTTAAAGATATTTCCAGTAGTTCACAAGTTCCCTTGATGTAGCGACACTCCTTAGACCAAGATCATGTGTTTATTTACTTGCATGTTGTGACACCCGGCTATTTAGGCTGTCCCGTACAAATGTAACACGTGTCATGAATGAATAAAAGGCCGTATTTGATTGTTTATGATGTTTATATATGGTATTTGATGTGTTGGTAAATCCAAAGTTTGATAAAAATTACGTTGGCAATTTTAAGATAAACGCTTATCGCGTAATGGATAGAATGCGAAACGAACGTCGGTGACCGCCGAATAATGTTAAAATCCCAAAAATAGTCCGTTATGAATTAAATAATAAATTTAATCATAATCGTGAGAAAAAATAATTTAAAACGCTAAGAAACTCTATTTTTCGAGTTTAAACGCGTACTGCGCGATACTGCGCGTATCTGACAAAATACTGTCAACACAGCCAGTTCAGGGCAACCAATAATTATTATAGTAATAATTTGACATGTTTATTTTTATAGAATGATAAAAATAAATTAAAACGCTTAAAATAACTATTTTGCGAATTTAAGCGCGTACTGCGCAACACAGCGCGCATACTGCCAATTACCGACAACGTAACTGGTCCAGACAAATAAAATATTGATTAGTAATATTTTGGTGTGTTTATTTTTATAGAGCGCTAAAAATAATTTAAAATGTGTTAAAACACTAGATAAAACACCCGGTATCCAGTTAAATACCAGTTTTAAGCCAATATATGTAATATATGTGTATATATACAGATATGTGTGTGTGTAGAGAATGGTGGCAGCCATTTAGGGCCCCTCTCTCCTCTCTCTCTCCACTTGTTGGACATGGGGATATGTACATGATGATTACACTTTTATAAGATCTTCCATAATCCACCAAATCCAAGAAATAATTATCAAAACACTCAACTCTCTCTCTCTTGAATACTCTCGGCCGAACACCCCTCTAACCTCACCATTTTTCAAATTTCAAACCATTCCAAGAAGATCCAAGCTCATTTGGAGGTGTTTCCAAGTAGTTTTGAAGGTTCAAAGGTGTTTCCAAGCAAGAAGCAAGCTCCATACCATCATACTTTGCTAAAAACCCATAAAAAACAAGAAGGTATAAAATTACTTTAAAAACTTTGTTCTTGATTCTTGATGAGTTTTGATGAGGATGGAAGTTTCTCTAGTTCTTGAATATAAACACTAACTTAAAAACTATATCAAATGAGTTTTTAAAGAAAATGAAAATGGATAAGTGTGTGTATGTATGTAGGGCCGTGGGTATGTATGTATGTACATATGAGATTGAGTTTTGATTGTGTTGAATGATTCATGTTGATGTGATTCATGGAAGTTGAATGCATGCATGATCTAAATGGGTTTTTGTAAAAGTTCTTATAATTGAAGATGAATATAGTGGGTTTTTGGATGTATATGTGCACATGTGTGTGTGTCGTGTATGTATATATATGTACACATGCATGTGGGTATTTGTCTTATGTTCATAAAAGCATGAGAATGTTACATGCATTAATGCTATGAATGATTTGGTGATGATGATATGAAGATGATTGTGTTCTTGGATGAATGAACATGAAATAAATGAATATTGATGCATATGAGTACATGCATGTTGGTGAAAATATGTTATGGATGCATTAGGAGCTTGTATATAAGCATGCATGAGAATATATGGCCATGAAATGATGAACAAAGTGTGTTATGATAAATGATTTTAGATCAGATTATAAAGCATAAAAATAATGTTATTTGAAGTGTAAAATAGCATGGAACTTTGACATAAAGTTTACTAGCTCTGCATGTTGTCCTAAGTGCTTAAAAGTGTTGTAAAATACATGAAATCGCATGATTTATGTGCCTTACACAAAAACTGCACTAATCTGATCATAACCATCATTTTATTCTGTATATAACATCTATTGTGTTAAAATATGAAGTCGTTTCGAGTTCGGATGGTTATGGTAATGTTTGACGCAAAACTATGCGGTAAAACGGTAAAAATCGCCTTTTAAGAGGGTTTCTATGAAACTGTTTTAAATCAGTGAATAAACTGATATTTTTAGTATAAATATAAGTATATTACCTTATATTTAGTTTATTTGGTGTTTGATTAGTCATACGTGACTTTCGGCACCCGAAAACGTTACCGAATCACTAAAATACGCATTTTTCAACATACACTAGAATGAGTTGTTAATGAATGAACCTTATATGTTTGAATGTGTTATGTGATTTAAATATGTGAATATGATAATATGTTAAGTGTTGACATGATAGCGGGAATTAAGACTATGCATGTACGCTTGTATGTTTAAAACGGTAGAATCGGTGAAATTGCGTTAAAATGTGTAACTTATTTGTCGAGCATGAAAATTGATACATATGTTAACTCAGTTAGTTATTTCATGTATACATGCTTTAAAAATGATAAAGTGAATAAGTTAATGAGTTTTCGCGTGTTATGATATTGTGAATATGTTCACGTTTATGTATGTATATTACGACGCGCAAATCGTAGATATATAGTATTTATAAACGGGAGTGTAACGGATAAAACATTAAGGTCACCAATAAAATCATTCAAGTCGCAAAATCTTAAATATATATATATATAATATATATATATATATTATATATGAACTCATATATATAATAATATGCCAACATAATAAAAAATAATAACTTTTCGAGAAAATCTCAAAGTTATGTGAAAATTCTAAGTATTGGAGAAAGTTAGGAATTTTGTAATATATTGATTATTAAATCGTGCCTACGTATGTTAGGACATGTAGAATCAAATTGTGGGATCGCGCTATTTTAAATACGCACCCAAAGGTGAGTGTCACCAAACCCCTCTTTTTACTATTTTAGTATATGTTTTGGGGGAAGAACACGCCTTAAAAGGATAAGTATACGTTTACGTATAAAAATATGCCTTTGATAAAACTATAAATATATTTTCGTGGAAAATATGATTTGGAAACTATGTGATATGTTTTTAGAGAAAAACATGGTTTTGGATATAAATATGTTTCGGGATGAAACAGATTTTGGAATAATGATTATATGCGTTTCGGGGATGAAACGGGGATTTTACGGCGTTATGGGATAGAATGACCGTGTGGATTTAAAATGTTTAAATCTAAAGTTGAAACGAATTGGCCCGGTCTCAAGAGAGTAAGTATCGGGATTAGGCTTACGTTTCGATGGGGATGTCGGGGATTCGTACAACGTGTTATATTACATTTTATCATTTTAATAGGATATATATATACATATATATATATATATATATTGTTCATAAGGTTGGCACATTGGGTGACCCATTGCGAGCACTTTGCGCAAACTTAGCCATTTAATCATTAATATGGATTGCGTGGAATTGTTGATAGATCTATTAGGTTGACAACCCCGTCGCGACCGGCAGCTCCATGTCATGTCAAGCGACGAATTTATATTCTGTTATTGTCTAGCGTTGATTATACCCTTAATGTTAATATATAGTTCGTATTGTCTTGCAAACATACGAGTCTGAACATTTGATGCAATAAATTTAATATGTGAAACTTGGGAAGATGCTTAGTTCGGAGGTTTCAGAGAAAACGCTTGTGATGGCTGACCCATGGATTTTATTAAGGAAATAAATTAACTTTCGAAAATATTATTTGGATGTTTTGATAATAAACACATAATTAGAAAGTGTTCCTTGTTTTAAATTTGAATATGTGAGCTCACCCTCCTTTGTGTTGACACTTGATTTTAACGTGTTCTTCAGGTACTTGAGCATGGCTTCGGTAATCTTTGGCGTGTCTTGTGGTTGTGATGCATGTTTTGTTTAATAATAAACTTTTGACTACTTTTATACTTATTTGGGACCGACTGTATTATGATCCAAAAGGATCGAAACAACTTAACTATGATGTGGTTGTGATTGGGTTTAAACTTTTAAACTATGTTTTAATTAAGTAATATGTCCAAAATTAACGAAGCATCGTCCACTAAGATATTTATGGGCACCAACTTCCGTCACCATTACGTCTATATTTCCGCTGCGACGTTTTTGGGGTGTTACAGAAGTTGGTATCAGAGCCAATGGTTGTTAGCGAACTAGATGTTTTCGGGAAAAAACTCTAGACTTCAATCAAAGAATTTTGAGATATAAGTCCAAAATTTTTAAATAAACATGGATTTTTATCATGTATGAGAACCATTGCGTGTTATTGTGCATATGTGTTAATCTGTTTATTTGGGCCTTATGTGTTATTTTTCATTTGAACACACACTTACTTTGTACAGTTAAATATATGTCACAGAGGTCGAACGAGCACGAGGTCATCGAGATTACTGCTCTGAGAGTGAGCCAGAATTCGAGACTTCACCTAGATCCGTATTACCAGAGGTACCCCCTACGATTCTATAGTTTGTTGATGCGGCCGGATTCACTTCGTCCTTCCATGTTAACCTGCTGCGTTCGCAAGCCAGGTTGACCCCCGTTATGCTTTTACAAGCACCGGTTGGATCGAAGACGATGATGAGCACACCCTCGATCTACGAGACTGGGCAATCATCAGGTACCGTGCCAGTTATCGATGACTTGGATAGAGGTGTTCCGTTGATCGGAGGATCTTATAGTATCGCACCAGCAGTAGACGCTACTGATGTGTGCTAAACAGACTATAAAAATGAACTAACTATGACTCTCTAAGCTAGACACTAAAAAGCTTTAAATTCTAGACTCGACTTAAACCTAAACCATAGACTCGAATCAAACCTAAACCACACAATCGGCAAGTGTACCGATCAATGTAGTATAACCTAAGTAAGTCCGGATATCGAACCCACATGACTCTGTTAATTACACTAATTAGACTCTGAAAGACTTGGACAGACATGACTAAAACTGTTTTAATTGTTTGGGGGGGGGGGTTACGGAAAATCTACGGAAATCTATATTAAACTAATTAAAGACTAAATTAACTAACACGAACGAAGGATGAAAGTTGTTCTCACAAGGTGATGAAGACTACCTAGACTAGAATCCTGGATTGATTTTAAGCGTTTACCGATTAAGTTAATTACTCATTTTCTGGAGCCGGGATCTTATGATACTAAACCTATTAAATACCAGCTAAGCCCCTCAACCCTTCTCGAGGTGAAACTTATGGCGTTA
This sequence comes from Scalesia atractyloides, assembly GCA_947069175.1. Classification (NCBI taxonomy): domain Eukaryota; kingdom Viridiplantae; phylum Streptophyta; class Magnoliopsida; order Asterales; family Asteraceae; genus Scalesia; species Scalesia atractyloides. The sequence continues at coordinate 58,363,808 of CAMTDV010000030.1, forward strand.
CCTAGGCTGTTAATCCTACCGGTTGATTAGACGTCTTTCCAGTTGTCTAATATTGTGTGAGTACCCTAATGACGACCTACTCTTTTCCAATTATAGATCTAGGGTAGTTTGGTTATCTAAACTTGACTTGATAGACTAATAAAACCAACGGGTCAACAAAGGCATGATCTTTTTCCAAAGACCGACAATAGCAATTCGCCGGGTAAGACCTATCAATAGCCCCTCACTTTCCAGGTATTAGGACTAGTAGAACACTAAGATCTAGAAACCTGTTAATAATCACTTCTAAGGTTTACTGGGCCCTTCAACCTTAAAGACTATGAACTTATTCTATGATATAGACACTCACCAAAGTTCACAACCTAATACGACTCTATTCCGTGATATAGACAGTCACCAAGAATCATATGAAGTAATAGCAAACAGAAAACCAAATCAAAGCATGCATACACACCAAGACAGATAAACAAACTGCTTACAGAGCACAATTAATCCAAAATCAAACATGTAATTAACGAAAAAGGTATAACTTTATATCAACCATTCATCAAAGTCTAGGTAGTAAAGATGTTTAGCCTAGCATATTCAATAACGAAATCAAAACAAGAATAGTCAAACTAGAATTCATCATTACAAGTTCAAAAAGAGAAAACAAGACAAACAAGGATCGTGTAAACCCGAGAAAGTCTTTAATCGTCAATCTTCACCTGATCCAATGATTCCAGAGCTTTCAAACCTTCAAACTTGGCTTAAACGATTCCAATTCAGCTGCAAAAACTCCTTCAATTCGTAACTAGGGTTTACCTATGATAAAAATCACTTAAATACCCCCAAATCTCAGCTCAAAACAAATCCGTCTGCAGAACCACCCTCTCACGGGGTGCGAGAGGGTTTAAGCTTATCGGCTCACGGCCCGCGACCGTGTTTATGACATCAACAACTAACAAGCTTCTCGCTGGGAGTGAGAAGCAAAGGTTATGGCCATTCGCGGCCCGCCAGGAGGCATTTTCCTCAGAATTTAACTTATTTCATCTCCAAAACTCTCCAACTCGTTCCAGGACTTTACCAATTCGCATTTCCACTCAATTATCACGCTTTTCAGCTACTTTAAACTCATACGACCTGCAAAACGCAATTGGATCAAAAGACTAACTATTCTACGGAAAACGATACTAAAACTAATAAAGATTGTACAAACTGGACACGAATAAAGGATGTATTTTACAATACATCAAATATCCCCACACTTACTCTTTTTTCGTCCTCGAAAAAGAATCTATGCAAACGGAATCAGAGACAAGCAACTACTCGAGACAAAAGTTATCCATACTTATTAAAATCAAAACTTGTGTTAGCCGCAATTGCAAATATGTTTGTCATCTTAAACCCAAAACCTGGTCCCAAGCCCTTATCATACAAATTTAGTTCAAGTGCAACCAGCTTACCTAGGGTCTCACACTAAAATCCACAGCCCATCTAATCCCCCCTCAAGCTTAAGAACAATAGGAACGATCACTGGACCGACTCCTAACCAATTTATATCAAAACCAAAAGAATTTAAAACCAAAAATTTTTTCCTCTCATTTTTTTTTTCATTTTTATTTTTGTTGAGCTTAGACAATGCTTTACCTAACCCAGAGGCATTCCGGCTGTAGAGTCGCTATCCCCCAACTCGGATTACAATATGCTTCGGTATATTTTTATGCACTTTGATTTCACACATCCTAGTGGCAATCTAAGTCAGAGTCAATATCCCCAACGAAGATTACGTAGGCTTGTGCTACTTCTCTTAGTTTCTAGCTCAATAAATTCTCTTTTTTTTCATGATTAGAAATTCTAACGATTTTAACTCATAACGGCATTCCTTAATACTATTTTTGGCAGTTTCAATTTCCCATTTTCCTAGATGAGCACCCACCAGCAAACCGGCAATTAGGTACATTAAGATCAAAGGAACCTAGAACCAAACCCCGGGCCTATTCACATATCCCAAACTAGACACAAGCTCGACTATCTTAAACTCATATTATAATTATTTGAACCTGAATAGCGACCCATCTTTTCTATCATTTTCCGTTATATTTTTGCAAACTTCTTATTTCAAAAGACATTTTCTAAATTTTTTTCAATTTTTTTTATAAACTCTATGACTACGACTCCTATTTACATCATGCATCCCATCCCCACGCTTAAAGATTGCATTGTTCCTAATGCAAAGACGAGACACGACTCAAATTACCTAGAAAAAACTAAAATACTAAATAACAAAATAAATATATATACAAGATACAAGTGAAACGACTTAGCTGTAAATACGCGAGATTGTCAGTGTGCCAGTCAATTCCACATACGCCCTCCAATCCGAACATGCTCAGCAAACAATTCCTAACCCTCGGACACGCGAACAGAAGCGGAAAAATAAACACTATACCTATAATCAAACCAACTACTAACATACCATCATAAAAATAAAAGTGTTCAACACATCCAACAAACATCCAAACATACCACCCCCAAACCAACCCAACCAAATACCAAAGTATTCAAAATTAGGGATACAGACCGAGTTAGATTAAAACAGCATAAAAGAAAAATAAAAGATACTAGATAAACCACCACTGCTGCTGCCTAAAATCACTCATCATCATCCGACTCCTCCAATCCCTGCTGGGGAACATGATACGGCTCAACCCCTGCTAAACCACTCGATCCTCCTGTGGCTGCCTGAAGAACGGGGGAACCGCGAGGTGCATACCCTCCATCATGTACCTCATACCATCCTCTAACCTCTGCTGACTCTGCTCGTGCATCCGACGACTCTCCATCATCACCTGCCTAACACCTCCAAATTGAGTATCCACATAACCCCTCAAATCACCAAAACCGGTCTCCATTCGGTCATACAAAGAGTCCAAAGTAAGCGGGTTAGGACGTGGCGATATAGGCGGAAGCTGAAAAGTAGGTGGATCAATATCTGGCTGCCTAGGTGGAGATTGAGGCTGAGGCATCCGCGGTCTGGTCCTCTTCTGATAACGTGTAGATGTACCTGTCCCTGAAACCGGTGTACTCTATGACTGCTGGGTAGAATAATCCCACTCGGGTGGGTCAAAATAAGTCAAAATACCAGCAGCCTGAAGATTCTGTAACCTCATAAACCCAGGCGTCGGCCCCTCTCTTATGTTGTCGCCGGTACCTGGTAAAAACGCCCAAACTCTCTGCTAACCATGTAATGTACGGCCCAAATAAATCCTAGCCCCAGAACCACCTCTCCATGTTCGCCTCATTGACCAAGCAAAAATCGTCGCAAGATTAGCGGGCCGCCCCTCAACCATGCACATTAAACAGAACAAACTCACCTGATTAACCTTGTTATCACCTTGACCCCTTCCTACCAAAGTAGCTGCTAGAATTTTGTGTACAAACCTCAACACTGGGTCGGTGATCTCACTAGCTACCATGTTGGTTGAATAGGGCGCCCTCGAAATCGTACCCCAAAACCTCTTCAACTCACTTGTACGAACACTATAGTCATGATCCTTTTTAAAAACCCCCTGAAGGCTTGTGATAAAGTCAACTGTCTGTACTTCCTCTTCAGTGTAAAATTTGAAAGCCACAACAAACTGAGGAATGGTCATCTCGTAAGATTTGCGACCCAAAGCAAAGAACACCGCATCTTTCTCAAAGAAATTCCCTTGTTTGTATTCGAATGTCGAATGAAACTCAAGGGTAATCTCCTTGTATTGACGAGCATCACAATCCAAAACTCTCTGGAATCTCGGCCCCAACAATTGCTCAACCCGGCCCTTGCCCCTAAACGATCCAACAGGCCCCAATCTATCCTCCTAAATTTCAACAAATCAACTTGAATCAAAGAACCCAATCGATCATACTCCCCGTAACCTAACTCGAATTGCAACAAAAGGCTATCCACTATCCTTGTGCTTTGACCATGAGGGACTCCCGAGCCCCTATAATCCACTTCCCTATAGTGGACATACTCGTCTTGCTGAACCGGTGCCTCCGGAACACCTTGAGGACGAGCCGGTGGGCCTCTTTTCCTTCCCCTTTTACTCGACGATCCTTCACCTGACCTCTGCAAAACAATTAGAAGTCACAAACTATTTTTGGGATTTTTAAACTTTTTTTATTTTTTATTATTATATTATAAATCAACAGTATAGCGTTTCTTTCGCGGTTGAAACCGACACTAAAAAATGAATAAAAACTGGGTTACCGTTTACAAAAGCATAAGTTATAAACAACCTTGCCCGAATGGGGATTGAGTACGGGCGAGGTGTTTTCTACCTGTCCGTGCATATAAGTAAACCCGTGACCGACTAACAATAAAGCTATTAAACTCAAAATACATGACTCAATGTACACTACCCCCTCCCGGCACTTTAATTGTCCTCAATTAAACTCAAGTGCCAAAATAAACGAACATTGAGTGCTAAAGTTGCAAGCTTGAGCGTCATAAACAGCAAAATGGGTCAAAAGTGGAGTTTAAACACAAATGTAACTTAAAGAAATGACCCACCCGAATCCCCACACTCAATGTTACTACATCCCAAAACTATGGCAATCACAAAATCAACGTAATTAACCCAAACCAACCGTTCCGCAACCCGCATTATGCTAAAGTACTATACTGAACCAACCGCAACCTCAAACAAGCACCAAACATACCAAACACAAGACTAGAACAAGACCCGACACTAAATCGAAACCTAAATGAACTAGAAACTGAAATAATCGACTCATAGTACAAGGATTACAAGAAACATATCTTGGAGTTGAGTTAGACAAGAGAAACTAAGAAATATCCGGTTGTAGCTTGAAAACTTCGTGAAAACCTCGTGTTTGTGGTGAACGGATGAAGGAGGATGGTTAAAATCGGTGGGATAATGTGTGTAACCGTAGTGGGGTTGCAGATTTGGTAAGTAAAGGGTGTATTTCGGTGGTGGGTGGTGGTTTGTGTGGGTGTCGGCGGTTGTTTTGGAGAAGAAAGATAAGAAAAATTGATGAAAGTTAGGGTTTTCTCGAAAGAGGGCTTCAGATAAGGCTGCTCGCGGGCCGCGAGCCCCATAGGATATCCGCTCGCACCTCGTAACCGCAAACATGACGTCAGCATTAAAGGGTCGCTCGTGGGCCGCCAGAAGAACAGGGGGAACCGCTCGCGCCCCGCGAGAAGGCAAAATACACAGAAAGTTTCGAAATTTTTAGCTGTTCATGCCTTAGAAAAAATTTCAGCACTTAACCAAACCCCCCAAAACACAACCCAAAAGTTTTCTAACTCTGGAACTTACCTGGAACCGTGTACTCCTCATTCCCTGCACATCCTTAGTATAGAATTCCTGCAAAATGACTCAAAACACAAACGAAGACCCACAAACTACCCAAGAAAACCGTTAGCTACGAAAAATAAATAAATACGACTCGTATACAAAAGGTACAAACGATACACTTGGGCTTTCACCCAAAACACTAAGTGGTGGTGTTCGGTGGAATTTCGAGAGGAATGTCCTCCCTCTCATTCCTATCAAGTGGACTGCCAATGTAGTGCTTCAAACGATGGCCATTCGCCTTCCAACTTCTGCCATCGGACTCATCCACAATCTCAACTGCTCCATACGGAGACACATCATTCACTATGTAAGGACCCGACCACTTTACTTCAACTTCCCCGCAAACAACTTCAACCGAGAATTGTAAAGTAGCACTCTATCACCCTTGCTAAATTCCTTAATCTTCTTCAACTTACGATCGTGTAGGGCTTTGGTTTTCTCCTTAATGCTCCACGATCGAGCATAAGCCGCTTCCCTAAGCTCCTCTAGCTCATGAATTTGAAAGAAACGTTTTCTAGCGGCTTCGGTCATGTGATGTTAACGGTTTTCAAAGCCCAAAGGGCACGATGTTCTAACTCGACGGGGAGATGACACGCTTTTCCGTAGACGATCATGAATGGAGTGGTAACTAAAGGTGTTTTGTAGGCGGTTCTAAACGCCCACAATGCATCGTCGAGCTTGTCGGACCAATCCTTCCTATTCTTCCCCACAGTTTTCTCTAAAATGCGTTTGACACCCCGATTTGCGTTCTCCACTTGTCCACTCGTTTGCGGATGATAAGCGGTGGAAAAACGATGAGTGACCCATAGCGTGCAAGCAACTTCTCCATCAATGCATTGCAAAAGTGAGTGCCACGGTCACCAATTAGGGCCTTGGGTGTACCAAATCGACAAAAGAGTTTCTTGAGGAAATTCAACACTACTCGGGCTTCATTTGTGGGAAGAGCTTGACCTCGACCCACCTTGACACATAGTCAATCGCCATGAGAATATACCGATTCCCTTTCGAGGTAGGGAACGGTCCCATGAAATCTATCCCCCAAACATCAAACACTTCTACCACTTGGATTGGGTTTTGAGGCATCTCATCTTTGGCCGAAATGTTGCCGGTCGTTGACAAGCGTCACATGCTTTCACAAACCTCGAAGAACGGTGGGCCAATAAAAACCACAATCGAACGCCTTTTGTGCGGTCGTATGGGCCCATGGTGGCCTCCTGTTAGACCCTCATGCACATGTTTAAGGATGTTCATTCCCTCTTCTCTAGACACACAACGTCTAAGGATCCTATCTCCTCCTATCCTATAAAGGAAAGGGTCATCCCACAAATACTTCCTAGCCTCACTAAGAAACTTCCTACGTTGTTACGTATTCAATCCCTTAACAATATTGCCACTAGATAAGTAATTGCTAAGTCACAAAACCACGACAATCCTTCTTCCTCGGCATCAACAAACTCTATCGACTCGTGAGGGAATGTGTCCCCTATCTCCTCCTCACGAATCTCCCCTCTCTTGGGATCCTCAAGACGTGAAAGGTGGTCAGCGGCCACGTTCTTGGCCCCGCTCTTATCTCTAATTTCGATGTCGAATTCGGAAAGTAAGAGGATCCAACGGATAAGTCTAGGTTTTCGCGTCTTTCTTTTGGAAAAGAAAACGCAACGCTGAGTGATCGGTGAAGACTATGGTTTTGGAAAGAACGAGGTATGAGCGGAATTTGTCGAAAGTGAAAACCACGGCTAAGAGGTCCTTTTCCGTCATGGTGTAATTCTTTGAGCGTCATTCAATGTCATACTCGCGTAGTAGATCGGGTGGAAGTGCTTTTCCCTTCTTTGTCCTAAAACCTCTCCTACGGCATAGTCACTGCATCGCACATGAGCTCAACTCCAGTCGGGCGAGATAAGAATGGGTGCACTAACAAGATGCTCCTTCAAAAAGTTGAAGGCCTTGAAACACTCTTCGTCAAAGACGAACGGAACATCCTTCTCTAGAAAACGGGTCATGTGATCTTAGGGAAATCCCTAATGAAACGTCTATAGAGCCCTGCATGACCTAAGAAACTACGAATCGACTTCACACTCGTGGGTGGGGCAACCTGCTAATAGTATCAATCTTCGCCCTGTCTACCTCTATACCATCCCTCGAAATCTTATGACCTAAAACTATCCCCCGGTCACCATGAAGTGATACTTTTCCCAATTAAGCATCAACTTCGTTTCAACACACCTTTTCAACATCCTCTCGAGGTTCACTAAACATTGCTCGAACGAATCGCCGTACACTGAAAAATCATCCATGAAAACTTCCATGGAACTCTCTATCATATCCTGAAAAATGGCGACCATGCATCGCTGAAAGGTAACTGGAGCGTTACACAACCCAAATGGCATGCGTCTGTACGCGAAAGTGCCACAGGGGCATGTGAATGTGGTTTTATCCTGATCCTCTGGTGCGATAGGGATCTGGAAATAACCACCGTTGAGAAAACAGTAAAATTGCTGACCCGCGAGACGCTCCAACATCTGATCGATAAAGGGCAATGGGAAATGGTCTTTTCGGGTGGCATCGTTCAATTTGCGATAATCGATGCATACACGCCAACCCGTGACCGTGGAGAAGGGATAAGCTCATTCTTCGAATTCATGACAAAGTCATCCCTCCCTTCTTAGGGAAAACCTGAGTGGGACTCACCCATGGTGAGTCGGAAATGGGATAAATCATCCCGGCATCTAAGAGTTTCATCACCTCCTTCTTCACCACATCTTGCATGTTAGGATTGAGGCGTCGCTGAGGTTGCACCACCGGTTTGAAATTGTCCTCCATGAGAATCCGGTAGGTGCAATAAGAAGGGCTTATACCCTTAATGTTGGACAACCTCCATGCAATGGCCTCTTTGTTGGCCCTCAACACATCTAGCAACTTCAACTTCTCACCCTCCTCTAATTTCGATGATATGATTAAATAGGCATACTCTAGGTGGGACGGAAGGACCTTAAGCTCTAAAGGTGGTGGTTGGGTGTTATCACTAACCTCTAACACTTCAGGAACTATAGAAATCCCCTCGTCTCCTATCTCCTCTACCTCTAGCACTTTCTCCTCAACTACCTCTCCTCCTACCAAGTCGGCACCAATAATGAACTCTAGACAATGGTCTACACATGAGATGAACGAATTCAAGAAGTAGACGGAATGACATGGGCCGCTATAATCATCGGAACCACTCGGGTGGCTCATGGAATGATGAATCTCGAAAGTAACTCTCTCCTCACCAAATCTAAGAGTAATTTTCCTGTCATAGACATCTATGATAGCTTTGGCGGTACGCAAGAAAGGACGACCTAAGATGATAGGAACTCGCTCATCAGCTTCCATATCAAGAATAACGAAATCGGCGGGAAAAACAAATTTGTCGACCTTGACTAGCAAATTCTCGACAACACCTCTTGGGTACTTCACGGACCGATCGGCTAAGGATAATGTCATACGGGGGGGTGAAAGCTCGCCTAAGTCTAGCTTCTCGTAAAGAGAAAATGGCATCAAGTTGATGCTAGCACCTAGGTCGGCTAAGGCTCGTGCCTTGTTGTTACTACCAATAGACATGGGATGGTAAAAATATCTGGATCGGTAAGCTTCTCGGGAAGGTTGTTCCAAACGACGGCGGAACACCCTCCATTCAACGGGACATTCGACAACTCCCTAATTTCTCCTTATTTCTAAGAAGGTCCTTTAAGAACTTGGCGTACTTAGGCATGGACTGGAGTGCCTCTATGAAGGGTAGATTGATCTTCAACTGATTGAAGTTATCTAAGAAGTGCCCGTATTCTTTAGAGTATTTTTTATTCCTAAGACGTGAAGGAAACGGGACACATGAGTGATCTACGAGTGGAGACGGTCTAACGTCAACGAGTGGTCTCTCTACTCTCTGCTCTCCTATAGGCTCACCGAGCGGTGCTGTACTTTCTGGGACTAGCCTAGATTGCACTTTGCCCGACGCCTCCATCTCAATCTCCTCATCAACTAACTCTTCATCCTCACTCTCAACTCTCTCCTCTATTCTCGGGTTCTCTATGGTCTTGCCACTACGGGTGGTAATGGCCTTGGGTTGGGCATTCGGATTTTGTTGGGTAGTACCCGAGAACAGACCGGGTGATCTCTCCTCGAGTTTCCTAGACATATCACCCATGACCCTCTCAGTGTTGTGGAGTGAAGATTGGTGGTTCTTAAGTAAAAGGTCATGTTCGGAGAGGACCTTTTGGGTGGCTTGGTCTTTGACGAGTATTTGACTCATCATGGCTTCTAGACGCTGAAGATGACCCCCTACATCACTATTTGACCCCTGATTTGGTTGAACCTGACTATTCGAACCCTCACCCCCAGTTTGACTATTGAACCCCTTATTGAACTGCCCATTTGATCCCCACTAAAGAACGAACCCTGCCCCCTGTTTGGATTTTGAGCTACTTGGAAACCAGGGGGATTACCGGTGGAACGAAGTTATTATTTAAAGTTATTATTTAGTATGCCACCCCGAGTTAAAATTGCTACCAAACCCACTACCCTGACCTCTACCTAGACCTCCTCCTACGAAGTCAACCTGATTCCTCACCGATCAACAATGGGCACGCACTAGTATCATGACCCCCTCGGCAATACTCACACTTATCAACTTTTTGCTTGATCTCTTTAAGCTTTTGAGTGAGGTTTTCCAATACGGCGGCTACACTAGGATCCAGGTTAACAGGTTCACCCCTCGAGTGGGTGCACTAGTAGTGGTATTTGAATTACCACTTGAATACCATCGGTCGGATTGCGACTGAGCTTGAGATTGGGCAAAGCTTTCGAAACGCTCTAAACACTCGGTGACAATAAGTATTCCCATCATGTGACCTCCCACATTAGTGTCAAAACGATCACGAGTCTCTGGGGTGAGACCGTTGTAGAATTTCTCACAAAGAGCCCAATCAGAGAGACCGTGTTGAGAGCAACGAGCAACTAAGTTTTGAAAACACTCCCAAGCAAGGTAATAGGGTTCGTCGGCTCCATGCGGAATGAGTGAATTTGATCGGAAGACGTGAAGCTTTAGCGGGCAAGAAATACTTATTCAGAAAGGCTTGACGAAGGGCCGCCCAAGTAGTGAAGGTACCGGTGGGATGAGAGTCCAACCATGTAGCTGCACGGCCCGCGAGTGAAAATGGGAAAAGCTGAAGATAGGTGGCATCTTCGGGTGCTCCATGGAGGCTAAAGGTGGCGAGCATGCGAGAGAAACGATTTATATGAGCGGGTGCATCCTCGTCATTGCGACCATGGAACTGAATGGTATTGGTGATGGCTGTCATGGCATATGAGGGAATTTGCCATGAGTTTTGGTTAACGATGGGTGGGACAGTGATGGGTGAGGCGAGACAAGTGAAATTTTGGGTAGCTTGTTGGTGGACGGTTTGTCTATGTTCGGCCATTTGGATGATGGGTGGGCTTTCGGGACGGGAAGGTGGTGGGGAATTACAGGGTGAAGACTTCGGAGTGAAGTCAAAGTTTGGTAGTTTAGATTGGAGGGTAGAGTCAGAATGGGTGGAAGATGAGGGAAGTGGTGTACTTACCTGATAAGATGAAGAAGATGAGGTTGATTTGTCCGTCGGTGGCTTCGGCGGAGGTCCCTGTGAGCGCAGATGTGGCATCCACTGCAAGCAAAGAACACCTACCAAAGAAAAACAGACACTAGATTACTAAGACTCAAATAAGAAAGAAAAACTAAAACAAAATAAACACTTAACACGTATATGTCAATATAGTCAATCAAAGCTAATAAACACAATTGCCAAGAGTCCCCGACAACGGCCCTAAAAACTTGATGTGTGCTAAACAGACTATAAAAATGAACTAACTATGAATCTCTAAGCTAGACACTAAAGAGCTTTAAATTCTAGACTCGACTTAAACCTAAACCACACAATCGGCAAGTGTACCGATCAATTTAGTATAACCTAAGTAAGTCCGGATATCAAACCCATAGGACTCTATTAATTACGCTAATTAGACTCTGAAAGACTTGGACATACACGACTAAAACTGTTTTAATTGTTTGGGGGGTTACGGAAAATCTACGGAAATCTATATTAAACTAATTAAAGACTAAATTAACTAACACGAACGAAGGATGAAAGTTGTTCTCACAAGGTGATGAAGACTACCTAGACTAGAATACTGGATTGATTTTAAGCGTTTACCGATTAAGTTAATTACTCGTTTTCTGGAACCGGGATCTTATGATACTAAACCTATTAAATACTAGCTAAGCCCCTCAACCCTTCTCGAGGTGAAACTTATGGCGCTACCTAGGCCGTTAATCCTACCGGTTGATTAGACGTCTTTCTAGTTGTCTAATATTGTGTGAGTACCCTAATGACGACATACTCTTTTCCAATTATAGATCTAGGGTAGTTTGGTTATCTAAACTTGACTTGATAGACTAATAAAACCGACGGGTCAACAAAGGCATGATCTTTTTCCAAAGATCGACAATAGCAATTCGTCGGGTAAGACCTATCAATAGCCCCTCACTTCCAGGTATTAGGACTAGTAGAACACTAAGATCTAGTAACTGTTAATAATCACTTCTAAGGTTTACTAGGCCCTTCAACCTTAAAGACTATGAACTTATTCTATGATATAGACACTAACCAAAGTTCACAACCTAATACGACTCTATTCCGTGATATAGACAGTCACCAAGAATCATATGAAGTAACATCAAACAGAAAACCAAATCAAAGCATGCATACACACCAAGCCAGATAAACAAACTGCTTACAGAGCACAATTAATCCATAACAAACATGTAATTAACGAAAAAGGTATAAACTTTATATTAATCCATTCATCAAAGTCTAGGTAGTAAAGATGTTTAGCCTAGCATATTCAATAACGAAATCAAAACAAGAATAGTCAAACTAGTATTCATCATTACAAGTTCAAAAAGAGAAAACAAGAAAAACCAGGATCGTGTAAACCCGAGAAAGTCTCTAATCGTCAATATTCACTTGATCCAATGATTCCAGAGCTTTCAAACCTTCAAACTTGGCTTAAACGATTCTAATTCAGCTGCAAAAACTCCTTCAATTCGTAACTAGGGTTTACCTATGATAAAAATCACTTAAATACCCCAAATCTCAGCTCAAAACAAATCCGTCTGCAGATACCACCCTCTCGCGGGGCACGAGAGGGTTTAAGCTTATCGGCTCGCGGCCCGCGACCGTGTTTATGACATCAGCAACTAACAGGCTTCTCGCTGGGCGTGAGAAGCAAAGGTTCTGGCCATTCGCGGCCCGCCAGGAGGCATTTTCCTCATAATTTAACTTATTTCAGCTCCAAAACTCTCCAACTCGTTCCAGGACTTTACCAATTCGTATTTCCACTCAATTATCACGCTTTTCAGCTACTTTAAACTCATACGACCTGCAAAATGCAATTGGATCAAAAGACTAAGTATTGTACAAAAACGATACTAAAACTAATAAAGACTGTACAAACTGGACACGAATAAAGGATGTATTTTACAATACATCAGCTACTATTATTACGGCTCAGCCATTAGAGCCATTGGTCGTCTCGTCTGCTGTCGCTGCTGAGCCCGCTACTGAGATCCCTCTACCTGTTGTTACAGTGTCTCGTCTGCTGTCGCTGCTGAGCCCGCTACTGAGATCCCTCTACCTGTTGTTACCGAGTCGTCATTTCCATCGATCGAGTCGCGCGCTCCTACTGCACCCCAGTTGGTATACTTTCGACGTAGGAAGAGGATACGACCAGCTGGAGACATCGCTTCAACTTCCAGAGCTGAGACTGCATCTGCTTCGAAGAAGCAGAAAGGAGTGTGGGTTAACCGATGTTCTCACTGCGACCGTTAGTTGGGGGCCATACACGGAGATCTGGAGGCGATCAGGGGAAAAGTGAAGGATCTAGAAGGGCAAATGGACTGGTTTGTTGAGCTAAAGGACTTGGATGATAGTGCAATGGATCAGATGCACTGGAGGATAGCTGACTTGGAGGAGCTTATGAGGAGGCTTCTTGAGTTTGCGGGATTGAAGAAGTGATTGTTGGTTGTTTGTTTTGTTTGTTTTGTATGTCTCTTGATAAACCCTTATATTGGCTTGCATGCCAAATTTTTGGATATTTAGGAGGAAATTTCATTTAGACTTGTTATTGGTGGTTGATTGTGTCTCACCAAATTTTGATTAGTCGTTGTACTATGGACAAGCTTTTTAATTTCTATGATAAATATCAATATTATGGGTTCTCTTTTGGTTAAATTATTCTCATTATTATGTGGATGCATGTGTATTGTTTAGTCCACTATTATTTAATGATTGAAATATTTAAACATTGCCTTATGTTGATATTATTATTGCAATAATAGAAACGACAAGATGCCGCCAAAAGCGAGACAGGGTACTGGACTACCTACCACCCCAGAAGAGTTGGCACAACTCATAGCCCAACACGTTAATACTGCCTTGGAACAGCGTGAAGCTAACCAGAATTTTGGGCAAGGATGTGGACGTGGTGCTCCGGGGCATGGTGATGGTGGTGTACAGATTGGAAACCCACAAGGTAATATAATGATCGGAAAAGTTTTAGTAGTTCTTGTGTTATGATATAATCAGTGAGTAATCTTGATTTTTCTTTAACCTTGTGAACAGTGCATGGATGTACGTATAAAACATTTTAGGGCTGTAACCCACAATCATTTACCAGTGCTGAAGGGCCTCTTGAAATCACTAGATGGATCGAGAAAATGGAATCTGTGATGGCCATCAGCGGTTGTGCTGCTGACCAGAGGGTTAGGTATGTTTCATGTTCGTTTCCCGATGAAGCTTTATCCTGGTGGAACACTCAAGTTCAGATTTTGGGTGAAGATGCGGCTTATGGTCTTACCTGGACTGAACTAAAAGGATGCTTCTTAAGGAATACTGCCCGCATAGTGAGATGCAGAAGAGTGAGACTGACTACTGGAATTTGACCATGGAAGGCCTGAACGTCAGAGCTTATACGTCTCGGTTCAATGATTTGGCTAGATTGGTTCCACGAATGGTCACCCTGAGTACGTTAAGGTAGAAAGGTATATTTGGGGATTGCCGCCACAAATTCGTAGAATGGTTACGTCAGCGAAGCTCACTACCTATCAGGAAGCTCTACTCTAACGAAATCATTAGCGGATGATGCTGCTCGGAAAAGTAACCTTAACATGAAAGAGGAGACTGGGAAGTCGTCGGGAAAAGTCAAGGCAGATGGGAAATCTGACCGAGCAGAGCGTTCTGAGCCTAGATCTGGGGATTCGCGGAAGCGAAAGTCTGAGAAGCTCGAGAGAGGATTCCGATGTGAAGCATGAGAGGAAACGCGATCGGGGAAAGCATATGTGGCCAACTCGAGTGGTTCGAGGAAGGATAATGCCAGGGATGGCGGAAGTGGTTCGGCGAAAAAGACTCACGGTGATGAGCAGGGAAAGTGTGCCAGATGTGGTCGAATAGGTCATATTACTCGTGAGTGCTATGCTAAGAGTACGTCGGAGGGAGTTAAGCTCGAAGGATGCTTTTAATGCGGAGAGCAGGGACACTACAAGAGGAACTGTCCGAATGTGAAGGGTCAGAATGCCAGGGGCAGAGCTTTTGAGCTGAATGCTGGGAAGGCACTGCAGTTGTTACCGTACATTCCTAATCAATGACCATTCTACGTTCGTACTATTTGATACTGGTGCTGACTTGAGTTTTGTTTCGAAAAACTTTGAACCATTTCTGTCTTCTTAAACAAGTAAGCTAAGTAAAAAGTATTCGATAGAATTAGCAAATGGTAAGTTGATAGAGACTAGCGAAGTTATTCGTGGTTGTAGAATTTGGTTATGCGATCACAGTTTTAGTATCAATTTGTTACCAGTGGAGCTGGGTAGTTTTGATGTAGTCGTTGGGATGGATTGGCTATCCAAGAACGGAGCCGAGATCATTTGTTTGGAGAAACAAGTGCGGATACCTCGTCCTGGTGGTGGTGAAGCTTTAGTTGTTCACGGAGACCGATCGAGTCGAGTCGAGTTGTTAGTATTATGAAGATGCACAAGATGTTGCATAAGGGCTATCCTGCGTTCTTGGTTAACGTAGTGGATACGAATGCTGAAAGTAGGAAGATCGAAGAAATTCCTATAGTTCGCGATTATCCGGAAGTTTTCCTTGAAGACTTGCCTGGATTACCCCCTGCGAGACAAATCGAGTTTAAGATTGATCTTGTACCTGGTGCTGCACCGATTGCAAAATCTCCTTACAGATTAGCACCGTCAGAAATGAAAGAATTGTCAAATCAGCTTCAAGAGCTACTAGACAATGGTTTCATACGACCAAGCTTTTCGCCTTGGGGAGCGCCTGTTTTGTTCATGAAGAAGAAAGATGGTTCCTTCAGAATGTGTATCGATTATAGAGAGTTGAACAAGCTGACTATCAAGAATCGGTACCTGTTGCCAAGAATCGATATTTATTCGGATCAGCTTCAAGGATCAAGCTAGTACGCGAAGATAGACCTGCGTTCAGGTTATCACCAATTGAAGATTGCTGAGGAAGATGTTCCGAAGACTGCTTTTAGAACACGTTATGGCCATTATGATTCTTAGTCATGCCTTTTGGCTTAACTAATGCGCCTGCAGTGTTCATGGATCTCATGAACAGGATATGCAAACCCTATTTGGATAAATTCGTGATAGTATTTATTGAAGATATACTAATCTATTCGCGAACCAAAGAAGATCCTGAGCAACATTTGAAGATGATTTTGGAGCTGTTAAAGAAAGAGAAGTTGTATGCCAAGTTCTCTAAATGGAATTAAGAATTGGGAAGCGCCAAAGACTCCGTCAGAGGTGCGATAATCCTTAGGACTTGCTGGGTATTATAGAAGATTCATTGAGAATTTCTCCAGAATAGCACAGCCATTAACGCTATTGACCCAGAAGGAAAATAATTTTGATTGGACAGAAAAGCAGGAGGAAGCTTTTCGGATGTTGAAGGAGAAGTTGTGTAGTGCACCTATTTTATCCCTGCCGGAGGGAAATGATGGTTTTGTTGTATACTGTGATGCGTCACGTTTGGGCCTTGGTTGCGTGCTTATGTAGAAGGACAAAGTGATAGCCTATGCATCCAGACAACTGAAAGTGCATGAGAAGAACTACACAACTCATGATTTAGAGTTGGGAGCTGTTGTGTTCGCTTTGAAGATTTGGAGACACTATCTGTATGGCACGAAGTGTACGATTTACACAGACCATAAGAGCCTCCAGCATATCTTTGATCAGAAGGAACTCAACATGCGACAGCGGCGTTGGGTAGAGTTACTCAATGATTATGAGTGTGATATTCTTTATCACCCGGGAAAAGCAAATGTTGTTGCTGACGCGCTCAGTAGGAAAGAGCGGGAAAAGCCTCTGTGCGTTCGTGCTTTGGGTTTGACCATACAAACGAATTTGACCGATCAAATTCGTAATGCACAGCGAGAAGCTTTGAAAGATGAGAACCTGAGTAGAGAAGGTTTGAGAGGTGTGGAATGTGAACTGATACCAAAAGCGGATGAAGTAATGCACTTCATGAACCGAGTTTGGGTTCCGCTTAGAGGTAACCTACGTGAACTGGTTATGAACGAGGCTCATAAGTCCAGATATTCTATTCACCCAGGTTCTACCAAAATGTATCAAGATATTAAGGAATTATATTGGTGTCCGAATATGATGAGAGATATTGCGATGCATGTAAGTAAATGTCTGACATGCTCAAAGGTTAAGGCTGAACATCAGAGGCCATCTGGGCTTCTGCAGCAACCAGAGATTCCTAAATGGAAGTGGTAGCATCTTGCTATGGGCTTTATCACCAATTACCCCGTACGTCACGTGGACATGCCACTATTTGGGTAATTGTGGATCGATTGACAAAGTCTGCTCATTTCTTGCCCATTAAAGAAACAGACAAGACAGAAAAGATATACAGTTGTACCTCAACGAGATTGTAGCCCGACATGGAGTGCTTGTGTCAATTATCTCTGATAGAGATGGACGATTTGACTCCAGATTTGGCGATCTCTTCAGGAGTCGCTGGGTTCTCGTTTGGACATGAGTACTGCGTATCATCCTCAAACGGATGGTCAAAGTGAGAGAACCATTCAAACGCTAGAGGATATGTTGAGAGCGTGTGTGATTTATTTTGGTGGAAGTTGGGATACTCATTTGCCGTTGGCAGAGTTTTCTTACAACAATAGTTACCACGCTAGTATCAAAGCCGCTCCGTTTGAAGCCTTGTACGGAAGGAAGTGTCGATCACCCATTTGCTGGGCTGAAGTTGGCGAAGGCAACTAACCGGACCTGAGCTTATCCAGGAAACCACCAACAAGGTTGTCCAGATCAAGGAAAGGTTGAAAGCTGCCGCCGATCGACAGAAAAGTTATGCAGACAAGCGAAGGAAACCGTTGCAGTTTCAAGTCGGAGATCGTGTACTGCTAAAAGTATCGCCTTGGAAAGGTGTTGTTAGATTTGGGAAAGGGGGAAAGCTAAGCCCACGGTATATAGGTCCTTTCGAAATCGCATCTCGAGTTGGATCAGTCGCGTATAGGCTTAAGCTGCCGAAGGATTTGAATGGAGTTCATGACGTGTTTCATGTTTCCAACCTGAGAAAGTGTGTGTCGGATGAGACACTAATCATACCCCCTGATGAGGTTCAAGTAGACGATAAATTGAGATTTATCGAGGAACCGGTTGAAGTTCTGGATGAGAAGATTCAGAAGCTTAGAAGGAGTCGGATTAAGTCGGTCAAGGTTCGCTGGAATTCTAAACGTGGACCCGAGTTCACATGGGAATGAAAGGACCATATGCAACGAAAATATCCGCATCTCTTTAAGTCTAGTGCGAAAACGAAACCTGTAGTGTAAGAATTTCGGGGACGAAATTCCTTAAACAGAGGGAGACTGTGACACCCGGCTATTTAGGCTGTCCCGTACAAATGTAACACGTTCATGAATGAATAAAAGTCCGTATTTGGTTGTTTATGATGTTTATATATGGTATTTGATGTGTTGGTAAATCCAAAGTTTGATAAAAATTACGTTGGCAATTAAGATAAACGCTTATCGCGTAACGGATAAAATGCGAAACGAACGTCGGTGACCGTCGAATAATGTTAAAATCCCAAAAATAGTCCGTTGTGAGTTAAATAATATATTTAATCGTAATCGTTAGGAAACATAATTTAAAACGCTAAGAAACTCTATTTTTCGAATTTAAACGCGTACCGCGGATACTGCGCGTATCTGACAAAATATTGTCAACACAGCCAGTTCAGGGCAACCAATAATTATTATAGTAATAATTTGACAAGTTTATTTTTATAGAATGATAAAAATACATTAAAACGCTTAAAATCCCTATTTTGTGAATTTAAGCGCGTACTACGCAACACAGCGCACATACTGCCAATTACCGACAACGTAACGGGTCCAGACAAATAAAATATTGATTAGTAATATTTTGGTGTGTTTATTTTTATAGACCGCTGAAAATAATTTAAAACGCTGTTAAAACGGTAGATAAAACACCCGGTATCCAGTTAAATACCAGTTTTAAGCCAATATATGAAATATATGTGTATATATACGGATATTGTGTGTGTGTGTGTGTAGAGAATGGTGGCAGCCATTTAGGGCCCCTCTCTCCTCTCTCTTCCACTTGTGGACATGAGGATATGTACATGATGATTACACTTTTATAAGATCTTCCATAATCCACCAAATCCAGGAAATAATTATCAAAACATTCAACTCTCTCTCTCTTGAATACTCTCGGCCGAACACCCCTCTAACCTCACCATTTTTCAAATTTCAAACCATTCCAAGAAGATCCAAGCTCATTTGGAGGTGTTTCCAAGTAGTTTTGAAGGTTTAAAGGTGTTTCCAAGCAAGAAGCAAGCTCCATACCATCATACTTTGCTAAAAACCCATCAAAAACAAGAAGGTATAAAATTACTTAAAAACTTTGTTCTTGATTCTTGATGAGTTTTGATGAGAATGGAAGTTTCTCTAGTTCTTGAATATAAACACTAACTTAAAAACTATATCAAATGGGTTTTTAAAGAAAATGAAAATGGATAAGTGTGTGTATGTATGTAGGGCCGTGGGTATGTATGTATGTACATATGAGATTGAGTTTTGATTGTGTTGAATGATTCATGTTGATGTGATTCATGGAAGTTGAATGCATGCATGCATGATCTAAATGGGTTTTTGTAAAAGTTCTTATGATTAAAGATGAATATGTAAAAGTGGGTTTTTGGATGTATATGTGCACATGTGTGTGTGTCATGTATGTATGTATATGTACACATGCATGTGGGTATTTGTCTTATGTTCATAAAAGTATGAGAATGTTACATGCATTAATGCTATGAATGATTTGGTGATGATTATATGAAGATGATTGTGTTCTTGGACGAATGGACATGAAATAAATGAATATTGATGCATATGAGTACATGCATGTTGGTGAAAATGATGCATTAGGAGCTTGTACATAAGCATGCATGAGAATATATGGCCATGAAATGATGAACAAAGTGTATTATGATAAAAATGATATTAGATCAGATTATAAAGCATAAAAATAATGTTATTTGAAGTGTAAAATAGCATGGAACTTTGACATAAAGCTTACTAGCTTTGCATGTTGTACTAAGTGCTTAAAAGTGTTGTAAAATACATGAAATCGCATGATTTATGTGCCTTACACAAAAACTGTACTAATCTGATCATAACCATCATTTTATTCAGTATATAACATGTATTGTGTTAAAATATGAAGTCGTTTCGAGTTCAGATGGTTATGGTAACGTTTGACGCAAAACGATGCGGTAAAAACGGTAAAAATCGCCTTTTAAGAGGGTTTCTATGAAACTGTTTTAAATCAGTGAATAAACTGATATTTTTAGTATAAATATAAGTATATTAACTTATATTTAGTTTATTTGGTGTTTGGTTAGTCATACGTGACTTTCGGCACCCGAAAACGTTACGAATCACTAAAATACGCATTTTTCAACATACACTAGAATGGGTTGTTAATGAATGAACCTTATATGTTTGAATGTTTTATGTGATTTAAACCCAACATCCCAATAATTCCTAAATATGATATCATAACAGTAGGTAAAGAGTTTTGTGTCAAAATTATGTTTTAAACATGATGTTCATGCTAAAGGGCATTCTAGCCCTTATAAAGGCATGAATTTCGCTTTTCTAAATGTCTTCAGTTTATGACCAGGTTTGGAGCATCAAAATACTCTAGATATGTTTACTAATCAGTACCTAATTCGATTGAATGACCAACTACCTTAAAAGTCTCATTTTTTACAAAAGGGCATATTAGTCAACATAAAGCATAATAACGGAAACAAGCATATAATCTTAGATTACTAAAGGACCAGGTAATATAACCTCAGAGGGTTATGTTACAACATAATATGGTCCTAAAGGAACCGTATTGCATAAAGGAAATGAGCTAATTCGGGTCAGAACTGAAAGTCAAAGCAAAAGTCAAGCTTTTGCGACTTTCGGTTGCGAACCGACCCTAAACTCAGAATTGTCGGGTCGAAAATGTTTAAACATGTTCTAATAATGTTTACCAAGTTATTAAAGTGATAGAATGTGTTTTATAACCTCTATATTATCATATTTGATTTTATTTAAAATCTGACTAGTTTGACTTTTATTATTTATTTCTTTGACCCGACAAATAACTAAGTAAACGTGGTAATTAGGAGGTGCCTTTTGAGGGATTAACACCTACCTAATTATGATCACGTAGCCACATTCGCCTCGAACAATGACTGGACCGTTTAGGTCTAAGCCGAAGGTCAAAACCATTTTGCGGCAACTTTGACTTTCAACCTTTAAACGCATAAAAACCAAACTAGAATGGCTAAGAACACTTACCACTGGTCCTAGCATGAAAATGGACTTAGAGGGGCTTCCTTTTTTATCAGGAATCCCAGAGAATGCCTAGAAAGAGAGAAAGAAATTATTTTGGAAGGTGCAAGTTCAAGTGCTCACCCAATGCACCTATTAATAGTGCAAGAGGCCATCACAAGATTTATCCAGGTGTTACCAAGTGTTCTAGGATGTCTCCAGGTGTCCATTAACGAGTATTGAGCAAGCATGCAGCCCCTGGTTTCGAGTAAGGCGGTTTGGAAGCTTATGTGTGGAGACCAAGCAAAAATTCGCCCAGTACCATGCCTTACGGACTGTAAGCATGGGACTCTTACGGTCCGTAAGGGGTCTGTCAGCGAACCATATATTCAGCTTTGACAAGTTTGTCCCCTCAACTTAAATATACGTATCTTGGGGCTTGTAACTGTTATCAGGCCATCATAAATGATATTTGGCACATTTGGGAGTATAAAATAATTATTTTAAATTTCCCGGTTCATCGGTAGACCTCCCGAAAGCGCTAGTTTCGCTTGTTGACATTCAACACTTTTGAAGTAGACTTTCAACGCTTAGGGTCTAGGACACGTGTCTTCACATTATTGGACACATTTTTGCGAGGTGTTACATCCTCACCCCCTTAAAAGAAATCTCGACCTCGAGATTTACTGAAATAAGTGAGGGTATTTCTGTCGCATAGTGGACTCAACCTCCAACGTGTATTCATGGCCTCTACGGGCATCCCACTTTACTTTGACAATTGGAACTTGCTTCCTTCGAAGTTTCTTTACCTGTCGATCCTCGATCGCGATCGGTTTTTCAACAAATTTTAGGCTTTCATCTATTTGCACCTCTTTGTAAGGCATTGCTAGCGATTCATCCGCTAGACATTTCTTTAAATTACAGATGTGGAACACATTGTGAATGCTGCTAAGTTCTTTAGGTAGGTTTAGCCTATAAGCCACACTACCAACACATTCAATGATTTCAAATGGTCCAATGTATCTCGGGCATAGCTTGCCCTTCTTACCAAAACGCATCACTCCTTTCCAGGGTGACACTTTTAGTAAAACTTTGTCTCCTACCTCGAACTTTAGAGGTTTTCGCCTTTTATCTGCATAACTCTTCTGCCTATCTCTGGCAGACTTTAGGCGATCACGGATCTGAACGATCTTTTCTGTCGTCTCTAGGACTATCTCAGGTCCTGTTAGCTGAGCTTCTCCTACTTCTGCCCAACAGATGGGCGTTCTGCATTTTCGCCCATATAAAGCCTCAAAAGGCACAGCCTGAATGCTGGTATGGTAACTTATTGTAGGAGAACTCAATCAAGGGGAGATGATCATCCCAACTACCTCCTAGATCAATGACGCATGCCCGGAGCATGTCTTCTAATGTCTGAATTGTACACTCGCTCTGCCCATCCGTCTGAGGATGGTAAGCGGTACTAAAATTTAGTCGGGTGCCTAGAGATTGTTGGAAACTTTTCCAAAAATGAGAAGTATATCTAGTATCCCTATCGGATACAATGGATATTGGCACTCCATGGAGAGAAACAATCTTATCTACATATATCTGAGCTAGTTTGTCGGAGCTATGAGTCTCTTTGATGGGTAAGAAATGAGCTGACTTAGTCAGTCTGTCAACAATAACCCATATGGTGTCATTTCCATGTTTTGTTTTAGGCAACTTAGTGATGAAATCCATGGTGACCATTTCCCATTTCCATGTGGGAAGTTTTAGTTGTTGCAGCAAACCCGACGGCTTCTGATGTTCAGCTTTAACTTGAGAACACGTCAGACATTTGGCTACATAGGTGGCAATGGATTTCTTCAAACCATCCACCAATAGTTAGCTTGCAAATCCTGATACATTTTATCACTTCCAGGGTGAACTGAGTATCTGGAGTTATGTGCTTCCTGAAGGATTATATCTCTAAGTCCTCCATGAGTTGGAACCCAAATTCGACCATTTAGTCTAAGGATTCCATCCCTCCCAGGTGACAACTGATCAAAAGTTGCTCCTAGTTTTTCTTCGGGAAGGTTAACTTCCAATATTGCTTCTTTCTGCTGCAGCCAATAGCTTCTCGTTTAAACTGTTCTTAAGTTCGATACTCTTGGCATTAATCCGAATAGGTTTGATTCTTTCCTTTCAGCTGAGTGCATCGGCGACTACATTCGCTTTGCCAGGATGGTAGCGAATCTCGCAGTCGTAGTCGTTTAAAGTTTCCATCCAACGTCGTTGTCTCATGTTGAGCTTTTTTTGTTTAAACAAATGTTGGAGACTTTTGTGATCCGAGTATATCACACATTTAGTCCCATATAAGTAATGTCTCCATAACTTAAGTGCGAATACAACGGCACCCAATTCTAGATCGTGGGTGGTGTAATTCTTTTCATGCACTTTCAATTGTCGTGATGCGTAGGCGATTACTTTACCCCTTTGCATAAGCATACAGCCCATGCCAGTGTGCGAAGCATCACAGTAAACAACAAACTCATATGTACCTTCCGGCAAGGTTAGGAGCATTCTCAATTTTTGCTTGAGGATCTCAAAGGACTCCTGCTGCTTAGGACCCCAATTAAATTTTACATTCTTGCGGGTTTAGAGAAGTTAAGGTGCGACTATTCTTGAAAAGTTTTCGATAAATCTTTTGTAATATCCTGCTAATCCCAAAAGCTAAGAATTTCAATAGGCATCTCAGGTGCTTTCCAATTCATGATTGCTTCTATTTTAGCGGGATCCACTTGGATACCACGCTCGCTCACAACATGTCCAAGGAATTGGACTTCGCGAAGCCAAAATTCACATTTGGAGAATTTAGCATAAAGCTTCTGCTGCTGTAGAAGTCCTAAGATGCATCGAAGGTGTTTCTCGTGATCTTCCTGATTACTAGAGTTAATAAGTATGTCATCTATAAATACGATGACGAACTTATCCAAATACGGCTTGCAGACTTTGTTCATGAGATCCATGAATGCTGCAGGTACGTTAGTGAGTCCAAAAGGCATCACTAAGAACTCATAATGGTCGTACCTTGTTCGAAATGCGGTCTTTGGTACGTCTTCAGTTTTAACTCTGAGTTGGTGGTATCCTGACCTTAGGTCAATCTTTGAAAAGAAACTCGCCCTTGAAGTTGATCAAATAGATCGTCGATCCTGGGCAATGGATAGCGGTTTTTGATTGTTACTTTATTTAGCTCACGGTAACAATGCACAGACGCATTGAACCGTCCTTCTTTTTAACAAACAGGATAGGTGCTCCCCAAGGTGATGAGCTGGGTTGAATGAAACCTTTTTCCAAAAGTTCGTCTAATTAGGTTCTTAGCTCCTTCATCTCGGTTGGTGCCAAACGGTATGGAGCTCGTGCAACCGGTGCTGCCCCAGGTATAATATCGATTTTGAATTCTACTTGCCTCTCGGGAGGCGATCCAGGTAGTTCATCCGAAAATACATTTGGATACCAGAGATGACTGGAATGTCTTCTATCCTTGGTTTTGGTTCGTCCAAGGTCACTTGTGCCATATAGATGACACATCCGTTCTTTAAACACTTGGATGCTTTAAGTATCGACACATTATCAAGCAGTCCATGGTGTGTATCTCCTTGTATAATGATCGACTCTCCAGAAGGGGTTTTGATGTTGACAAGTTTCTTATCACAAGTAATCTGGGCTGGTTACATGATAACCAATCCATACCCAAAATTACATCAAACCCCGCTAATTTCATTGGTAGAAGTGATAACGGAAAGAGTGATTCCTAATGGTTATATAACATCCATCGAGAAGCGTCGAGTCAGTTTCTAAGGTACCATCAGCAAGCTCTACCTCATACTTAATGTCTAGAGTTTTAACAGGCAGATTCAATAGTTTGCTAAACTTAAGATCTACAAAAGACTTCTCTGCACCTGAATCAAACAAAACTCTAGCATAGATATGATTTATGAGGAAGGTACCTGTTATAACCTTGTCATCCTTTACTGCCTCCCTGGCATTCATCTGAAATACCCTTGCATTTGTCTTTCTAGCCTCATCAGGCTTCTTAGCATTCTTTGGGCAGTTAGTCTTGATATGCCCCTTCTCATTGCAACCATAACAGGTTGCATCCTTCAAATCCCTACACTCTAATGTCTTATGCCTCTTTTTACTTACAAATTCCACAAGGCTTGGCCTGTGGGTCTAAGGTTCACTTCCCAAAGTGCCTCCTGTTACAGTTCTTGCGCAAGGGCTTGTCACTCGATTGACTTGGGTTTTTCTTAAACCCAAAATTTCCTTTCTTTTTCTTATTAGCATGATGAGTTTGATCATCCTCCCTTCTTCTTTTTCCCTCATCTGAGGCTTTTCTAGACCTACTCCTGATCGCATCAAGTGTGAGGGACAAGGACAGGTCCACAGCTGACCTGTAAGTGGTAGGCTTGGAAGCCTTGACATTCCCCTTGATTTCAGGGGCTAAACCACCTATGAAGCGCGCGATGCGCTTTGGTTCAGGAGATGCCAAATAAGGAACCAGTCTGGACATGGCATTGAAATCAGTAACATATTTCCTGCAGTCCAAATCCTTCACGACCAGAGTCAAGAAATCAGTTTCTACTTTCTCCACTTCATGTTGTGGGCAATACGTTTCTTTTACTAATTCCACAAACTTGACCCAGGAGAGGTTGTACAGAGGAATCTTCCCGGTGGATTGAATCAGAGGTTAGGGCGTCACCCTTGAATGACTGTGAGACAAATTTAACTATATCCTCCTTAGCACAACCACTTTATCTACCACGGTTTCCATTTCATCTAGCCATTTCATGCAGTCGATGGCCCCTTTTTCCCCATTGAAGTCCCTTGGCTTGCAAGAGACAAAATACTTATAAGTACAACCTTTGTTGGATCGTGGTGTCTGGTCATCCATGGTCTGTTTGTGTGATTCACTCTTTCGATTGGTTGAGTATTCAGATTCATCGTTCAGTGATGGTTGTGGTTTTGAATGGGTCTTAGAGTGGGTTTTGGAGCGAGTACTACTCGACTCCTTTAATACTCTATCCACAGCTTTTGAAACTGCTACGTCAACCAGGGCTTGCAGTTCAGCCCCGGTGATATTTATTCTGGTATTATCATTCCCTTCAATTGGGTGGCTATGTGCCTCGTCTGAACCAACCATGGTGAGGTTTTGAATGCTATAATTCAAATAATAATAATCTATTTAGTGGTTATATAGCGGGTTATCACACTTGGTGATTAACTAGCCATGGTATAAATAAACCATATAGGCTAAAAGTTATAATCATTTATAAGGAACATAATTTAAGGATTTACTATAGTTAGTCTAGGCCATAATTTAAACCATCTAAGGCATTTAAATAAGATATAATCCTTTACATATATTTGACAGGAAGCATATGTCAAACTGTCATTTCTGCATGGATACTTTTATAGCACCAAAGCTTATCCCGATGAGTATCTAGTTGGCACAAAAGGCCTTGTCACTTGGACAATTTGAAATATAACTTATGACCTTATTGGGTCGTAGATTTTTAAGGATTTGAACATAGTTCATTGCCTTTCGACAGAGAGTTATAAACTACAACTGTCAAAAAAAAAAAACAATGTAGTTTGTCCCATAGGAAGGACAAGAAATTATCATCTATGAATGTCTTATTGACAACATTCTATTGGATGACATCAGTCATGATTCACATGACCATTTAGGCTATAAAAAAGCTTGGAAGAATCCAAATACTTTGACGGCTGGTGTGGTTTCTCAAGCCACACTGCCAGGAGTGTTAACATGTTCTGGATGCTAACAAGGATTTAAAGTCTTAAGAGGGTTTTACCATCATAACCATGTTCGCATTGACACGTAGGCTAGGTTATACCATTAAGAAGATCTTTTGGAATCTCTTGGCAGATCAAATAAAATCGAAATGATTGCTTGAACAGAGATGCGATATATAAAACTTTCAAGAGAAGGTTTTCATTAATATTTTAGCGGTTACAAAATTGCCCTAAATGGGTCTTTAAATAGCATAGGTTGTCCACACAGGGACTAGAATAAGTCCTCGGAGGGACTAAAACATAGAGATAATGTCCACACAGGGACTAGTAAAAAGAAATGTCCACACATGGACTTAATTTAAATAACAAGTTACAAGATTAAAGCAAAGAAAAGCTTCAATCGCCACTCCTTTTTCCCCTGATGAATTTTGCAAGATTCTTAAGAAACCTACTATTCTTTTTCTCACATCTTTCCACCCTACGTTCTACCTCTTGCACCCTTTGTAAAATTTCTAATTGTTGAGGCTGGGGTGGTTGTTGTTGTGGTGGAGGTTGAGGTATAGGGTGTTGATACGTATAGACGGGATACCCAGTTGGGTATACTGGAGGATAAGACGAATGATAGAGAGCATTATGGTTGGCTGCTTTGATGTATGGGTCGATAGCAGGGGGTTGGTAGTTAAACTCAACAGGAGCTTGAGGCTCAAAAGGATTATATTTTGTTGTAGGTGGGTAGGTAGGGATTGGGTTATCATAACCCATCGGAGGTGGTTGAGGTGCAAAGGTGGCTGGTGTGATATCAATCTCCGGTGCAGGATTCGAAGGTCCACCCATTTGTGGATCTTCAGGAATGGGAGGTTAGTTACTAGAACCTTGAGTAGTTGTAAAACATGTACCCCTCCGCACGGACATACGTGCATTCCTTCTCCTCCTTGGTGGTTCTGGTGGCGGTGGAGGTTGTTCTTTTTCAGGGAGTGGTGGTGGTGATGGTGTCATTGCTTGAAAATGTGGTTCCTCAAATGGAGGTTGTGGTGGGGTGTTGTGAGAGGAAGGAGTGTTCACGAATTTCCACTGTCCCCACCATTCGGTAAATTCATCGGGTCCATGGTAGGGTGATCCTGTGAAGGAAGAACCACTAGATATGTCAATGGGATGTGTGCGCGTTCCTGAAGGCGGCTCGGATGGGTCTGGGTCATCATCCATATCCATATCCTCGGGGAAGTGATCCTCCAGACCCAACAGGTTATGACCTGCTGGTGAGTTAATGTAGTCGTTAGGGTTAAACTATCTCGGAGAATAGGGTGAAAGATAGTGTGTATGATGGGAAGAATGATGGGATTGGGGTGGTTGCAGCGAATGGTGAGAGTGTTGTGGCTCTGAAGGTTCTTGTGGCCCAAAGGAATGGTGATAAGATGGCGAAGTACTTAGTGAAACGGATCGCCTTGCGGGCTCCAATGAACGTCTCCATTCGTCATTGGGATCGGAGCTAAATGATTCTGAAGGCGTACGACGGTGAGAAGGCTCCGCATGGCTAAACGATCCTCCTCTCATTGGACCTTTCCCTTTTCCTCTGACACGCGGCGGCATCTTATATGGAAGCCTGTCAAAATACAAATAACAATATCTATATAAATTAAATAAAGGTTAAGAGTAATCCTAGGTCGTTGTCTAGACTCGAAAGTCTAAAGAATGTGCTGCTGTGTCATTGAGATTAAACACTAAAGGCTAGTGTTTAATTCACTCAACGTTAGCTCTGATACCAACCTGTCACACCCTGATTTCCACGTATAACCCGGTGGGCCCGGTGGGGAGTATCATGACGTAGTTGATATCATCATAGTCAATTTTACACAGTTATAGCCAGCGGAAAGCTTGGAAGGAAATTACTATTACAACCCGAAAGTTCAAAGTACGAATAAAATAATATACAGACGGTTGTAAAAAGGATCCACAGGCGGATCTATAAATGAATACATAAACTGAGTTCCACAGACTTAAGGCATATAGGGATTTGCAAAGTCTTCTTATTATGCCAAGTAGCTCCAGCCTATTTCGTGAGGTACCTGTCACTTAGTCTTTGAAAAATACGTCAGTTTTCACTGGTAAATACAAATAACTGACTCATTTTGTAAACATTTGAAAATGTTAATTCAAGTGCACAAGGCACAAAATCTTTTATAACTTGGGACAATTACATTTATAATCTTGTATACAATTTTACATGTTTGTCGTACTATTAGGGTCGTTGAAAACCGAACATGATTAACTAACTCACCACATATAAAACCCACAAAGGAGTTATCCCCAACTTGTGGTTAATTTATATTTTAGCATTCGCATCTGCCGGGTGTATGCCTACACCCCGTGCTTAGGTCATGGCCATCGATAACTTAGATGAGCCGAGGATATCCATGACATGGTTGTTAACCCCCATAGTTTATGTTATCAAACAAAACAGATTAAAACGGGTTATGCGGATTCACTAATCATAATCCGACTAAATGATCCCATACCCGACCAAGCGGCAATAATTTACCGTATCCCACGCCCGTATAAGGGAAATAAGTTAAATGTATTTACCTGAGTTTGTGTTTAATCACTACTCAGCCGTATGATACTTAAGACCGTATGAAGGTATCTTCTACCGGCCTACTTAATCTGGTAAGAAGACTTGTATAATATGGGTAAACTAAACACATTCTGGATTTTGAAGAAAAAGATGCCAAGGTTATACCCGTTTCGGTCCGTTCGTGAAACTAGTCACATAAGCCGAACCGAACGCGTATGAGCATATACGGGTAACCGATAAGATATATACAAGTTTCCTAGGTTATTATGCTCAAGATATGTTATAACATCAGTAAGATGTCAACAAGTATGCCCGTAAAGGTTTTAAAGTCGAACTAAGCCCTATAAGGGCGTTTTGGTCATTTTAAAAGTTCATAAAAGAGGTTTTTATGTAAACTGAGGTTCTGGTCATTAATACCCTGTGAAAACATTTTAATTTTTGATATTAATATGGTAGGATATCTTACCTATGCGTGTGTTAAGGTTTATGGCCAAACTATGCCCCGGAAGGGCATTTTGGTCATTTCACAAATGGTTTTAGGGACTAAATTGGGATTCTGAGTTCATGACTTATCCCTACTGTAAAATCATTTAAAATCATTTATAAATTCAGTAGGTAACAAGTCTTAGGTGCTAAATATAGTTTAAAGTCAAACTATGTGCTTATTTAGCGTAAAAGTTGACAAATGACGACAATTTCGAACTTAAAGTGATTCTGAGAATTTGACCAGCTTTAAGGTGTTAAAATATTTAATTTTTCATAATATATCAGTAGCAAAAGATTTTGCATGTTAATCATATGTAAAACTCATTTTATTTGCAAAAAGGGTATTATTGTCATTTATGAGCTTTATGCAAGAACCCAAGGTTAAGGTCATAAATAAATCTGACCCGACATCCCAATAATTCCTAAATATGATATCATAACAGTAGGTAAAGAGTTTTGTGTCAAAATTATGTTTTAAACATGATGTTCATGCTAAAGGGCATTCTAGCCCTTATAAAGGCATGAATTTCGCTTTTCTAAATGACTTCGTTTATGACCAGGTTTGGAGCATCAAAATACTCTAGATATGTTTACTAATCAGTACCTAATTCTATTGAATGACCAACTACCTTAAAAGTCTCATTTTGACAAAAGGGCATACTAGTCAACATAAAGCATAATAACGGAAACAAGCATATAGTCTTATATTACTAAAGGACCAGGTAATATAACCTTAGAGGGTTATGTTACAACATAATATGGCCCTAAAGGAACCCTGTTGCGTAAAGGAAATGAGCTAATTCGGGTCAGAACTGAAAGTCAAAGCAAAAGTCAAGCTTTTGCGACTTTCGGTTGCGAACCGAGCCTAAACTCAGAATTGTCGGGTCGAACATGTTTAAACATGTTCTAATAATGTTTACCAAGTTATTAAAGTGATAGAATGTGTTTTATAACCACTATATTATCATATTTGATGTTATTTAAAATCTGATTAGTTTGACTTCTATTATTTATTTCTTTGACCCGACAAATGACTAAGTAAACGTGGTAATTAGGAGGTGCCCTTTTGAGGGATTAACACCTACCTAATTACAATCACGTAACCACATTCGCCTCGAACAATGGCTGGACCGTTTAGGTCTAAGCCGAAGGTCAAAGCCGTTTTCGGCAACTTTGACTTTCGGCCTTTAAACGCATAAAAACCGAACTAGAGTGGCTAAGAATACTTACCACTGGTCCTAGCACAAAATGGACTTATAGGAGCTTCCTTTTTGATCAGTGAATCCCTTAGAATGCCAAGCAAGAGAGAAAGAAATGATTTTGGAAGGTGCAAGTTCAAGTGCTCACCCAATGCACCTATTTATAGTGCAAGAGGCCATCACAAGATTTATCCAGGTGTTACCAAGTGTTCTAGGATGTCTCCAGGTGTCCATTAACGTGTATTGAGCAAGCATGCAGCCCCTAGTTTCGAGTAAGGCGGTTTGGAAGCTTATGTGTGGAGACCAAGGAAAAATTGCCCAGCACCCTGCCTTACGGACCGTAAGCATGGGACTCTTACGGTCCGTAAGGGGTCTGTCAGCGAACCAGATTTTCAGCTTTGACAAGTTTGGCCTCTCAACTTAAATATACGTATCTTGGGACTTGTAACTGTTATCAGGCCATCATAAATGATATTTGGCATATTTGGGAGTATAAAATAATTATTTTAAATTTTCCGGTTCATCGGTAGACCTCCCGGAAGCGCTAGTTTCGCTTGTTGACATTTTCAACCCTTTTGAAGTAGACTTTCAACGCTTAGGGTCTAGGACACGTGTCTTCACATTATTGGACACGTTTTTGCGAGGTGTTACAATAGTAATCATTTAGAACCTCCAATCAGGTTAACTATATAGTAATGTCATCTATTATATTATATTAAACAAAAAATGGGAAACGTGATTTGGAATGTTCTTGATTGAGTAATCTTATCAAAGAGTTGATAATCACACAAAAAAGACAATCGGTATCAAAAAAACAAAACGGTTTCACCATAACTTCTGACATAAATTAGGAAAACTAAAACCGGAATTCTAACATACTTACCAGCAGACAACACAGTTTACCAGCAATTATTGAATATCTTTCTTGGCAGCAAAGTTAATCGTAACCCTGAAATAGCGATGAAAAGAAGGTCAGTAGTCAGAGAGACAAAAAGATAAAAAGATTAGGGTTGAGGAGGGGTCGATTGAAGAAGAATCGTTGAAGATTACCTTTGTGATTAAATGAATAGATGGAATTTTATGTCACAAAGTGAGTTCTTCAATCTTCAATCCTATAACACTTTCAAACAGTATAATCAAACAATAAAATCAAAACTAATATATTGTGAGATCTAATCCACCCGGATGATAAATGCTAACACACGCATAAAATAGTAAGATACATAAAGAAATGATGAATTATGAGATGAAGCTATTAGGTTTTGAATATGTAGAAGATGAGGATCATAAGAGTTTACCATTTGATCACGATGGAGGCTTTAGGAAATTAGGGTTTCTGAATCTATATTTGAAAGGTCAGGTGAAATCAAGAAAGAGAAATGAGTTATGGAGAGTTAATATCGGGTCATATATATATATAGATGGTATCTATTAACATATGACATTAACCCATATATTTCCCGCCCAAATTTTCGTACGGTTGCCCCACAATACAACAAGTGTCCAAAATCTTATTCGTTTATTATATATAGAGATAATTGTTTTGGTCTCTACCTCTGTGCTATGAATAATAATATTTGCAATTAGAAAAAGTATGTTCATATTTTGTGAATTTGTAAATAAGTTGATAGTCTTCATGACTTATAAAAGACTAAACAAAGGGTTATTTCTATATTATAAATTTTCAATAATTGTATGCATAGAGTGTGTATCCAACGCAACGCTTGGAGAGATTTTTTTTTTTTAAACTACTATAAATTTTCAACAATTGTATGCATAGAGTGGGTGTACCCAATGCTTGGGGGGATTTAAAAAAAACTTGATTTTTCACTTTTAACCCAAACCTTTTATTTTTATTTTTAACCCTAAAGTTTTCGTATTTCGCAATTTAACCTCACAATTTTCTTATTTTCAACTTTGTTCTCTTATACTTCTCATCTTACGCAAATTTTTCGTTTTACGTTTCGTTTTAAATTCTGCAAGTTAACACGCCGCAACGTGTGTGCGGTTCATCATTTTTACGTTGTCTATTTTTTCCATTTTGATAGGTTCGTTGCAATGCGTGAGCCCCATGTCAACTTAGTTATTTTTTCTATGTTTTACGTTTCGGTCTAAGTTATTCGCATTAATACGCCACGGGATCGCCCCGTCGCAACGAAGGAGTACTTAATACTAGTTTATACAAAATTTATAGGTTAAAACTCATAATCATGTGAAAAACACCTATTCGTTGAGAGTTTGAATTTAGGAATTTCCTATACATACAAAATGAAGTGGGGGATAGTGGCAGGCACCTTCCCTGTCACTTTCCTATTTAACCTTTTAAATTTCGATCTTATCCTCAGTTTAAAATAATGATTTTAGTTTAGTTTAAAATTACGACTTTGTCCAATTCAAAATTATAGTTTTGCCTACGATTTTATCCATGGTTAAAAATTACGAATGTGGCCAGTTTAATATTACGATTTCACCCCAGTTTAAAATTACGAATTTGCCTCAATTCAATATAACATTATTGCTTTGAGCTAAAACTTACGATTTTGTCCACAGTTCAAAATAAAATTATGAATTTACCCCCAGCTCAAAATTACGATTTTGCCATTAGTTTAAAATTACGAGTTTGCCCTCATTTCAAAATTACGATTATGTCCCAGTTAAAAATTGCAAGTTTGCCATCGTTTTATTTTTTATTTTAGCAAAACTGTGATAGTGTATTAGATTAATTGGTTGACTAGATATTTTTTTTATTGAGATCGTATTATAAGTAGTATGTACAAGTAACCGAAATACACAAAATGAAGATGTGGGAATAGTGTCAGGCACCTGCCAGGCCTTTCCTCATTGGTTCTTTCAAATTACGATTTTATCCCTAATTTAGAATTACGATTTCATCCCAGTTTAAAATTACGACTTTGCCCCAATTCAAGTTAAATTATGGTTTTGCCCTCAGTTAAAAGTTACGATTTTGCCCCAGTTAAAAATTACATGCTTGCCATCATTTTATTTTTTATTTTAGCAAAACTATAGTAGTGTTTTAGTTTAATTTGTTGACTTGATATATTGTTTACTAAGATTGTGTTACAGGTAGTATGTATAAGTAACTAAGAAATATTCGGCTTAACGCCCCGCAACGCGGGCGAGGCATAACACTAGTTTAATCTTTAAAAGAAAACGAAAAGGAATAGTATATTAAGTTGAAGTTTAAAAGATTTTTATAAGGTAGGAGATTTAATAATTTGTAAGTGTACCATATTTATATAAATTTCAATAAAATGATTGGTCGAAGATATTGGTCAACGAAAAAAATTGTAGTTAGCCACCAAGTCGAATTTACTGACTTTCGAAACCATGAGGAAGGAAAACAAACTAATCAAATGAAGAAAACTTTATATATCCTTTAAGCTTTTATTTCTTTCTTTTGTTTGTCTATTATCTTGGAGATAGGTTGTTTATCCTTTATCTTTATTGAAGTTTAACTAAAAATTATTATTTTATTTTGAGAGTAGGTTGTCTATCTAAAAGCCTTCCACATTTTATTTTTAAACTTTATAATTGTAATGAAATGGTTAAGGGACTTTTATTGTAATGAAATGGTTAAGGGACTTTTATATTTAAGATTCTATATTTTATTTCCTATAAATTTAGGATATGGTAAAAATAACTTTGATTTTACTACCGTTGTAGTTCTATAACAAAAAATATGTGCAAAAGATTGAAGTGAGCACCACCTAAGATATATAATATCACATGCGATTGGTTTCATTTCTAGTAATCGAATATTGTTATACGACGTCATCATCATACTCATACTCAGTAAATTCCACCAATAGCAAAGCTAAAGTAGGGTCTGAGAAGGTTAGATGTAGACAGCCTTACTCTACCCCGTAGGTATAGAGAGACTGCTTCAAGTGAGACCCCGGCTTGATAGTAGTTTTGCATCAAGCCTTGGACATAAGACACATAACACTCAGCAATTAAGACAAAGGCTGATTAGTGCATGTACCCCCTGTCTTTCGGCTATCAGCGCCACCACATGATGCATGATTAACCCCACCCCCCCCCCCCCCCCCGCTTTTTAATCGTTATTTTCATGAAATTAGTAAAATTAGTGCACTTTCACTTTCGCCCCCCGAACGCCCACACATATGTACATTATAAATATATTATATGCGCATACCTCAAGTGGAGCGTAGAATATTTTTATACGTGAATATATTAAATCGTTGAAGATAGTAACCAAAAATCTGTCCAACTTATCAAATTACATGTTACTTTAGTTTGTATGTATTTGACAAGTTTATATATGTGAAAGGTCGAGGGTGTTTTTAGTTGAAACTTGCAATATAAACAAATATATATGTCGTATGTTAGCATGCGAATGAAGTAACAACTATAGGCCGCGGAGACCTAAAGAAATCTAGAAAAATGTCAAAATCAAAAGTAAGTATTTAAAAGTTTAAATCAAATTAAGTTAAGATTTAAGGTTTCATTATAAAAAAAATTAGCATGAAGTTGATTTTAGTGATGCATGATCCAGAAGCTGAACCAGTAGATGAGCCAAACAATGTGGCTAATAATGGCAACCTGCCAACTGAAACTCCAAAGATTATCTTGTTAAGTGTTTGCCACAACACAAGATTGTATTGTATTGGTTCAACCATGAATGCAGACAAGCTGTTGGCTGTTAGAATCTATCTTGGCATCAACAAAATTATATGCATCATGAAAGTGACTCTTAAACAAAATTAGAGAGCATATTTCTCTAATAAGTTTTCTTTTAGTAGAAATGTCTTCTCAACCTTTTCCTTTCTTAAATAATATACGGAACTGTAACTACTATGTATCTACTACATTTTTGTGTATCAACTGTATTTTCATGTATTTTTCACAGGTGTGCCATGTTTGTATATTTGTATATATTTATGATGATAGTCGAACATAGATGGTTATGTAAATTTATTTGCATATATTATAACTATACAGATATAGAAAAGATATAGATATGTGTTGTCTATCATATCATATGATTATTTTCATGATTGTCTTCAAACAAGTTTATATAAATTAGGAGGGTGCTAAAACTAAATTATAGATATATAAAGATTAAACTGGTGATAGATCTTTTAAAGAAATAAATGGTGTTTGGAATTGTAGGGATATCGTATATCGATAGGGTTTCTTAAATGTTAACTTATAGCAATCAATAGATTCATGTATAAGTTAACGAGATTTTCATATAATATAAACAAAGTCTTACTTCATTAATATATTATATAAAGCTGATGCATAATTGCATGTAAATCACATGCTTTCTGCACGTGCCGCCCAGCGTTGGAGCAAATAGTCCAATACTGATTAATCCCCACCTAATGTGAATGTGTTTATAATATAGTTTAGAGAAAACGAATGTAATTAACTTTTATAAATTACCCATTACGGTACCCTCTATAGGTACATTTTTACATCAAGTCTAAAAGTATTAACCATAAGAAAAAAAAAGTTTAGCAAAAATATCTAAATGAATAATACAATCATCTATATAATCTTCTTTTACCAAGGTTTGTTTACCTAAAACAGGGGCGGACCTAGTGTATGGTAAGGGGCAATGCTCGCTATCGCCTAGTGCTCCGACGGTAGTGTAAAATTAGTGTATATTTTGAAAAAAAAGTGACCTTTTTCCGATTTCGTTACCGTTTTTTATAAAACGTTACCGTTACGAACGAATCCTAGATCCGCCACTGCCGTAAAACACAAATTTTAAATATCATACTATTAAAATAATCCATTATGAAAAACAAAGACCATTTATATTATTTTAATGTTGCAATGATCCTTGTAGCAAAGTCCAACAAGTTAACAATTTTTGCTCTTTGTCGACCAGTTTCTTCACTTGTTTATCCATATATTTTTATTTTATTTTATTTTATTTTATTTTATTTTATTTTGTACTTTTTTCACTTATATAATAATCCCAACTTCATCTTTGAACATACAAGTACACTTCTGTCTGTGTTCTACAAACTCACACAGCCCAAAATGACAACTATTGAAATAATTTCTAAAGAACACATCAAACCATCATCCCCAACACCTCAACACCTTAAATCATACAATCTTTCCATCTTAGATCAACTCATTCCAGCCCCTTATGCACCCATCATACTCTACTACCCGAATCAAGATCAAGCCAGCGAATTCGACATCCAACAACGCTTGAATTCGCTAAAAGATTCGTTATCCGAAACACTAACTCGCTTCTACCCGTTAGCCGGAACGATAAAAAGCGATCTTTTAATCGATTGTAACGATGTTGGAGCGTATTTCGCAGTGGCTCGTGTCAACACACGGCTCAACAAGCTCTTGAACCATGTTGATCTTGATCTCATAAACCATTTTCTCCCATGTGAGCCTACTTTCAATGGTTCTAGTGAAGGAAGTTGTGTAAGTAATGTTCAAGTTACCATTTTTGAGTGTTGTGGGATTGCTATTAGTTTATGCATTTCACACAAGATTCTTGATGGCGGAGCATTGAGTACGTTTGTGAAATCATGGGCCGGATCGAGTTACGGGTTAAAAGAAGTCGTTTATCCGAACATGAGCGCGCCATCTTTGTTCCCGGCTAAAGATTTGTGGCTCAAAGATTCGTCAATGGTCATGTGGGGATCTTTGTTCAAGATGGGTAAGTGTAGAACAACAAGATTTGTCTTTGATTCAACAAAACTAGCCATTCTTAAGGCAAAGGCAAGCGAAAACGGGTTAAAAGACCCGACCCGTGTAGAGGTGGTATCGGGTTTGCTATGGAAGTGTGTCATGGCTGCATTTGAAGAAAAGATGGGTTCTTGGAAGCCATCTTTGTTAAGCCATGTTGTGAACCTTCGCAAACGGTTAGTGTCAACTTTATCCGAAAACTCGATTGGTAACTTGATCTTTATCGCAAGTGCTAAATGCGATAGTGATTCGCGGACACCATTGCATAAACTTGTTGAAAAAGTGCGCAGTGGTGTGTCGAAAATCAACGGCGAGTTTGTGAAGAAACTTCAAGGTGATAAAGGGAGAGAAGTGATGGAAGAATCTCTCAAGGGTATAAAAGATTGTGCGAACTGTATCGGGTTTACGAGTTGGTGTAAAATGGGATTTTACGAAGCGGATTTCGGATGGGGAAAGCCGGTATGGGTGTGTGGTAGTGTTTTGGAGGGTCACCCGGTGTTTATGAACTTTGTTGTTTTGAATGATACACACAATGGTGAAGGAATAGAAGCATGGGTTAGCATGGATGAAGCCGCGATCAATGTATTGAAACATGATCCTGAGCTCCTTGAGTTCGCATCGGTGGATCCGAGTCCTCTACAAATGGTATGAACCGTTGGTTTGAACCGTTGAGCAAATTAGGGTTTCTTATATTAGTTGCTTTTGGTGTTAACTAGGGTTCCTCAAAAGCAACCATATGTTTATGATCACTAGGGGTGTGTTACGGGTCCGATCGTTTAGTTTGAGGGCAGTGATACTAGCTAACTAGTGTATACGATCAATGTATTTGAGCTTGGACTCAATGAGCTTTAGTGAGGCTTGAGTTTCGATTTATTTTTAACTTTTGTGTGTAGTTCACAAACGACTTATGGGCTACTTGTTTACCTCTTAATGGTTCAGACCTCTTACTGGTTCGGCACTTAATGGTTCAGACTGTTTGTTTTGCGAGCAGATGTCTGAATGATTCAGACATTTGCCTTTGAATGGTTAAGCATTATACTAAGTTTGAATTATTAAGACTTTTAATCTGAATTGGTCAGACATTTGTCTCTGAACGGTTAAGCATTATTTTGGCTCTTAATGGTTCAGATCTTTTACTGGTTCAACACTTAATGATTCAGACCTCTTATTAATTCAGCACTTAATCATTCAAAAGTTGTCAAATAGC
Source organism: Scalesia atractyloides (assembly GCA_947069175.1). Taxonomy (NCBI): domain Eukaryota; kingdom Viridiplantae; phylum Streptophyta; class Magnoliopsida; order Asterales; family Asteraceae; genus Scalesia; species Scalesia atractyloides. Next base: position 58,403,060 of record CAMTDV010000030.1, read on the forward strand.
CGATGATGATAAAATATCACTTTATTGTGATAAGTTTTTGGGTGCAACTTGCGTAGATGTGGATCTACTAGACAACTTATTTTGAACAGGCAAGTCAAGTATATCGAGAGAATTGAAAAATTAAAAATAGTGTGAATGTCAAACATTGCGGATTTATATTCATATCCATCCTTTTATTGTATGGTTATCCTTTTGGCCCAATAGTCTATGTTGTCGTAACCATAAACGATGAAAAATATCTTATATTTCATCATCTATCAATTGGTAAGCTATTGTGTATAAAGTGTATATGATGTTTTATATTTTTTTGGTATAATATTATATAAAAAACACTAAAGGTAACAATTTAAATACAATTAAATGTATTTCAGACATGAAATATAAAACACCATGCAAAGAACTTAATTAGTGTGTTTTAAATTAAATGCCTAGAATACATATGATATGTGTTATAAATTGTTGTGTTCAATGTTTTTCTATGCTAAACCATATCGAAAGAATATAAACAGCATACCTAAAATTTAAAACACCATGTCTGTATAGACTTGTTACACTTTGTACGAAACATGTTCTTTTACAAGAATCCTTACCTCTATGAGTTTTTTTATTTTTAAACCATAATTTCAGTTTTTGAATATCGGGTAATTTTATTAGATAACTGGTTGGTGTGGAAGTAGAGTTCAAGTGAACAATTATAGAGTATTATTTCGAGCTCACCAAATAATTTAACAAGTTTGTTTATTTTTTAAACCAAAGAAAATAAAACAAAAGAACACACTTTTATGTTATGTAGGTTTATATTAGAATCATAATTTAATTAAAATAATAAATAAATAGTGAACTTAATTTGTAATGGTTATGATATAAATCATAACTTTTTATTAGAACCATAACAAGTCAATCTATTATTAAGTTTATTGTAGTTCTAAAACAATACAGATATAAATTCACAAAAAAAAAAAAAGTCAAAACATGTGTTCGATAAAGTCAAGAAAATACAAATTCAAATAACGTGTTCAACGAAGAAAAGGGATGCGATATAACTTTTTTTATTAAATATGGTAGGGGTATTATTACTTGTAACCTTGTCTATTACTTATAACGTATTAAATATAGTAGGCTTCTAATCGTCTTCTTCGTGTGGTGGGTATGTCAAACATTTTACTATATCTAAATTTAGACAAAATATATTTTCCCTTCTCTCCTTCATGCGTTGAACCGGATACTAAATATCAACTACTCGACTTTCTTCTGTATTGAATTAAAACCGAATCTGAATCAAACAAGTTAGAGAAAAAAATAGTTTGAAAGCAAATGGGAGCAAAATCAAAACAGATAGAAAGGCAAACATTGCAATCATAGGGGTCTATAGTGGTGCACAAATAATTGGTTAATTAACCGTAACTGGTGATTAACCGAAACTGGTTAATAACCGATCAAGGAATAACTGGTTAATGGTTATTTTAAAGCGTTGGTTAGTAACCGGTTATTGATATTCAGTATAGGAACGGATTATTGATATTCAGTATAGTAACAGGTTTTTTAACCGGCAGACTGGTGTTCAAAAAAGCAAAAAACCGGTTATTAACCGAAATAACCGGTTAGTTAACCGAATCGGTTAGATAATTTACAAGACCAATTTAAAAAAATAACCGGTTAAAGTAATAAGTGGTTAAAGCATTAACCGGTTAAAATCAACAAGTCAAATTAACCGGTTAACCGAATCGATTATTAAATTTAACCGGTTTGTGCACCTGGTCTATAGTTAGATCTTATTGCCTGGGATCTAGGGGTGAGCATGGTGAGGTTCGGTTCGGTTATTGTCTATAACTGAAACCATAATCGCACACTTCGTTATCAAAAAATCATAACCATTCGGTTCGGTTAATGCGGTTATTTGTGGTTAATGCGGTTTCGGTTCGGTTATAGGTCGGTTATTTTATCGTTTCTAAAGTTAGGCTTTAAATGTGTGGGTTATGCAAATATCATGGGCAAAAAATAAATATACACAATTAAAACTTGTAGAATTATTAATTATATTTTACTTCCACGTGTTATGTGAAAGCATACATACGAACACAAAGTGGCTAGAATTTTAAATTCAATGAGGTTGGGTCGTGGTTAAAAGACTTAACAACTTCACCAAAAAAAATATGGATTGGGTCATGGTTAAACACTTAAACACTAACTTAAAAACCTATGGTCTTATGGATTCGGCCATGTTTAAAACATTCGGTTCGGTTTGGTTATTTGCGGTTATGAAACTAATAATAACCATAACCGAACCGCAACATGCGGTTATCAAAAATATAAATGACCAACCGTTCGGTTATTTCGGTTTTCGGTTATTTCAGTTCGGTTTTTTCAGTTATTCTGGTTACGGTACGGTTGTTTCGGTTTTATGCTCACCGGTGGATCAAATTCAAATCATGCTAATGGGTTGGTGGTTCACTTGGATAAGCCTTTAACCAAATTAGCTCCACTGATAAAGATTGCTAGTGGACCTTTATCTTTACTCTATGCGGCTGAATTTAAATGGGCCTCGCCAGTTGGATCAATGGACAATAGAAGATAAAGCACAAAGTGATGGTGGGCCTACAATTCCACAAGGCCCAACAAAGAAAACTAATTAAAAGGTTAGCTCGCAAGGTTTAGATGGGTTGGGCAGCCCAAATACTACTAATATTGCAACAGGAAAGACGGTGGACTTTGGAATTTGAATGAGTAGATTAAAACCAAATCCCCTGAATTTTCATCTCTTCTCTCTTTTCTCTCTCTTTCTGGGTTTTGGAGATCTGTTTTAAGGAAATAATGAATTTGAATTTTGAATGAGATAAGTTGTTTTTTGAAAACTGGAAAGGCAGAGATGCCTGTGGTTTGAAACGGATAAGCTGGTTTGGGGAGGGTTTGATGTCTTTGCTTTAAATAAATTGTAATGTATGAGTTGAAATATGTTTAATAAAACATAAAAAATGAAAAAAAAAAAACTATCAAAATTAAACCTAGGAGGGGGCTAGAATTATGACATTTAGAAACCTTGCTTAATTATATATAGAGAGTTGGTCTATGTATGTTCTGATTTTCCTATGTGGGCTAAGTAAGTACCTTTACCCAAAAGAAACTCTAAACCCTAAACTTCAAATGCCAACAAACATCTTAAGTCCAAAAGATATACTTAAATTACCAAAGTATATACTAATTCAAAGGTTCAAAGCTTTAGCAAAGGCAAACATATATATAAATAAAGTCTCCAATGTATAGGTTCCAACTCTAAGTAGCTCTCGTCACATAGCTCGATCAACCCATATTACGTACCAAGAAAACAAAATTGTGACTGGGCTAATTGCCCCATGCCGGATGCATGATACAAATGGCAAATAATATCCCAGAATAATATTGAAAGTAGATAAAAAAAAATGAATAAAAGTCACCCTTTGAATAATATCACAACCACCGGAATAAATTCATAGACGTAAAGACGTAAGGTTGAAGCAACGAGGGTCAGGATTACTAAAACCGAGTGCCCTGCAAAACAAAATATCCAAATGAACACTCACGGTTCCAATACATATCATATCCCATCTCTCGTATCACAATGACACACTTGATAGGCCACTCTAGTTCATCCTAAAATCAAAAGGCGTGTAAGAAAAGCTTCCTCAACTTTTCAAACTCACCTTCATAGGCAGGGACAGTGGGTGTTTGCTTCAGCTTAAAAACCATAGCCTGATGATTGTCAGCTTGAAAAATCTAATCAAGTGGACTAGACCCATCAAAGGTGGGTAAAAGATTTCAGCCAGTCATGGGATGTTGGTTGGTGGTGGCGGTGGTCGAGGTGTGTAGGAGGAAGAACCGAACCCCGTTGAGGAATTCATTTTCTTGTCTTTTGTTATAGCTTCAAGCATATTGTTAGTGACTTCTGTTTGTTTTTTCATAGCCTCTTGAAGGGACTCAAATTGGGAGGTGGCCATTGGGCGGTTGACTGAGCAGTGGTATTGGCGTTGGCTGTCATAAATTGATCCAACTTATCAATCAAGGTTTGAATGGATTCACCAATAGTGGCTGGGTCTTTGCATGGAGGCATCGTGTTGATCAATTAAAGCACCAAATTGATAAGGCCTCGTCCTGGTCTCCAAATAAGTAATTTATCAGGATGTAAATAATTGTAAGACAAGTTTGGATCGAATTCTTTCTACTCAACTTTGCAAAAGAAACAGAAAGCATGGAATATACATTTAAGGTAGAAGATGGGTATTTCAAGCTCGACGACATTATCTTGATTAGGGTAGAAGATGGGTGGCGCATAAAGAGCAGAGATAAGTAAATCAATATTAGCTGTATGCACAAAATATCGCCGAACGTTCAAAAAATAAATCCACATATAGCATGGAATATACATTTAAGGTTTAGGGTTTAGCCGTTTAGGTACTGTCTTTAACTACAAGTTTCAAGTCCATGGTGAATTTGCATGATTACACGAAAAAACAAGATATGTGCAAAAATATATATGAAATAAGCAACTTGGTATGCTGTATTTAACTACAAGTTTCAAGTCCATGGTGAATTTGCATGATTACATGATAATAAAAAAAATATGTGCAAAAAATATATGAAAATAAGCAAACTTGGTATGCATTATGGTATGTCTGAGCAACAATCTTCAATATACGCTGTTGATCATTTGTATCTTTCCTCGAATCACTAGCTTGCTTTGAATATCCATTACAGGTTCAAACACAAATGAAACAAAAAATCCAAATTTAAAATACTTAAGAGGTCATTTTATGAAAAAAGTGTAAATGGTTAAAGACTTAAGCAAGACACTGACCTCAGTGTGTGGTTGTTGAGTTTTAATACCGGTGGTTAAGCCTCGACTGGTAGCGGGTAACAACCATAACCAATTGCTTTTGAGCAGTTTAATGATAATAATTACGATTCTAATGTCCGTCTCATATATCGCAAAGCAGACCTTAATGTAGCCCTGGCTTTAGTGTCTGGAGTGCACCCAGACTTTACCATTTCCTCATAAACATGCGGAACCTGAAAATTTGCATCATTTCATATTTTTTTAAAAATCCCCAAATTTCAATAAAATCCAGGCTGTACATAGTTTGCGTATCTATGGAGGTTGGCAAAAAGAGAAACGGAAGATTCCGCACCTCACTAAATTTTTCCACACGAATTAAAGCTTTCATAAGAGTAGTGTATGTAACTACATCTGGTTTCAAACCCTGCATATGAAAATAGTAACAATATAATTAGCAAGGGCTTAAATATCGGAAGCAAGAAAGTAAAAAAAATACTTGCATTTTCCTTCATATACTGTAAAACAGCAAAGGCTTCAACGTCTCTTCTATCCTCACCAAACGCGTTAACTAATGCATTCAGAGCTAATTGACTCGGTTTCAGACCATCACTGCTCATCATCTTAAACGTATTAGCCGCTTGATTCGATAGACCCTGTTCAATAATTTGAAGAAAAAAAAAAGAATAAATAAAGCAGCTTAAAAAAGTTGACCAAAAAAGTCAAACTGGTATGCTTAACTACCCTTTGTGCATAGGCATTAATCAAGGCATTATACATGGTCGATGACGGTTTCAAACCAGCAGACTTCATTACTTCCAAACACTCGATTGCATCATTATACCTTCCCGACTTCCCATAAACATCAATTAATGTAGTATATGTAACAACATTAGGCAACAAACCTTCACTTTGCATCTTGCCCAATACGTTTTTTACTTCATCCCACTTTTCCTGCATCCCGAATGAGTTGATCATTATATTGTAAGTAGTTGTACAAGGCACGCATCCTCTTTCGTGCATTTCATCAAACAGCGTCTGTGCTTTCTTATGATCCCCTGACTTACAATAACAATCTATAAGTGTGTTCCACGTAACCGTATCTGGCTCGATTCCATCGTTTATCATCCTCTCAAACGTCGTCGTCACATGATCGAGAATATTATACTTCCCAAACGTATCGATCATAACGTTATAAAACTGTCTATCCGGTTTCACTCCACATTTTTGCATCTCTTTTAAAACTTTGAAAGCCTTTTGCCACTCGCCTCGGTCCCGATAACAAGCCAAAATCCGACTAAAAACAAACGAATTCGGCTTCACGTCTTTCGCTTCCATCTCTTTCAACACAATCCTCGCACTCTCCCACCGACCCGCATTCCCGTACGCGTCAATCAAAAGACTATACGTATGCTCATCCGGCAACACACCGTTCTTCTCCATCTCCGTCACTATCGCCTCCGCATCTTTCAAACTCCCATTTTTCACATACCCTCGTAACACAGCGTTATACGCTCTAGTCCTCGGGACAACCCCGTCTTCTTTAATCTCTTCAAAAACCGCTTCCGCTTCTTCAACCCGCCCCACCACCCCCAACCGCAGAATCAACGACACAACCGTCGACGTCTTCGGACTCATCCCTTTCCCCTGAATCACCCCCAAAAAGTGCATAGCTCTATCCACATCACCCGCTTTCGCAAACCCTAAAACGATATCATTCAACAACTGACCATCTAACTCGATACAATCCGACACCATTTCGTCATACAACTTCTCTAACAAACCCGAATCAATCTTATTACTTCTAACTAATGACTGAATAATCAAACTATAATTAACAAAATCAGACTGGTAACCTTCTCGTCTCATCTTGTTCATCAAGTTAATAGCCTTTTCTAACTCACCGTTACGCGCACACGCGCCGATAAGCGCGTTGTAAGTTAAGGGAGTTAGCGTTTGTTGTTGAGATAACAAAAAAGCTTCGTAGAGCTTCTCGGCGCGTCCGAGCGCGTGGATTAGAATTGAGTAGAGTAATTCGTACCGGAAACAGAGGTTGTGCTTCTGGAGCCACGTGACGAGCGCGTAGGCGAGTTGGAAAGAAGACGATGGAGAAGATGTTAGGGATTTGAGAAGTGAGTGCCACAAAGGAGCTGGGACGGCTCGGTATGAGTCGGCGAGGCGTAACTCGGAGTGAGTGAGTGAGTTGGAATCGGAGTCGGAGGTGTAGGTGGAGAGAAAGGTGAGGAGAGGGGAGAAGTCGTAACGGTGGTGGGGGAAGAGGGAAACGACGTCGGATTGGGTAATCGGGTCGGTTTCGGATAATAAGGGGGAGGAGGATGAACGGGGTGGTGAGTGGGTTAAGGAGACGGTGGAGGGGAGAAAAGGTGGTGGTGGGTGGTGTAGGTGACGGTGGCGGTGACGATGGTTGGTTGTGGATAAGGGTGGTGGGAGGAGGAGAGTGTTCATTGTGTAAGACCGTTTTTTTAAATTTGTTGGGTGGTTCGAAAATAAACAGAAAGAAGATATTATATCTTTTGGAGTGTTTATAAATTTAGTCTCTCGACTATAGTGAATCTAGGGTTACGTATGGTTTGGGTTCGTTCGGTTATTGGCATTATCCGTAACCGTAACAAAAGTTATTGGCTAATCGTTCGGTTAATTTGTCGGTTTTTTGTTTGGTTCGGTTAATTTTTGGTTAACAACCAATTCAAACAATGGCCAAATTTTTTGCTTAGAAATACATGTAATAAAGGTATAAATACATGAAATGGATATATAAATAAATGAAATGGAGGTATAAATGTATGAAGTAGATGTTTAAAGAGTTAATTGCCCGGATGGTCCCTGTGGTTTCACGTTTAGTCCCCACCTTTTGGAAATAGCAGGTATGCTCCCTATGGTTTGTTATTTTGTTACTCGGATAGTCCCATGCATAAATATCAGGGAACTATCCGAGTACCAAAATAACAAACCATAGGGACCATGCCTGCTATTTCCAAACTAACTGACATTAATCAGGGGACTATCCGAATAATAAATCATATGGAGCATACCTGCTATTTCCAAAAGGTGGGCACTAAACGTGAAAAAACATGAAACCACATGGACCATCCGGGCAATTAACTCATGTTTAAATAAATGAAATGGAGTATAAATAAATGAAATGAAAGTATAGTTACATGAGATGAAAGTATAAAACATGAAACAGATGTATAAAAGCTAGAAATATATAAAAGAAATAAATGATTCAGTTCGGTTAATTTCGGTTAACCAATGGTAAAAAAAATATCCATTAACCGACTTTTGTTCGGTTTAGTTAATTTCGATTCATTGCACACCCATGAGTGAATTGCACTTTTTTCGTTTTTTTCCTTAAACTAATGTTAGTAGCTGTATTTTATGTTTATAAAAGAGCTCATAATCTCTGTTATTGCGCTTTTCCGTTAAAATTAAGCATCATTACAATTTACATAAGCAACATTACAACTACATTACGTAGTCTTCAAGAAAGTTGTTTGCTAAATTATATAAAATAGAAACTCTAATAATCAAAATCTTCTTCAGCTTCTTGCTTTAGATTGATTTTCTTTGACCTTGTCTTCAAGTTTGTATTTTGCTTTAAGCAAATTAGGGATGATGTTTGACACTTTTCATAATCATCTAATGAATTGACTTTTTCAACCCTGCATTAGAAACAAACATAATTTAGGAAGATAAATTAGTTTTTGGACAACAAGTAATTGTGGATGTACAGGTGTTGCCGTGGGTTGCAATATATCTATGATGTTACGATTATTGTTTCTTTCCCAACATTGTTGGCTTCAAGTATCATTAGATGAAGAAGAACCTATATTTGATTATAAAAGATCAGAGCAATAATATGATGATATAGTAAAAGAGTTCTACTCTCTTAAATGAGGGGGAAATTGGACGGGGATAGAAAATGACGTTTTTGCGCTTACATAGTGGTACATTGATGTATTGTACAATACATCGGTCATTCGTGTATAGTTTGTATAGTTTTCATTAGTTTTAGTTTCGTTTTCCGTAGAATAGTTAGTCTTTTGATTCAATTGCGTTTTCCAGGTCTTGGTGGCTGAAAGTAGCTGAAAAGCGTGGAAATTGAGTAGATATACGAATTGGTAAAGTCCTGGAACAAGTTGGAGGGCTCGGGAGCTGAAACGAATCAAAATACTGGAAAAAGGGCTCCTGGCGGGCCGCGAGCAGTCAGCCTGATGCCTCTCGCCACCCGCGAGAGGCTAGTAAATTGCTGATGTCAGAAACGCGTTCGCGGGCCGCGACAAGCCATTAGAACCCTCTCGCGGCCCGCGAGAGGGTGTTATCTGCAGATGACTTCAAAGTTGATGGATTTTTGGGGAGAATCATATAAGAACTCAATTTTATCAAAAAGAAACCCTAACTTACGAATTAGGGGGGAACCTTGGGCGATTTTGGAGAGCAAGTCGGAGTAGCTAAAGCATTCGGTTGAAGATCATCAAGTGTAGCAACTTCGGGTCGTCATTCTGTCGTCCGGTGTTCTCGTTTGTGCTGTTTGACTTTTATTATGTTTTGCATACTTGAAACTACTTTGTTTGGTTTGTTTCCATGACTTTAGTTGGCTAAATCTTATAAACTACCTAGATTAGATGAACGACTAAATAAAGTTTCGATTTTTACTTTGGATTTATGATTTGTGAGGATTGTTTATGAACTATAAAAGACATATTCTATCAATTGGATGTGTTTGCGTATTTGATCTTGTTTAGTTGTTATTTATTGCTTTACATGAATCTTGGTGACGGTCTATATCACATAATAGAGTCATGTTAGGTTTTAGCTTTTGGTGACTGTCTATATCACATAAGAAAGCTAGAGTCTTTAAGGTGAAACCGCGGAATTAAACCTTAAAAGTGATAATTGGTGACTTAATAAAATCAGATATTCTACTAATCGTCAATAGCTGCAAGGTGCGAGGTTATTGCTAGGTCTAAGTCATTAAGCCGAAAGGTAGGAGCTTTCTAGGAAGTAAACCCATTGGATATTGTCTAGCAAGTCCAATTGAGAAATTAGGTCTATCCTTGGTTTAGATCTCGACAGGGAGTGAGCCTCGTATGATACTTTTATAAACCCATTAGGTGTCTGGCAAAAGAGTCTAATAACTGGTAGTTCAGCAACTTCGAGGGAGTTATACAGCGCTTTTGAGAAGGGTCAGAGGTCCTATTAGATATCCCGAGAGGTGAGAATATAAAGATCCCGGTTCCTCATTAATCAACTTCCAAGTAAAATCGTTGTTAAAATCAGTCAGGATTCTAGTCTAGGTAGTCCTTTCACCATCTAAGTAGAATCCAAGTCTAGTTCGTAGTCTTAGTTAATTTAGTTTAATTAGTTAGTTTTAATCCTTTCTTAAGAATTTGTTAGAAATCCCCCATCAAACATTCAATCATTTTAGTCCGTGTCAGTCAGAGTCTTAATAAAGTAATTAGTTCAATCAGTAGAGTCTTGTGGGTTCGATATCCGGACTTACTTAGCTATACTAGAGTCGATCGGTACACTTGCCGGTTAGTAGTTTAGTGCGTTTTAGTGAGTCTAGAGTATTACTTAGAGTCTAGAATTAGGTTAATTTAGTTGTTTTTTACTAAACTATTTTTAGCACACCAAGTTTTTGGCGCCGTTGCCGGGGACTCTTGGCGATTGCGTTAGTTACTTTGTTTTGACTTTCGTGATATCATACGTGCTATTTGTCGTGTTGAGTCATAGGAGTCTATTATAATTTCATTTTCTTTTTGTTTTTGTCGAGTCGTTTTTTAGAGTCTTCTTACTTGTTTGTTTTTGGTTTTTCAGTGGATGCCCTATACACGTTCGCAAGGACCTCCGCCAAAGCCACCTACGGACAAGTTATCCTTCTCGTCTTATTCGTTCAAGGTTAGTACCCCATTACCATCATCGTCCACCCATTCTGACTCTACACTCCACTCTAAACCACCGAACTTTGACTTCACACCAAAGTCTTCACCACACAACACCCCACCACATTCCCGTCCCCAAAGTCCCCCACCCGTTGTCCAAATGGCCATCCGAACCATTTACCAACAAGCAAACACCGGCTTCACCGGTGCGAACTCACCCATCACCCTACCCGAAATCACCAATGAAAAATCTTGGCAAATGCCATCCTATATCATGATCGCTATTACTAACTCTTCTCAACTTCACGATCGTGAGGATGAGGACGCGCCGGCTCACATCAATCGCATAACTCGTCTTTGTGGCACTTTCTCCATTGAAGGTGTCAACCTTGATGCTCGTTACCTACAGGTCTTCCCATTCTCGCTTGCTGGCCGCGCAGCCGTCTGGTTCGATTCGCAGCCAGCAGGTTCTTTCACTACTTGGGCAGGTTTACGGGATGCTTTCTTAGCCAAGTATTATCCACCCGCCAAGGCATCTCGCATACGCGATCAGATTCATTCCTTCCGAATGGAGCTTGATGAGCCGTACCACCTAGCCTGGGAGAGGTTCCAAACCCTACTTGCTCGTTGTTCACAGCATGGCTTGTCAGATTGGGCGCTTGTAGAGAAGTTCTACAATGGTCTCACCCTCGAGATCCGAGCCCGGTTTGACACTTCAGCTGGAGGGCAACTCATGGGCAAGAAAACCACAGCTGAGTGTAACGATCTGTTTGAGAGTTTTGCCCATTCCGATATGGACTATAGCGCCGCCGGCAGGAGTTCCATTCATGTTACTAGCACCTATTCGACTACTCGAGGGGTGAACCAAGTTGGCTTGGACTCAACGGTGGCTGCTGCTCTAGATCGGATGGAGAGAAGTTTCACTAAGGAGCTCTATGAGATTAAGAAGAAGGTCGATAGGTGTGAGGTTTGTAGAGGGGGTCCCGATACCATAGATTGTCCCACCATTACGTTATAGCAGGTAGAGTACATAGCCGGTCAGAATAAAGGTCAGTTCAACAATAATTCCAATTATAACCCTAACTGGCGAAACAGTAATAATACCAACTTCCGCTCTTCCGGTAATCCCCCTGGTTTTCATCTGGTCAGTATCAAAATAGGGGGCAGGGTTTGTTCACTAGTTCAGGTTCGGGGCAACAGGGTCAGTTTGTAATTCGGGGTCGAATCAAGAAGGTCATGGTAGTGATAAGGGTTCAGATATTAGTAGGATCGAGGAGATGTTTGCTCAAATCATGGTTAAGGACCAGGCCACTCAGAAAGCCTTAACTGATTTTAACGGTTTCATGAAGAGTCAAGATCAATTAAATAAAAATCAAGAACTTCACAATAAAAACCAACAGGCTACACTCTTAGATCTTCAAAGACAATTAGGTGGTCTTTCCAAACAGTTGCAAGAATACCCTCCCGGCCAGTTCTCGGGCAATACCTACCAGAACCCGGCTAATCATTCAGCCAAGGCCATCACTACTCGGAGTGGTAGGAACTTAGGAGAGGTAGTTAAGGAGAGTGTAGAGGTAGAAAGTGAGGAAGAGGTAGAAGAGGAGATAGAGATGGAAGCTCCCGGTAAGGTGCATGATAGGGTAGTCCCAGCAAGTACTGCACAAACCGAGGAGCCTCTAGTAGAAAGGAGAGTAGAGAAACAACCAGTAGGAGTCAAGCCATCCCCTTTGGTTGATCATTCGCGCGTTCCGTATTCCACTCGCCTTAAGCATCAGAAATATGCTAGGGAATATGGACACTTCTTAGAGATGTTTAAGCAATTAAAGATAAATCTCCCTTTCATCGAGGCCTTGAAATCCATGCCTAAGTATGAGAAATTTCTCAAAGATCTTCTTAAGCGAAAATATAGGCTAGGTGAGTGGTCTAACATTCCGTTGACCGGCGGTTGTTCAGCGGTGGTTTTGAACAAGCTACCGGAGAAACTAACTGATCCGGGCACCTTCACCATTCCGTGTTTTTTCGGGGGCGCCGTTACTCCCGCTCATGCTCTAGCCGAATTAGGAGCTAGCATCAACTTGATGCCATTCTCACTTTATGAGCGTTTAGGTCTAGGAGAGCTTACACCCACACGTATGTCATTATCATTGGCCGATCGTTCAGTCAAGTATCCTAGGGGTATCATCGAGAATCTCTTATTCAAGGTCGATAAGTTCGTTTTTACGGTTGATTTTGTTGTGCTCGACATGGAGGCCGATGAAAAGGTCCCAATCATTCTGGGTCGTCCATTCCTTCGAACCGCCAAGGCAATCATTGATGTCTATGGCGATAAGATCTCACTTTGTGCGGGTGACTAGATTGTCACATTCGAGATAGATAGAGCCATGCACCACCCTAGTGGTAATGATGATCATAGTGGCCCGTGTCATTCCGTTTACTTCTTAGATTACTTCATGTCATGTGTTGATCAGTGTATTAGTTACATTAGTGGGGGTGATCTAGTGGGTAGAGATGAGATTGAGTTTGAGAGTGAGGATGAGGAAGTTGGAGAAGATCCGGAGTGGATTCCGGAAACGTTAGAGTTGTGTGAGGTCAGGGAAGAGGTAGAGAGTAAACCGTTGGAGTTGGCACCTTTAGAGCTTAAGGTTCTTCCATCCCATCTTGAGTATGCCTTATTAGGAGAGGAGTCTAATTTGCCCGTCATCATATCTTCTAAGTTGACGGAGGAGGAGAAAGGTAAGTTAGTTGAGGTGCTTCGGGAGCACAAAGATGCCATAGCTTGGAGATTGTCCGATATCAAGGGGATTAGCCCCACGTTTTGCACACACCGGATTCTCATGGAAGACGAATTCAAACCGGTAGTGCAACCTCAAAGGCGTCTAAGTCCTAACATGAAAGAGGTGGTTAGGAAGGAAGTAATTAAGTTGATGGAGGCCGGGCTAATTTATCCTATATCCGATTCCTCGTGGGTTAGTCCCACCCAATTCGTCCTAAGAAGGGAGGGATGACCGTGATCATGAATGAGAAAAATGAGCTTATTCCTTCTCGTACGGTCACCGGTTGGCGTGTGTGTATTGACTACCGCAAGCTCAATGACGCCACCTGGAAGGACCATTTTCCTCTACCGTTCATCGATCAAATGCTCGAGCGTCTCGCGGGTCGTCAATTCTATTGTTTTCTAGATGGTTTTTCCGGTTATTTCCAAATCCCAATCGCCCCAGAGGACCAAGAGAAAACTACTTTTACATGTCCTTATGGCACATATGTGTACCGACACATGCCCATCGGATTATGTAATGCACCGGCTACTTTTCAGCGGTGCATGGTCGCGATCTTTCAAGACATGGTTGAGAGTTATATGGAAGTCTTTATGGATGACTTCTAGGTCTACGGTGATTCTTTTGACCATTGTTTAGGTAATTTGGAGCGGATGATGAAAAGGTGCATAGCAACGAAGTTGATGTTGAATTGGGAAAAGTGTCACTTTATGGTGACGGAGGGGATTGTGTCGGGACACAAAATCTCGAGAGTAGGGATAGAGGTCGATAGGGCCAAGATAGATCCCATCAGTCGTTTACCTCCGCCTACTAATGTTAAGTCAATTCGGAGTTTTCTTGGTTATGCGGGTTTCTATAGGCGCTTCATTAAGGATTTCTTTAAGATCACACGCCCCATGACCCGTCTTTTGGAGAAAGACGTTCCTTTCGTCTTCGATGAGGAGTGTCTTAAAGGTTTTACCTTTTTAAGGAAAAGCTTGTTAGTGCCCCTATTCTTATCTCGCTCGACTGGAGCTTACCGTTCGAGCTCATGTATGATGCGAGTGACTATGCCGTAGGTGCGGTTTTAGGACAAAGAAAGGATAAGCACTTTCATCCAATTTACTACGCGAGCAAAACTTTAAATGATGCTCAAGAAAACTACACCACCATGGAGAAAGAGCTCTTAGCCATAGTATTCGCTTTCGATAAATTCCGATCTTATCTCGTGCTTTCCAAAACCGTCGTTTTCAACGACCATTCCGCCTTGCGTTTTCTCTTCCAAAAGAAAGACGCTAAACCTCGACTTATTCGGTGGATACTATTGCTTTCCAAGTTTGACATCGAGATTAGAGACAAAAAGGGGGCCGAGAATTTAGCCGCCGATCACTTGTCGCGATTAGAGGATCCGAATAGAGAGGAGATTCATGAGGAGGCGATAGGAGATAGATTCCCTCACGAGACCATAGATTTTGTAGAGCCGGAGAGAGGGGTTGCCTTGGTTTAGTGACCTAGCGAATTATGTGGCTAATGGGTATGTCATGGGGGATATGAATGCTCAACAGAAGAAGAAGTTGTTTAGGGACGCGAGAAAGTACATATGGGATGATACATTCCTTTTTAGGATAGGAAGTGGGTTGACCGGTGGTCTATCATGGTGCGCATACTACCGCGCAAAAGGTTTTCGATTGTGGTTTCTATTAGCCCACGGTAGTAGATGATGCAGTAGAGTTTGTTAGGAGTTGCGATGCTTGCCAACGTACCGGAAATATTTCATACAGGAATGAAATGCCCCAACATCCAATCTAAGTTCTAGAAATATTCGATGTTTGGGGCATTGACTTTATGGGACCTTTTCCTCCTTCTAGTGGGAATCGGTACTCGTGGCAATCGACTACGTTTCGAAGTGGGTTGAAGCTCAAGCTTTGCCAACAAACGATGCCCGAGTGGTGGTGAAATTTCTTAAGAATTTATTCACTAGGTTTGGTACCCCCAAAGCCCTTATTAGTGATCGGGGAACTCATTTTTGTAATGCTGTGATGGAGAAGGCATTGGAGCGTTATTGAGTTTCTCACCGTTTTGCCACCGCATATCATCCGCAAACGAGTGGGCAAGTTGAGAATGCGAATAGGGGAGTGAAGAGAATCTTAGAGAAGACGGTTGGGAAGTCTAGGAAAGATTGGTCCGACAAGCTTGATGACGCTTTGTGGGTATTTCATACCGCCTACAAGACACCTTTAGGGAATACACCGTTTTTGATCGTATATGGCAAAGCTGCCATCTTCCCGTAGAGTTGGAACATCGGGCCCTTAGGGCCCTTAAGACCGTAAACTTAGATTTGACCGAATCGGCAAGGCGTAGATATTTTCAAATCCATGAGTTGGAAGCGCTTCGAGATAAGGCTTATGAAAGATTATGGAGTATTAAGGAGAAGTCGAAAGCTTTGCATGATCGAAGGTTGAAGGGGTTGAAGGAATTTTCGGTTGGCGACAAGGTACTTCTTTATAATTCGAGATTGGAATTGTTTCCCGGGAAGTTGAAATCGAAGTGGACGGGACCATATACTGTGAAAGAGGTATTTCCGCATGGAGCGATAGAAGTGTTTGACCAGGCCACACAACGCTCATGGAAGGTAAATAGTCATCGGTTAAAGCACTATCTAGGTGGTCCGATAGATAACGCCGAGAGGGAGGTAACGCCTCTCGAGGACATGCCCGATATTACCACTTAGTATCTTGAGTGAAAGCTCAAGTGTAGAGTTTGTACCGTTTGTAATTTCCGTATTTTTGATTATTTCTCGTAGTTACAGTTGTCCGTGGAAGTTGGTTGGTCTTTGTTTGTGTTTCCGAGTCATTTTGCAGGGATTCCGTACCAAGGATATGTAGGGATTGATGAGAAAAACGAGTTCCAGGTAAGTTCCAGAGTTAGAAAAATTTTGGGTTCTGTTTTGAGGGGTTTGGTTAAGTGTTAAAAAAATTTCTAAGGCATGAACTGGGAAAATTTCAAAACTTTCTGTTGAAATTGACTACTCGCAGGGCGCGACTCCAATTTATCATTCTACTCGCGGCCCGCGAGTCCCTCAAAAACGCTGACGTCACAAACACGCTCGCGGGGCGCGAGCCTATTGACCATATCCTCTCGCGGCCCGCGAGTCCCAATATCTGCAGCCAGTGACTTTTTAACCCTAGTTTTTCACATTTTGGCCTCACTTCTTCTCCACCAAGCGTCGAAAACCACCAAACCCCACCATATATCTCCAAATTTCAGCCAATTCCACTCAAATCAGTCACCCCCATGCACCCCTAACCATTATTCCACCTATTTCAACCATCAATCTGCCACCTTTCACCATCCATTTGGGACTTTCACGAGGGTTTCAAGTTTCAACCAGATTTCTCTTAGTTCTTCTTCTCTAATCCGATTCGATGTATTTTTCTTGTAATTTTTGTACCATGAGTTTGTTATTTCAGTGTTTAATGAGAATAAAGTAGATTTAGTGTTGGGTCTTGGTTTAGTCTTATGTTTGCTCGTGGGTAGTGCAAGGATGCAGGTTGCGGAAGGCTTGGTTTGGGTTGATTGGTTTGTGTTTTGCGGCTGCCATAGGTTTGGGAGTAGTAACATTGAGTGTGGGGATTCGGTTGGTAATTTTTGATATAACTTGCGTTTATGACTTAATTTTGACCCGTTTCGCTGCTTACGACATAAAGTTTTGAACTTTACTAGATTTAACACTCAATGTTGGTTTGTTTTGGCACTTGAGATTTAATTGAGGACAATTAAAGTGCCGGAAGGGGGTGGTGTACATTGAGTCGTTTATTGAGTCTAGTAGTTTTAGCTCTAGTTGGTCATGGGTTTACTTATTCGCACGTACAGGTACAAAACGCCTCGCCCGTACTCAATCTCCATTCGGGTGAGGTTGTTTATGACTTATGCTTTTGTAAACGGTAACCCAACTTTTCGTTAAATGTTTAGTTTTTTGGTTTCAACCGCGAAAGAAATGCTATACGGTTGTTCAAAAAAATATAAAAAAATATATATAAAAAAATTTAATACCAAAAAT
Source organism: Scalesia atractyloides (assembly GCA_947069175.1). Lineage (NCBI taxonomy): Eukaryota > Viridiplantae > Streptophyta > Magnoliopsida > Asterales > Asteraceae > Scalesia > Scalesia atractyloides. The sequence continues at coordinate 58,420,583 of CAMTDV010000030.1, forward strand.
AGTTTGTGACTTCTAATGATCTGCTTTGCTTTGTCTTGTCAAATTTGAATTGTTTTGCAGATGTCAGGTGAAGGTTCGTCGAGTAAGAGGGGCAGGAAACGGGCCCAACGGTTCGCCCTTAAGGTGTTCCGGTGGAGCCGGCTCAGCAAGAAGAGTATGTCTACTATAGGGAGGTAGATTACATGGGGCCGGGAATCCCACATGGCCAGAGCATAAGACTTGTGGGTAGTCCATTGTTGCAATTTGAGTTGAATTCGGGGGAGTATGACAGGCTGAGTTCTCTGATTTTAGTCGATTTGTTGAAGTTTATAAGGATTGATTGGGATTTGTTGGATCGTTTGGGGGCGAGGGCCCGTGTTGAGCAGTTGTTAGGACCAAGGTTTAGGAGGGTCTTGGATTGTGATGCTAGACAGTATAAGGAAATTACCCTTGAGTTTCACTCCACTTTCAGTTACAAACAAGGGAATTTCTATGAGAAGGATGCGGTGTTCTTTGCTCTAAGTCGACAATCTTATGAGATGACCATTCCGCAATTTGCTGTGGCATTGCAGTTCTACACGGAAGAAGAGGTTCAGACAGTTGATTTTATTACGAGTCTTCAGGGGGTTTTTAAGAAAGATCATGATTACAGTGTTCGGTCGACTGAGTTGGCTAGGTTTTGGGGTACTATCTCGAGGGCTGCTTACTCGAATAACATGGTTGCAAGTGACATCACCGACCCGGTTCTCCGTTTTATCCATAAGATTTTAGCAGCTACACTGGTTGGACGAGGTCAAGGTGATAACAAGGTTAATCAGGTTAGTTTGTTTTGCTTGATGTGTATGGTGGAGCAAAGGCCCGCCAATCTGGCGACTATCTTTGCATGGTCGATGAGGAGACCATGGAGGGGGGGGGTCTGGTGCAAGGATATATTGTGGTCCTTACATTACTTTGTTGGCGGAGAGTTTAGGTGTGTTTGGTAGGTATCCAACCGATAAGATGAGAGAGGGGCCGAAACCAGGGTTTATGAAGGTTAAGAATCTATAGGCTACGGGTATTCTGACTTATTCCAACCCGCCAGAGTGGGACTACGTGAGTCAAGGACCACAGGTTCCACCACCTCCTGGGTCGGCTGCAGCTGCATCACTTCAGGGAGCCATCCCGCCACATTATCAGCAGAGGACTTGTCAGCAGATACCAGCTCCTCAGTACCCCAGGAGACTTTCCCACCAGACCCACTTACTTTAGCATCGCTTTATGAGAGGATGGATTCGGGTTTCGGTAGGATCGATGATCGGCAGGATAGGCAGGATGGGGCGCTTAGATATATGATGGGGCGAATGAGTATGCGGGTCCGAGATTTCTTTCAGCCTACTGTTGATCCATCGCAGTTTCCGATGCCTGGGCATTATGATCCTGGTCAGGTAGGCAGATCAGGTCAGGGTGGTTCAGGTTCTGGACAGGGTGGATATGTGGATCCTACTCCAGAGTTTCAGGTTTATGGGCAGACAGAGGAGGAGGAGAGCAAAGAGGAAGAAGGTGACGAGTGATGATGGATAGCAGCAGGGGTTTAATCTAGTATCTTTTATTTTTCTTTTATGTTGTTTTTATCTAGTTTGGTCTATGCCCCTAATTTTGGATACTTTGGTATTTGCTTGGTTGGGTTGGGGTATTCGATTTGGTTGATACTGGATGTTTGGATAGTATGTTTTAGACATTATTATCTATCGTATGGTATGCTTTGTGTTTTTTTATGCTTGTTTTGATAGGTTTGGTGTTTATTTTTGTCGCGTCCGTTCGCGTGTCCGAGAATTAGGAATTGTTTGTTGAGCGTGTTCGGAGTGGAGGGCATATGTGGAATTGAATGGCACATTGACAGTCTCGCATATATATTCAGCTAAGTCGTTTCACTTGTATATTTTGTATATAGTTTTGCTTTTATTTTATTCCTAGGTAGTTAGTAGAGTCGTGTCTCGTCTTTGCATTAGGGACAATGTAATCTTTAAGTGTGGGGATGGGATACATGGTGTAAATAGGAGTCATAGTCGTAGAGTTATTTATTCTAAAATAAATTGAAAAATGAGAAAATGTCTTTTGAAATAAGAAGTTTGCAAAATAAAACGGAAAATGATAGAAAGATGGGTTTCTATTCGGATTCAGATAATGATAATATGAGAGTAAAGTACTCGAGCTTGTGTCTAGTTTGGGATATGTGAATAGACCAAGGTTTGGTTCTAGGTTCCTTTGATCTAAATATGACTTAATTGTCGGTTTGCTAGTTGGTGCTCATCTAGGAAAAATAGGAAATTGAAACCGCCAATAACAGTATAAGGAATGTCGTTATAAGTCAAAATCGTTAGAATCTTTAATCATGAGAGAGAAAAAAATGTATAAGTGAAGAAAAAATTGAGCTAGAAACTAAGAAAAGTAGTGCAGGCCTACGTAATCTTCGTTGGGGATAGTGACTTCGACGTAGAATGCCTCTGGGATGTGTGAAATCAAAATTGCGAAAAAATTACCGACGCTCACGTTGTCGCTCTCGGGGATGGTGACTCTGGTTGAGACTGTAATCGAATATCAAGTTATAAATGTCACGTTGTGTATTTATGGCATATTTTGATTTTTAATGATACATAATTAATAAACAAACTAAACTATAAAAATTATAATTGATAAAAAGTAAAAATAAAATAAATAAAAATAAAATGAGGCTGCCGGGACTCGAACCCGGGTCAGCCGGGTTGTGAACTCCAAAGACTTAACACTCACACGCATAACCACTCCGCTACTTGTTGTTTTCTGTCAACTCTAGGAAACAAATAAATCTTATCTACAAACATAAATTAACCGGTTACGCCAACTGTAACTGAAATCGGTTATCAAACGCTCAAAGACGATCTGAATACTCGCGGTTCACTGAGTATAACCAATATACCGACGTTTTCAATCAAGTTGCTTTGAATGAACTTGAATTCTAGAAGTGGATCGGTTTTTATAACCGAAAATCTTCAATTCCAGTTTTACTTCCATCTTTGTACTCCTTCACGACTCAAACATAATCTACAGACTTTCAATTACATTTTCGCTCAAGTTTCAGTCCGCCGGAGAATCAAATTTTACTCGCCGGAAAGTTTCTGCAAGTCGCCGGAAAACCGTATTCTCCATCAAAACGGTAAGTCTTTCAATACCGTCGTGGTCTAACAATTGTTAAGCTATTTTTAACTCAGACCTTTCAATTGAAATCAAATTCAGACGCTGTTATCGGATAATTCCAGTTCGCCGGAAAACTTCTGGAAATCCTTATTTTCATCTGTGAAACGGTAAGGACATTCAAACACTCTGTTAACGTTTGTTTAGCACTTCAATTCCACGATTAGCTAATCAAAACGGTTAATTTGCTTGCTCAGTTGAAGTTCATAAAAACAGAGCCGACGCCTTGCCGGAATTCCGAAATAAATCGTTCACCGGTATGTTTACTTCTAAATATCGTCTCTGCCATTTCATATTAGTCTGTACAATGTTTATCAATCGAATTAAACAAGATATAATGGTGTAATCGCAGTCTGTAATTTTGAAATGAAGAAGACGATGATAGTTTGATTATAAGTTTAATAAAATCTGGATATTATCTCGGGTTAGACACACAGTCCAGCGGTGGACTGTGTGCAAATAATACGCACACGCCGCGAGTGCGATCCCTGATACACGCACCCTCTCCGTAATAAAAAACGTTTTATTTTTCTAACTGAACCGGGTTAACTTACGTTAGTTGTTAAATATAATAAAATTCTGTATATTAACCAAGTTAGACACACAGTCCAGCGGTGGACTGTGTGTAGCGTTAAAGCACAGGTCCCGGGTTCGAGACCTGTACATGGCACCGGTTCGATGATTTAAAATGTTTTTGAAAATAAAAGAATTTTGAATAAGCTAAGTTAATATATAAGTATAATTAAAAACAGAATTATTTCGGCTTAGACACGTAGCTCAGTTGGTAGAGCTGCGTGCACGCGTACGGGAGGTCTCGGGTTCGAGCCTCACCCGGCGCATACAATTACACAATAAAACCGGTCAACAAGTCAAACGGTCAACGGTCAATGAAAAAAGTCAACATATTTTTATATTTTTAATTATTTAATTTAATTTAAAAATCAATTAAAAATACTTAAAAATAATGTTTTTAAAGATAGGAAATAGCCTTAAACTCACAAAAATATATCTAAAAATTCCATTAAAATCCTTAATAAAATCCACTCATTTACTATATTTTCCGTTATTTATTTAGGTTAGTAATTCTCGTTGTTCAACTCTTCCAACTCGTGCACATCTCACCATCTCCAATCAAACGCACCCAATGTGAGTGAATCTTTACAAATTCCCCGTTTTAATCACGTTTTTGGGGTGTATCATGTGTCTTGCCACTTATTATACTTAAATCATTGTGCATACATTATATCATGAACAAATGTGTATTCAGTTTGTTTCAATTGTTTGTGTGGTTATTGTTAGATTTAATTCATTATTTTCAGTACATGCAAATTCATAGGCCGCCGCTCCCCCATTACATTATGAGCGTTGAGCATGTTCCCCGTTACATTATGAGCGTGAACCTGGCGTGCCAACATACGATCGGCTCCGTTTGATTGAGCCTTGATCGCACAGACATTTATCATTTTCAGTACATGCAATACGATCGGCTCCGTTTGATTGAGCCTTGATCGCACAGTTTCATTCATGTTATTTATTGTATGATGTTGGTATGTTATTGTATGATATTATATGTTATTGTATGTTATAGTTTGTGATTGTTATTGCTACTGTTTGATTGTTTACATTTGCTCACTTATGATTATTGCACAATTTTTCCTTGATAAAATAACAATAAAATCAATAATAAATGTTTATCTAACAAGGTTCACTCGCCAACTTATGTTGACCCAAAACCCCCATTTTTACAAACCAGCTGCAGCAAGAAACACATAGGATTGGCCTAGAAGAATAAAATGATTTAGAGCTTGGAATTGTTTAGTTGGTTATTTTTCTTTGTATTTGTATGAACATGTTTGGATTATTGGGAATGTAATTTTGACTTTAATAAATATGAAACATATTAGTAAATATCATGAGCTTTGGTGATAACCCAATTATGCCCCGACTCTTATTCCGCTGCGGGTCGGGGTGTGACAGAGACAGCCTTTGGGTTAGGTAAAGCAACGTCTAAGCTCGAATTTTGATTAAAGAAAAAAATGTTTATTTTAAATTCTTTTGATTTTGATATAAAGCGGTTAGGAATTGGTCCAGTGATCGTTCCTTTTGTTCTGTAAGCTTGAGGCGGGATTAGATGGACTGTGGCTTTTAGTGTGAGACCCTAGGTAGACTGACCACACCTGAACTAAATTTGCATGATAAGGGCTTGGAACCGGGTTCGGGTTTAAGAGGACAAACATATTTGCAATCACGGCTAACACAAGTTTTGACCTTAATAAGTATGAATAGCTTTTGTCCCGAGCAGTTATTTGTCTCTGATTTCGTTTGCATAGTTTTTTTTTTCGAGGACGAAAAAAGTGTTAGTGTGGGGATATTTGATGTATTGTAAAATAAATCAGTTATTCGTGTATAGTTTGTTTAGTTTTCATTAGTTTTAGTTTCGTTTTCCGTAGAATAGTTAGTCTTTTGATCCAATTGCGTTTTGCAGGTCTTGGTGGCTGAAAGTAGCTGAAAAGCGTGGAAATTGAGTAGAAATACGAATTAGTCAAGTCCTAGAACGAGTTGGAGGGCTCGGGAGCTGAAACGAATCAAAATACTGGAAAAAGGGCTCCTGGCGGGCCGCGAGCAGTCAGCCTGATGCCTCTCGCCACCCGCGAGAGGCTAGTAAATTGCTGATGTCAGAAACGCGGTCGCAGGCCGCGACTAGCCATTTAGAACCCTCTCGCGGCCCGCGAGAGGGTGTTATCTGCAGATGACTTCAAAGTTGATGGATTTTTGGGGAGAATCATATAAGAACTCAATTTTATCAAAAAGAAACCCTAACTTACGAATTAGGGGGGAACCTTGGGCGATTTTGGAGCATTATCGGAGCAAGTCGGAGTAGCTAAAGCATTCGGTTGAAGATCATCAAGTGTAGCAACTTCGGGTCGTCATTCTGTCGTCCGGGTGTTCTCGTTTGTGCTGTTTGACTTTTATTAGGTTTTGCATACTTGAAACTACTTTGTTTGGTTTTGTTTCCATGACTTTAGTTGGCTAAATCTTATAAACTACCTAGATTAGATGAACGACTGAATAAAGTTTCGATTTTTACTTTGGATTTATGATTTGTGAGGATTGTTTATGAACTGTAAAAGACTTATTCTATCAATTGGATGTGTTTGCGTATTTGATCTTGGTTAGTTGTTTTTATTGCTTTACATGAATCTTGGTGACGGTCTATATCACATAATAGAGTCATGTTAGGTTTTAGCTTTTGGTGACTGTCTATATCACATAAGAAAGCTAGAGTCTTTAAGGTGAAACCGCGAAATTAAACCTTAAAAGTGATAATTGGTGACTTAATAAAATCAGATATTCTACTAATCGTCAATAGCTGCAAGATGCGAGGTTATTGCTAGGTCTAAGTCATTAAGCCAAAAGGTAGGAGCTTTCTAGGAAGTAAACCCATTGGCTATTGTTTAGCAAGTCCAATTGAGAAATTAGGTCTATCCTTGGTTTAGATCTCGACAGGGAGTGAGCCTCGTAGGATACTTTTATAAACCCATTAGGTGTCTGGCAAAAGAGTCTAATAACTGGTAGTTCAGCAACTTCGAGGGAGCTATAGCGCGCTTTTGAGAATGGTCAGAGGTCCTATTAGATATCCCGAGAGGTGAGAATATAAAGATCCTGGTTCCTCATTAATCAACTTCCAAGTAAAATCGTTGTTAAAATCAGTCAGGATTATAGTCTAGGTAGTCCTTTCACCATCTGAGTAGAATCCAAGTCTAGTTCGTAGTCTTAGTTAATTTAGTTTAATTAGTTAGTTTTAATTGCTTTTGTTATAAATCCCCCATCAAACATTTAATCATTTTAGTCCGTGTCAGTCAGAGTCTTAATAAAGTAATTAGTTCAATCAGTAGAGTCTCGTGGGTTCGATATCCGGACTTACTTAGCTATACTAGAGTAGATCGGTACACTTGCCGGTTAGTAGTTTAGTGTGTTTTAGTGAGTCTAGAGTATTACTTAGAGTTTAGAATTAGGTTAATTTAGTTGCTTTTTACTAAACTATTTTTAGCACACCATACATCAACCGATTTAACGTAAAATATGGAATGAAGATAGAACAAAACGATGTAATGTGAAATATTTTTTTAAAACATAAGAGTATAATTCTGAAATTATGTAACTTTAATTTAATAAAATGTTGGTTAGTAAAAAATAGTACAAACTTTATAAAGAAAAGTGTAGGTCACTCAATTTACATATTTGGCACAAACATACCAACGATATTTTCTAAATCCGTCACAATCACAAATAGATCTTCAATCACTCTCTCTCTGTGAGCTGGATTTCTGCTAATTCCGGCGACCGTCATCCATGGACGGTCACCGGCGGCGCCACAACCAAAGACACAACCGGTTCCGTCACCTACTTCCGGCAATTTCCGCTATCTCCGGCGCTATTCTCCTCCTCTTCTTTCTCCTCTCTTTCTTCGCCCCTTCACCTCATCATCTTCACCATTTCAGACATCATGCATCCGTAAGTTTTCTTCATTCATCATTACATAACATCAATTTCACTTTAATTTTTATTATTACTAATTTGACGTTTAATTTCAGTTTGATGAAAATGTCATTAGCCACGATGACGATGCACCTAGGGTTTCTTCAACCTTCACAGTTCCGGTTAGGTTTACTAGATTATGTTGAATATACCATAATTTTATTCAGTATTAGGTTATTTGATTGTGATTTGTTTTGTTGAGATCTAGACCAGTAGCAAGATGATTAGTGATAGAAATCTGTGGAGTACAAGCATGTCAAAGTTTTATTATGGATGTAGTAATGCTAGCACTCAGTTTCCAAGTAAGCGGTTAACATGTAAAATTTCGTAAAAGTTGCATAGTTTATGTCGTTTTTTACATTGGTACAATTTGGATGTTCTTTTGAACAACAGAAGCTCAATCCATCACACGGCCTAATCGGTACTTGCTAATTGCTACCAGTGGAGGTTTAAACCAACAAAGGACTGGGGTGAGTGAGTGTTATACATGTTTTTGTTCCGTTTCGGTATAGTTAATGTTGTTGTTTAAGGTATTAACTTTACATGTTTTCTCAGATTACGGATGCCGTAGTTGCTGCACGAATTCTAAATGCTACACTTGTTGTTCCTAAGCTGGATAAGAAATCATTCTGGAAGGATGCTAGGTTAGTCATGAATTAGTTAAGATTACAAGAGAACCAAATCCAAACACCCCTAAATACTTGTATATACCTAGTAAATATCTTTCTTTTTCTTTACAGTACCTTTTCAGAGATATTTGATGTTGATTGGTTTATATCAAGTTTATCAAAGGATGTTAAAATTATAAGAGATCTTCCTCATAAGGGTGGCAAGAAATGGTCTCCATACAGTACTCGTGTACCTAGGAAGTGTAACGAAAGATGTTATCATATTCGTGTACTCCCTTTGTTTTCCAAAAGACGTGTAAGTGTTTTGACTTTTCTAGTTTTCTTTTGCGTTTTTTTATTTAAATATTATGTGAAATCCATTACATCTATTATTTTTAACAGGCTGTTCAGCTAAGCAAATTTGATTACAGACTTTCTAACAAGTTGGAAACGGATTTTCAAAAGCTTAGATGCAGGGTAAACTACCATGCTTTAAAATTTACCGATCCCATAATTAAAATGGGTCAAACATTGGTCAACCGTATGAGAAAAATAGGCAAACACTTTGTTGCTTTGCACTTGAGGTATGCCTTTGAGGTCTGTTTATATGTCATAGTAATTTCTTTTCCACCTAAGGATAGATCTTTTCACTATACATTAAAAAAAAGTAACAATAGTCTTCTTATATTTCGTGGTTAACTCTAATATTTCGTTTTGATACAGGTTCGAACCAGATATGCTTGCATTCTCAGGATGTTACTATGGTGGAGGAGAAAAGGAAATAAAAGAACTTAATAAAATACGGAAAAGGTGGAAAACTTTACATGTAAGTGCTCAATTATTAATTTAGAGTAAAATACCATTTCCGTCCCTGAGGTTTGGCCAGTTTTGCAACTTCCTCCAAAGTTTTGCTTTTCCGCGTCTGGATCCACAAGGTTTGAAATCTTGCCATTTTCATCCTACTCGTTAACTCCGTCCATTTTTCTCCGTTAAGTCAGGGTATTTTCGTCTTTTTTGTTAACTTAAAGGGCAATTCGGTCTTTTTCAGGGGTATTCGGTCTTTTTACATAAAGTGAAAAATACCAAATTGCCCTTTAAGTTAGCAAAAAATACGGAAATACCCTTGACTTAACGGAGAAGAATGGATGGAGATAACCAGCCGGATGAAAATGGGAAGATTTCAAACATTCTGGATCCAAATGCGGAAAAACCAAAAAATTTGGACAAAAGTCGCAATACCGGCCAAACCTCAGGGACGAAATGGCATTTTACTCAATAATTTATAATGCTTGCAAATATGATTTTTTATATGGTTTATAAAACGTATTTACAGATTAGTGATCCGGAGAAAGAAAGGAGGCAAGGGAGGTGCCCGCTTACACCCGAAGAAGTAGGTTTAATGCTAAGAGCACTCAGGTATGAAAAAGATATAAATATTTACGTGGCTTCAGGTGACGTATATGGCGGGAACGAAACACTGAATCCGTTGAGAGCTCTTTTTCCGAATATTTATTCAAAAGAAACCATAGCTACCGAACAAGAGCTCGAACCATTTTCATCGTTTTCTTCTCGTATGGCGGCACTAGATTTTATGGTGTGCGATGAAAGCGATGTTTTTGTTACCAATAATAATGGTAATATGGCCAAAATATTAGCGGGACGGAGGTACATTCTTCTCTCTTTTCGGTTCATCATTTTCATTTTAGACAAAAAAATCATAAAAACCTAGGAAATTAACTGCCATAATGATCATAAGTAAGGCTGCAAACAGTGTTGTAAAAATTGCGACTAGGCGGCGATTAATCGCTAGTTGGCAAGTAACTGACTAATTTTTCGTTAATCAGTCCATTAATCGCTAGCCGGACCTAGTCGGCCAGCCAAAAATCGGCGATTCCGTCCAGATTCCGGCAAAAACCTGTATATTCCGGCCAAAACCTCTAAATTCCAGCCATTTTCCAACCAAACAATGTGAATTCCAACAATTAATCTTGTATACTTAAAAGATGGGTTGAGTAAGAGTTAAAACCTTGCTGCTTCAATTATTTACCTATAAAAATGTGTATATGTATACATAAAACTGAAAATTATATATAAAAACCCGATCCGATTAATCCCGAGTAGTCGCTGGTCCTCGCCTCACCGGCCGACTAGCGACTCGCGAGTTCTCCAACCTTGGCTGCAAACGAAACGAACAAACACGAACAGGTCTTGTTCATGTTCGTTTGTTAAGAAACATGTGGTTCACGAACTGTTCATGAACACTTACCAACAAGATTTTATGTTCGCGTTCGTTTGTTAAGGGAATGAGCTTGTTAGTGTTCGTTTGTTAATTTTAGGCAACGAAAGAAAACAAACGATGAACACAAATGACAACAGACTAATCTTGATGAACACAAATGGAAACAAACAACAAACAAGCGTCTATGAACAAAATATATAATACGCTGACACTTATTAAATATTTTATTTATCGGAATTTTGAAGTACTTAAATAAAATATAAAAACTAAACACACCACTGAACTATCGAACACAATCAAACATAACGGAACACGTTAGCGGAAGTTCATGGACATAAATGAACGAACGCGGCCTCTTTTCTTGTTAATTCATTTAACTAAACGAACGAAATTTCTTGTTCGTGTTCGTTTGTTTAATAAACGATGAATACAAACGAACTTCCCGCCGAACGGTTCACGAACAGTTCGTGAACGTTTGGTTCGTTTGCAGCCCTAATCATAAGCTCATTCTTTTTTTACATTACAGGAGATACTTTGGACACAAACCGACAATACGTCCAAACGCAAAGAAATTGTCTCGTTTGTTCATGGAGCGAAAAAACATGACATGGGAAGAGTTCTCTTCATTGGTTCAGGTTCATCAAATAGGTTTCATGGGGGAGCCAAATGAGTCAAGGCCCGGGGGGGTGAGTTTCATGAAAACCCGGCTTCGTGTATTTGTGAAAAAACAAATCATAAATCGAAAACGGTATCACTCCCTCGGAAAATCAGGAACAGGATCCCGGAGGCAGATGAAACTGGTAATGATGAATATATGGATGATAATCGAGAATCGTATAACCAAGATGAAAATGAAGATAAAGATGGAGATGGAGATGAAGACGAAGACATGATTGTTTCTAATCTTCAGTATCTTCTTAATGACACACTTGTTGATGATTTTTCTACGGGTTCGGATGAAAATGAATTGAAAGACTTGCTTTCGGATTGAGTACTTTGACAAACTTCGGTTAGTTAGACGGCTCAGGGCTTACAACCAAACCAGTCAAACAAAAATGATCAAAGTGCGTATCGTGTTGTCAGGTCCTTTGGGAGTAAATTTTGTAGATATGAACTGATGGGTGATGGGGAAATGGCGAACGATTTTGTGGAGTTTAGATCGTACTGTATTGACTATTTAAAGTTGTGTAGAAAGTAAAAAAAAATATCACGCATCTGTTGTAGCTGTGACAGAAAATCAGAATGCCTTGTTGCGACGTCAAATAAGGCTAAACTATAATCAGTTAATCACCGTGTACAAATCATATGTGTCAATTATTAATCTGTTAGTTTAAATCACAAATATCAATCATAACCCAAACACACTTTAATTCCTGTAACCTTTAGGAGTGACCATTTCACGGTTTCAAACGCCACCCAAGTAACCGAACACTACCCATTTATCCATTTTCTAAACGACATGTAATCAAGTTGTAAACATGTGAAACAAAATGACGGTTTGTAAAAAGTGGTTAAACGTGATCACCGGTCATCATCAGTATAGCTTTTTTTTATTATTAACGTCATCATGTGCCTATTATTATGTACGATTCGATAAAAGTTCAACTTGAACGAGTCATACATAGTAGATTTTTTTATCATCACAAGCTGAACATATATATGCCGACCAAACAACATCGGTATTCGAACGGGTCATATACAGTTGATTTTATTCAGGGCCGGCTCAAAATATTGTATGCCCGAAGCGGATAACAAAATTGAGACCCTTTTCGTAAAAAATAAAAGAAAATAATTTACTTTTGATATTATTATTCCTATACCACCTCTATGTATACATAGTTATATATCATAAACCTTAACGTCACAATTTTAAAGCCAAAATCATCTCATATAATATGTTTTCTTAAGAATTTGGGGCCCTAGGAAAGTGGAGGCCTAAAGCGATTGCTTTATTTCACTCCCCTTTGAGCCAGCCCTGATTTTATTTATCATAACAAACCGAACATATACCAACCAAACAACATCGGTAACGGTACCGTATTAACTTTTATAGAATTCTCGATTGGCAGTATAAAATTCATTGAACACAAAGGACTATTTGCAATAAAGTATTTTTATCGTAAGCTATACAAGTGTCTGTACGATACCGGCATCGTAATGGACCGATACCGACCAAACAACACCGGCACCGGTACATGTATTCGTTTTTATGGGTTTTCAATCGATGTAAAAAACGCGTCGACAACGATTGCTATGCCGAGTGCCGGTATCGTACTGGTACTGTAATAAACCAGACCGATAATGACCAAAGACCTGCAGCGAAACGCGCAAGAATCCGACTAGTTTATTTTTTAGCTCATAATTTATCAGAAAACATTAAATACAAATGTATTTTTGGGGCCCCTAAAATCTCCCTTGAAATTGCATAGGTAAGAGGCAGGATGTGGGGTTCAAATACTTTCAATCCTTATATTTTGAACATGAAAAGGAACGTTACAATCGTGAGAGATCTTGTGGGTGCTTTTTACTCCAAAAAGAACGAGAATTGACATCAAACTTATCCGAAACACACAAAACATATATTCCTAACGTCTTAATATAAAACCAAAATGTTAAAAAGGAAATATAATGATTATCTACATAATTAAAATCTAATTTTGTCAAGTTACTTTACAATGATTGAGATTAGGTGTGATTAATTTTTTTTTAAATCTCTTTTTTCAACTTAATTTTTTTGAAATCATGTTTGTCACACGCGATCTTTTGCTACAAAAATACATGGATCTAGTTCTAAGATTTGAGCAACATAAGATGGATACGAAGTCATCTTGATAGCGATGTTGCTTCGTTTCTCATCTTCCTAATCCAAGAGTAAAGATGTGGACACAATAAACTCGTTATAACTTTCACGGTCGAGGCCTCACAGACACTCTAACGGTCAAGTTAATCACTTACATAAGCAATACTAAGAGCTATGATGCACCTATATCTATGTAAGATATATCTTGTCGAAGTGAGATTAAGTCATTCTAAGCGAAAGAAAATAAGGGGCTCGATAAAATTCTCAATATGGTAAGATAAGTCCGCTTATATCTGGGACAAATGAGCCAACTCTAATAAGTGTCGGCCGGAGCACACTGGGCTAGACGAAAAGGAGTACCATCTACGGGATCAAAACACCGAAACAAACACGGGTCAAGTTTTGTCTGATTATGTAATTTATAAATCTACTTTTTCAGTACATGTAACATTGTTTGTATTAGCATTCTTCCACAATTTTAAAAAATGTTTAAAAATCTATTAAATAAGGTATATTTCAAAACATGGTAATTTTGATCATAATCAATATACGTATTTGTTTTATTTAAACGGAATTATTTAAATCATCTACTATATACATATGTGTTTTATTGAAACGGAATTATTTAAATACTTTTATTAAACTATATGTTCATTATACTTTATACATTATATTATATTTTTTTGTTTGAAAAAAAATAGGAAGTTATCATGGTTCGGTTTCCTGGTTCTAGTCCAAAGCCACATATGTAGTGGTCTCTTCAACTTGACACGTGGTATTACTAACAACCATGACTGCCATGTCACTTGTATGAGTCGCACCTAAGATCCTACGTTGGCACCTTATCCACTTTTCAATTATGTTCGTCAACAATAACGTCACGTTGAGTATTTCAAGAAAATAAGTAAACAAGAAAAATAAGTTTGGTGCTTAAAACTAAATGCATTTAGATAACCGGTAATCAATAAATAATTAGCACAAATAAACGTATTCGTCCCTCAAGAAGAATTCGATGGTAAGATATCTCTTCTCTATTCAAAACGTAAAAGGTTTAAATTCTATAAAATACATTGTGGTTAATACAAGTGGTTTAGGTTTGGGAGGTGTTCTAAAACAACAAGCGTATTTAGTAATAAATAACTTATTTGTTTTTTTACTATGTTTGTAAATATACTTATTATTATTCTAGAAAAATATTTTATAAGGTTCATAGGTTTAGCTTTAAGTTAAACGAGTTTGGATCAGATTTTAGATCGCACATGCAAACGCGTTTAGTTAATCAGACTAGTTTTGTGTTAACTAGACGATTTCACATGTTGGCCCACACAATTTTATGTAATTGAAGTTCTTTTTTTTATTAAAACTTAAACAAAGTTGATATTCATATAATTGTTCATATATATTAATTCATCTCAAGTTGAGGAACAGTAACGTATGGTCAAACTTTTATGTGACTTTGTTTTATATTATTTCTAAAGTAATTGTTTATCTAATTTCTTTATTGTCATACATACAAAATAAAATTCTAATATTTGACTCTTTCTAGAAGATTTATAATTGCCAGAACTTTTGTTTTTTATGGGTTTATTAGTTTTTTATATAAGTTTTTATTTTACGCTTTTTCTTAAGTTTGATAGTCCGTGTGGTTGTTACTTATTATAGTGTTTAGTGGTCACATTTGGTCCCTTAGGTCTTTTTACCCTCTCGAATTTTTAATATGTCTTGGTATAATCGACATTGTCCATGTTTTACGTCACATAAGTAATCCGTGTTAAAAATGTGTGGTTTTGTTTTATGTTTTCTCGATTTTGATCATCATTATTTACTACTACTTAGCACGGTTAATGCCTCCCACCCTGCAACGCTGGTTGCACAATTTTACTTACCCGCTCTGCAACAGTATGTATCAATTTCAAATATGTTAATGAATAGTGATATTTTGTCTTTTATTGGTTTTTTTCTTTTTGATTTTCTTTTTTTTTTTTTTTTGATATGGTAACTTTATGGTTTTTTAAATTTGTAACAAAATTTGAACTTTTTATAATTTGCCACAAAATTTAAACGGGTTTATTTTTTTTTAGTTTTTTATTTTACGTTTGTTTTTTCTAGATTTGTTGTCGTTCGTTTGTTACTTACTACGGTATTTTGTGGTCACATTTATTTCATCAAGTTTTTATACCCGATAAACTTTCTAATATATGTAGGTATAAATTTGATTTTGTCTATTTATTACGTTACGTGAGCCACTTGGTGTCATAAATTTGTGTTTTTGTTTTACGTTTTTTCCGGTTTTGGTCGTTGTTCGGTTGCTACTTAGCATGATTTTACACCTCCCAACCCGCAACGCTAGTTGCACGCTTTTTGACGTTCTCCGCCCCGCAACACGGGGGACTTAACACTAGTTTTATATAGAAACTTAAAAAAACATAGTACTTTAATAAAAGAAAATACGCTTTTTTTTATATTCTATAGCCTAATAGTTGAAAATATTTGGATATAGAATGATTTGGAACCAAATTACATTATCTAAAAAATTATCAACTTAAATGGTGGTTATGCCCTCGTCAACATGTGGTTTTGTGTTAATGTAGACGAGGATGTTGATCATTTTTTGTGATAATAAATATGATAGGTGGTTTTTGCTGGTGACACGACGATATACCATTAAAAAAACAGATGTACTAGGTCTAGCTTTGCTTTTTGCTGGTCTCTTTTCTCGATAGTATTTAGAAAACGTGTGTAATTAGTAATTAGTTAAACAAACCCACAATTTGGGTATAAATTCAACAACTAAGCAAAGACCATTTTACCCTTTTTCCACGTGTCAACATATGAATGGAAGAATGAGATATAGTATTACCATGAATACCGAAGCCCACCTTCATCTCCGGGATCCTCAAACCAACCTTATAAGTATAACAACAACAACTTTCGATCATTCATTCATTCAACACACTCTCTTCATCTTCATAGATTTCATTACCTTAAACCCCATCATCAATGGCATCTTATACTCTACAAATTTCACTTTAAACTCCACGCTTATTTTTCCCAAAGTTTGAAGCTTTTTATGGGTTTTAACCTGTTAAACACACCAAATGCAAATTAGGGTTTTAATCTTTATGTCTTTCTGAGCAAAACCCATCTGGTTCTTGATGGCATTTTCGTGATTAGTACCAAATTCACCTTCATTTTTCGATAATGGCGTCTGTGCCGCAGTCATTTGGGCTGCGGCTGCGGCGGTCGGAGGTGGATTTCCGGCCGCCGGTTCTTTTCCGCCGGAGGATCTTGATTCGAAACAGTGATTGTAAAATTAAGTGTTGCTGCTCCGGTAAGGTAACCCCGATCCGGATAATTGCTTCCGGTCGGGTCGGTATCATGCTGATGAATGGGTTGATTTGAAGAAGATGACTCATAAAGATAGAATTCAAGCTACCCCTGCATTGCCCTTTGCATCATCTCAGTATGTTGTTTCATTATTTATACATTATGCATTTTTTAAGTTCTTGATTATATGTTTATATAATTGCTGTCTAATTATCAGATGATGATGTTGTTTGTTAGTTATTAAAAATTGATGCAAAATAATATTTAAGTAGAGATTTTTATTAGTACATTGGGTCATAAAGTGTGTGCATTTGGTAATTTCTTGATTATATGTTTATATAATTGTTGTCTAATTATGAGATGATGATGATGCTGATGTTGTTTATTTATTAATTGATGCCAAAAAAGTTAATTAGAGAATTTGATTAGTGAAATCTTTCGAGCCGGGGGTCTCACTGGAAGCAGCCTCTCTATTCCTACGGAGTAGAGGTAAGGTGTCTCATCTACCCTCCTCATACCTTGCCTTAGCTTGGCTATAGGAGGGATTTACTGAGTATGATGATGATGATTAGTGAAATCTTTGCTTTTGAATTAAGTAGCACATTTAAGGTGAATTTTGAAATGAAAATTGCTGTAGATCCTTGACATCTTCAAGACAAGAAAAATTCTTTCCACGCTGTACACCGAAAAACTCCGGGCCCCAGTTTCGTGACACTCCACCAAAAAGAGGTACTTTATGATGCTTTCTTCAACTTGTGGTTGTTAAGTCATGTTGGCCAAATATTATTGAGTAATTTAGAGATGTCTTATAATATATGGTGCAAGTTTCACCATTGTGCCAAACACTCAGATTTCATTTTTGTTTCATTGGTATGCAATTCTCTTTAAAAATATTGACCGACTCAACAACCAGTGTTAGCTGTTGTTAATTATGTTGACTTGTCATGCTAGTTTAAATAGCTGATGTGGCATCCGGATTTTATCAAACCGATGATGTGGCAACTACTATGTAACATAGCAGGCATCCACATCATCGGTTTTATGCAATTGGGATGCCAAGTCAGCTACTGTACACAATTGGCATGCCCCAGTGGCATTGTAATACAACATTGAATCTTGAGTGGGCTATTTTGGGAGATTTCTCTAAAGGTAAATTGCATTTTACGTCCTTTAAGTTTCAGCAAAATTTCAGGTGTTGTCCTTTAACTAACGAAATTACAGCGGATGTCCTTTATGTTCTAATTTCCTTACAGGCGGTGTCCTTTCTCCCTAAAAAGATTACAAAAATAAAGGACAACCGCCGTAAGGAATTCAAAACATAAAGGACATCTGTTGTTAAGAAACTTAAAAGATAAAGAACATCCATTGTAATTTTGTTAGTTAAAAGGACAACGCCTGAAATTTGTTGAAACTTAAAGGACGTAAAATGAAATTTACCCCTTCTCTAATAAATGAGCCATGATTATTGAGGCATTGGTGAATTTTATGTCATTACTTGTTGGTTGTTTTGAGTAATTCCGGCTGGATAACGTATCTTTTTTAAATACAGACACTGGTATTGCAAATGAAAAGGATTGGGGTATAAGTTTAACTGAACATGTGAACGAGTCCAGTGTGAATGAGGATGGTAGTACATGGTACAGAGAAAGTGGAGAAGATTTTGGTGAAAACGGATTGAGATGTCGATGGACAAAAATGGGTGGGCAAAGTCATGATGGTCTTTCAGAATGGAAAGAAACGGTATTAACTACTTATAATAATTATGATCTTAACATCTTATGTGTTAGTTTTGACCATTGTAGAATTTATGTGTATTTGATCAATAATAATAATTGACGGTTGACCAGCAAATAGCATTCATTCGTTAGATTTATATTTAAAGAAGTTATCCCCAACATTTTCTCCCGAACATTATAAAGTATCACCCCAGGTGGATGCATTAACTGGATTTGTTGATGTCATTGACAGTGGTGGGAGAAAAGCGATTGGAGCGGATACAAAGAGCTAGGTATTTTCTTTTTATTTTTTATCGTTAATGCTTTTATAAAATTCATTTAGTTGCAACAAAGACCACATAGAGTTAAGAAAATCCTTTCTTTAAAGGTGTACATCTTTAGAAGTCCAATATTTGATCACAAAATGTGACACAAAGATAAAATGAAACTAGCGTATTAAGATGATTATTCGGTGATGATACAGGTGTTGAGAAATCAGGAAGAAATTCTGAAGGGGATTCATGGTGGGAAACATGGCGAGAAGTTCTTTACCAAGATGAATGGAGGTTAATATTGTAATTTCAAGCAGTTTATGCTTATTTTAATCTTAATGGCGCAAATTCGTTCTCTGAGTTTGCAGTAATCTAGCAAGGATCGAAAGAAGTGCACAAAAGCAAGCAAAATCAGGCGTAGAAAATGCCGGTTGGTATGAGAACTGGTATGTAGTTTACATCTAAATGAGTTTCATAGAACGAAAAACGGTATATTTGGCAAGATGGACGGCTCAGGTAACAAACAGGTCAACACAAGTAATTATTTGAGTTGACCCGCAAACACTTCTTTGTCTTTTTTTTCCCTGCTAATAGTTGGTGTTGGTACAAATATATTATATTTTTTTTATAATAAAACTATTTAAGAAATTGTATACACTAAAAATAGACTTTAGGCAACTTTCAACATGTTTGACCCGTTCGACCTGTTAAACACAACTCCTTTTTCTGACAAAATTGTTTTGATGTAGGTGGGAAAAATACGATGCCAAAGGGTGGACCGAAAAAGGAGCACATAAATACGGTAGATTAAATGAACAATCATGGTGGGAGAAATGGGGAGAGCATTATGACGGAAGAGGATCTGTTCTCAAATGGTATTATTCTTTTCTATCACCACACTGTAATAGCAATGATCACTTCTCAAGGTGTGGATTTTAATGTTTTTTTTTTGTGTATTTCATAATTTGCAGGACGGACAAATGGGCTGAAACTGAACTTGGAACGAGATGGGGAGACAAATGGGAAGAGAAATTTTTTGCGGGTATCGGGTCTCGTCAAGGAGAAACGTGGCATGTATCCCCTGCTGGAGAACGTATGTCTCATATTGTATAAAGACTTACAAGTTTAATAAATTTTCACAACTAGTGACATAAAAATGAAAATTGTCAAATTACTTGTGGTAATATTTTCTTCCATGTTACAGGTTGGTCAAGGACTTGGGGCGAAGAACACTTTGGAAACGGGTATTTACATCAAACAGATGAATGATAATGACGGTTTTTAACTGACCCGAACCGCCCAAACCAAAGCAAGTTTGACATCCAAACGGTTTGGTTTTCGCGATTTGATGGTTCGGTCTGGTTTAAAACTTGGACATTTTGTTTGACCTTTGTTATACACACACACACACAAATAGCTAGAGTAATTATGTTAACACTAGAGTAGTTATTATTACTACAACAAAATGAAGTAGCGTAATAATTATCTCTAGTTTAAAATTGTATCGTAATAATTACTCTAGTTATTTGTACGTTTCTCATAGTAATATCTATTTGTACCGGATCCCACCCTATACATATATATATAGAGAGAGAGATTTTGAATATTCAAGTATGTGTATGTATCACTATCATGCATCATCTCTATAAATTTAAATTTACAAATAATGATACTAAAAGAAAAAAAACCGTTTTAAAATGCCAAACCATCAAACCCGTAAAACTGGCCAGTATGATTTGTCGCTTCACGAAACTATAGTAGCGGTTTAACCCAGATTTTGCATCAAAACTAGCTGAACTGGGCTGTGAACACACCCAGTTTGTACAATGCTTTATAGTCAAAATCTTATAGATGTGTTTCTTGGATTGTAGCAGCAAGGTGCACAAGTACGGAAAAAGCACAACAGGTGAAAGCTGGGATATTGTTGTAGACGAGGAGACTTATTACGAGTAAGCTATTATTAAATCCCGAGTCATTTATGTGCATTATCTGCATCCTAAACCGAACTTGACCCGTTGCTTTATCTTGTGTTTAAAGGGCTGAACCACATTACGGGTGGGCAGATTTTGTTGGTGATTCAAGCCAGTTACTATCGATCCAACCACAAGAAAAACCACCGGGTGTGTACCCGTCGTATCTTGACTTTGGGTCAACCCCTTCTCCATCATTGCCGAAAGATGATGATGATGATCCTTCACCACGTTGACACCAAGTCGAACCAGGTGCTTGTTTTTTTGCAGTCGGTTAAAAGGACCCCAATAGATGGATTTTCGGGTGATTTGCATTGTTTATTTATTATTTCCCATTCTTGGTTTAGGGGAATGGTGTTAGTTTTCTTAATGGTTAATTGTATTGTTTGTTTGTTTGTTGGATAGACATTTCTGATATTGATGGATCTAGAGGGATAGTTCAGATCTTATGCTTTCACTATTTGTCAAAAACAATAAGTTATACTCTAAATTATTAAAAATAGAAGCATCATTTCATTTTCTACCAATCACTATAACATGAGACAAATTAAGTTACTATTAAGGCAAATTGGAAATAAATAATCCCCTAACTCAGTTTGGCCAATAATAATCCCAAGTCAGTTATTGGCCAATATAATCCGAACTGGTCAAGTTTTGGCCAAAAATAGTTCGCCGTTAAAAATAGTTTAACGGAGTTAAGTTTTTTTTTCGAATTACAAACCGATGTTTTAGGGCTTTTGATCAGAACGAGGATACGAGTCGATTGATGTAAAATTACCTCGAAATTGTGCTCGAAATGGCTTGAATTTTGTTAATTGGAAGTTTAAACACTCGGATTGAAGCACCGTATCCTCGTTCTGATCAAAAGCCCTAAAACATCGGTTTGTAATTCGAAAAAAACTTAACTCCGTTAAACTATTTTTAACGGCGGACTATTTTTGGCCAAAACTTGACCAGTTCGGATTATATTGGCCAATAACTGACTTGGGATTATTATCGGCCAAACTGAGTTAGTTGGGATTATTTATTTCCAATTTGCCTACTATTAATGCCTGCCAAATATAGTACGACTGGTAAAAAAAATGAGGTATGTTATTAATTTTAATTAAATTTAGAGTAGATTACAAAAAGAACTAAAAGTGGATCATAATTGAGCCTTTGTAAAATAACAAAAGTATATAAAATCAAACAAGTGAATGGATTACGTTTTGAAAGATTGATTTGATTTTGTTTGTATTTTATTTGAATAAATCCGCTTTTAGGAATCGAACCGGATACCTTATTAGGAGGAAACCACTTGTGGAAAACCTCTAACCAATTTGGCTATACCACATTGGCGATTATATCAATTGTTGTACATATATGTGTGTATGTATGTGTTACTGATTTGTATAAATTAATTTACGAATTGAAACCACTAAGACCACACGTTGTGGTAGCGTGGAGGGTTCAACCACACCGGCTCAACATTGGCGTGGGGAGGGGGTGGCGAGTTCTTGCCCGCGTGGAGAGTTTGGTGATGATGACATGGTGGTTGTTTATTGGATGTGGATAGTTGTGTTATTTTTTAAGTGTAAATGAATATAAAAAGTGTCACATGTCATACCACACCACCATTCCACGGCGCCCCAACCCACCCCACACTTTTTTACACCACGCCCCCCTTCTGACATTGACGTGGCTGTCACGTGACGCTTCATGCCCCTTCCACACCGTATAGTCTAAGAGTAGAATGGATGGTCATCACCCATCACAATCCATCACACACCATAACCAATCACCAATTGATACCTCACTCCATCACATTTTATCACAATTCACTCTATCACACTTGAAATAGTCATAATTGATCACTCTTTATTTAATATACAAATAAGATATAAAATTAAAACAAAAAACCAACATTTAATATACGTATTAAATTAAAATGAATACAACCAACAAGAAAAATAAGTTTTGATACTTAAAAACTAAAATTAAAAAACTACTCTTCGTCGGAATCGGGAAATTGGATATATAAACCACCAACGTGTCCGGTTAGATCATATGGCAGTCGAAAACGTGTTTGTTCGTTTCACAACTCCGACTAAATATCGTCGCTAATGGGTACCTGTGTCGACATACGAAACTGCGTTTTCAACGTATCAGCGTTATACTTTGGGTTTTCAACAAAGTAATCATTCATTAGAACTCATTAGCCCCTTCATGATCGCGACGCACAATTTTTTTCTCTGACTACCCTCTATCTTCAAGCTCCACGAGCTCAAACGTATTTTCAAAAAATTCCAAAACACAACCCGAAGATTCAACGAACTAGACGCGTCGGGCGGAAATATACTCGAGTACTCTATATCCCCCCATAGGTATTTTCTAAAAATATGAAATATAGAAGGATAGAGGTTTTTTGAGAGGTGAATTGAAGTGTATAAAATGGGGTAAAGATTAGAGTACTTATAGTTAAAAAAATTGTTTTTTTTAATTTAAATTGTGGGCCCTACATTAATATCCTCAAACAATCCACCTCCAGTACTCGCGATACCCGTCACTTGTTTGGCCTCCATCACGCGTGATGGGTTGCTCGTGGCGGTGTGCTATCACTCACCAAACCGTGTGCTATCACTCATCATCCATCACGAGCTCCCATCACACAACCGTGTGCTATCACTCATCATCCATCACGAGCTCCCATCACACAATCGTCCACACCACCCAAAGTGAAAACATAAGTTGTCAGTTTACTATTTATAATTTGGGATATTGGATTTAAATAACCCCAATTTTCACCAATTGGCCGATAACACTCCCAAACTTTCGATTTGTACACTAACACTCCCAACTTTCAACTTATTGGCCGATAACACTCCCTAACTGACTGAACCATAACCCAGTTAGCTGATGTCAGCTGCAACGTTATCAAAAATGCCATGTCATCTGCCACATCAGCCACCACGTCATCGAAAATGTCATGTCAACTGCCACATCATCTGCCATGTCATCAAAAAATGCCACATCAGCTGCCACGTCATCAAAAATGCCACATCAGATGCCACATCATCAAAAACTAACCGAGTTAGGGTTCATTTAGTTAGGGGATGTTATCTGCCAATAAGTTGAAAGTTGGGAGTGTTATCGGCCAATTGGTAAAAGTTGGGATTATTTAAATCTAATATCCCTTATAATTTTATGAGTTTAAGTTTTACTGAAATTTGGATCAAGCTCAAACTAACTTGGAAAATCGGTCCTAACCTTTTTTTAACTGCTAATAAACTACACCTTGACTAGGTTTCTAAAGACGCTTTGCCTCTTACCACTTGGCTTCAACCCAAGTGGTAAAACGATCTTAACCTGAAAATGGTCCGGTCCTTAGGTTCCATTACCCATGAATTCAGTTTTGGTTCCCGAACATTTTGGTTTTGACCAAAAGCATGTTTTTTTTTCCTTAATAGAAAACTATGATTATGAACCAACTTTTTTTTTTTAATTTTGTTTGGGGATTAAGAAGATAAGAAGGAATGAGCTAAAAGTGGTTGTCGTGTCAATGGAATCTAACACAAATCCAGATGATCAAGTACGTTGGTGATAAGTTTCTAATGATCAAAAGACAAATCATTATCTGGATTCCTATTCTTTTGGAAATCAAACTGCATGATATATGAAAGACTATACAAGTGTCTATTATCTTATTCATCAACCTTTGAAATTATATTTGTATTACTTTTCAATATACAATTTCGTAAATAATATAAAATTAAATACAGGAAATTAGTTAAAAGCATGTGCGGTGTGTTGAGAATATGGGCTTTATGTCCAGCTATAAACAGCATGCTAAATGTCTCTTGTGTTCCTTTGATATTGAATACCTTGTACAATTTCCAGTTCACACCTCAGAGTTTGTTTCTGATTGCATCTCAATGTATTGCTCCAATTATTATTCCTAATATTATGTATTTTTTATCATATGATTTTTTATTGCTCCAAATACAACAAAAAAAATTCAAATTAAACCTAAAATAAATAGAATTCACCTCTTTCTATGGAATTTAGGATCTTCATAAGTGTAATAAGTCAGCCAGTTCGAAATTTATATGGTTTGGTCCACGTTGTATGCTTGAAAAACAAATTTAATGATTGAGACGATTTGGATTTTGGATCTGGTCGTGTAAATTGAACCGACCGTGTAACCTATTTTTACTCCTCTAAGATGAAGTGATATATGTGTAATATCAATGAAGTCGCTTTAGAAAATTAGTGATTTTGTAAAACTAATGATTTTAAAGTAAAATAAAACAATTCAAATTTCAACACAACTCGTTTAATTTGTTCGTTCTTCAAAACCGTATAATTCAAAATTTTGTCGCTACTTACCAGTGGCGAAGCTTGAGATTTCCGACCGGGGGTCAAAAATGTATATACCCAAAAATTTCTATACAAAAACTACTTACTCTCCGCTACTAAGGGAAAAGTTCGGGGGTCGGCCGCCCCCTCCCGCCCACAACTAACTGAATTTGATCGTGTTCATAGGACGTCAAAACTCAAAGGTAAGGTTTACCTTCTCAATTGACTTTTTATATGATTTAAAAAGTATATATTAGTTGCAATTATTACGATTCTTCAACCTAAATCAAAAGTTAACTCAAAATCCACTAGTTCAAAGATAAATCTTCTTTTTGAATATATAATCATATGTCAAAGCATTATATACATTTTTTTTTTTAAATTAGTCGTCGGCTTATACATAATTAATAGGCCTGTAAATGAATCGAACGAACACGAACATAGGCATGTTCGTGTTCGTTCATTTAACGTTAACCGAACACGAACACATATACGTAATCGAACACATTTTTTTGTTCGTGCATTAAGAAATCGGGCATGTTCGTGTTTGTTTATGTCCGTTCGTTTAAAGCCTATACAAACAGTTCACGAACATAAACGAACACAAATGAGCATAAACATAAAAAATAACTAAACACATTTGAATAAACATTAATTAAGATAATTGAACAAATATAAACGAACACAAATGAACGTAATTGAACAAATATAAATAAACACAATTTAACATTAGTGAACACAAACAAGCAAGTCTAATATATTACAGTTCATCTAAAAACACATCTAATTAAGGGTCATAGACCCTAAAATTAAGTAATTTTTTAATAAATATTAAGTAACTGCTCAATTTTGATCTAAGAAAAATTTTAAAATTTCATTTTTTATTATTAGAAAACTCAATTACTAATTAGTTATATTTATATACGTAGATAGAAAACCTAATATTTATATAAATATAACTATTTATGTATTTACTAAAATTTAAACGAACGTTCACGAACATAAATGAACGAACACAAGGTGTGTTCATGTTTGTTCATTTAATTAAACGAACAAAATTTTTTGTTGGTGTTCGTTCGTTTATAAATAAACGAACATAACGAACTTTCCGCCGAACAAGTTCACGAACAGTTCATGAACGTTCAATTCGTTTACAGGCCTAATAATTAATATTTCCTTTCTTGATCATTTTGAGAAGATAGTTAGAAGAAATGAAATTTATATATTATGTTTAATAAAAGAAACGGTATAAAAACAAATTTGTTTTCTTATGAAAAGTAATAATGTTACTTTAAAATTTAAAGAGTTAAATGCTTGGTTGGTCCCTGTGGTTTGCGAAAAATTGCAGACTTGGTCCCAATGGTTCACTAATTACACACTTGGTCCCAGTGGTTGTAATTTTTGCACTCGGGTGATCCTTAACACTAACATACGTTAGATTTATAAGTTAGTTATGTTTGAAATGACATAATTACCCATAAAAAGTTGAAAAAATAAATAAAAAAGAGCCCACCCCTTATCTTCTTCTTCTTCATCTTTCTTAAACACCATCACCTAATCTTATCCATTTCCACCATCATCTCTTTGTCTCTCTCATCTTTCTCTCTCTTCTAATAACCGCCAACCACCACCATGGGCGGCAGAGCCACGGTGGTGGTCGTAAGTTGATGATGAAGGTGGAACCGCAGTTCTTGTTGAAATGGCGACGAATGGTGGAACCGCCAGGGATGCTGCCGCCGCTCGATGGCGGCGTATAGCGGAGAAAGAGCCGAGCGTTTGGCTCTCATCACTGGCCGTGTTCAGTCTCTATCGTCATCACCTCCATTACCTCCTCCTGTAGCTCAATCGGAACCCTCATCTACACCTCCGTGCCCTAGTTCTGTTTCCGATCAACTACCGATCTCCAGTATATGTTTATTCAACCTTTAATTGTTCTTAGTTTGCTTCTGCAATTAATCTTTTTGAGATTTTCTGATGTATTTGTGTATCTGTTAGTGTTTTCAGATATTTTGTGAAAATTTTGATTCTATTGATGTCCTGTTATATTTATTTTTTTATGGCCAATTATGTCATTGCACACATAATTAACTGAGAAATCTAACGCATGTTAGTGTTAAGGATCACCCGAGTGAAAAAATTGCAACCACTAGGACCAAGTGTGTAATTAGTGAACCATTGGGACCAAGTCTGCAATTTTTGCAAATCACAGGGACCAACCAAGCATTTAACTCAAATTTAAATTAAATGGTTGATGATGATACAAGGAATTAACACCTTGCATTACCTTTAATTTATCCTTAAATGAAACAAACATGTCAAGTAAAATATAGACAATACCATGCATGCATAAATCAAACAACTCAATATTTGTTTCTTTTGAACTGAACTTCTTTCGGTATATATTAAAAATAAAAGAATATATTTAATTTAATTCATCTTGAAAATAAAAGTTATCAACCCTTCAAGTTTCTTCAACTTGTACCATTTGTTATTGTGTAAGTACATTAAGTAGTGAAACCCTAGTGTTTATCAAACTCCTAAACACCCTTTCACTTCCACTCTCAATTCCATCAATACATTCCTCCATACTTTGCATCATTTTCTTGTTCAAATCTTCATCTCCATAATTTCTCAAGCTCCAAATACCATTCTCAAGTTCTTTTATCCCCTTTTCCCTCTTTGCTTTTTTCAATCCCATCATCCATGATGTTTTTCGGCTCTCAAACGACTCGTAAATCCCACTAAAAACCACTTCTGATATCATGATAATCACTTCGATTACTTCTTTTATCACTCCAACAAGTTCAAGATCAACGTTTTGATCTGATCCGGTTACATCATTTGGATGCAACCGGATCGCCTGGAGAAATGGCATGAGCTTAGATATTTCTCCACCCGATTTCTTCAAACCCTTTAAACACACAACCTTTTTTAACGCGTCTTTTCTCTTTGTTGCGAGTTGCGCTGTGATTATGCATTGTTTCAACGTCGAGATTTGCATCTGGAAGGTTCCATAGACATCCACCATCACCAGGAAGTCTTCTAGAACCTTCTCCACCCAATCAGGGTGGCGACGCAGAGAGTCTCTTGATGGCGCTAGGTCAAGTAGGTCATCAAGAGACTCAAGAATTATCCGTAAATGGATCAGGGCATCTGATACCCGATCAACCTTAAGTGATTGATCGGGTATCGTGTGGGATGCCCATTGGGATTTGAGTTGGTTGAGGTGGTATTTAAGTTGAAATAGGATAGGGTGGGACCTTGTTGGGAGACTAGTGGATCTAAAATGAATCCTTTTTCCGGGTGTTTTAGTGGTGGAAAATGGCGGAGGCGGTGGCGGCGATGCGGTGTTGGAGAAAGAGACGGATCGCCGGAAATGTGCTACCATTTTTGGTGTCATCATAACTCGATGATATTGTTTTAGATATGTGGTTTTGTGATACAAGTATGAAAATGAATATAGGGTATATTGTGTATATATAATGTGGAAACTCAAAAGCACGTTGATAAAGCTGGTTGCATGTGGCAGGCGCCACCGGTTAACAGATTGAAAATCGGTTGATTGTTTTCAAAAAATAATAAAATACAATAGTGTTTGTTAAATTCATAATTTAACAGAAAATATGTTAATATAGAATTAATAATGGGCCTTAAACTAATAATTGAAAACTAAAGGTATATTTGGTCATATAAATAACTAATATCGATCTCTCAATCATTTATAAATTGAAATTACTAGATTTTGAATTTGTAGAAGATGTTAGTTCATTTGGTAAATACACTTGTTTTATAGGGAGATTTCTGGTGTAAATTTAAGCAACGGAAATATTTTAGTATAACTGGTGTGAAATAGAGTAGGAGTATCATTTGTCATTCTGAAAGAATATGTTAGGGTGGAATGGGTGCAGACGGGTTCAAGACTTTGCTTGAGTTGGATCGAGCGAGTTGACCAGGGAAAACCACCACAACCTATGTGCGTTCCCATGGCAGGTTGAAGTGATGGTTCGGAAACATGTGGATGAAACCATGAATTGAGAGGGTACATGTGGGTGAATCAAAGCAATATTTTAAAATCTGGTTTTTATACAGTACCGGATTTGGCTCAGAAACGGTTTAATCAGGTGTGTCGAACGGTTTAACCGGGTATATCAGATGATTTAACCAGCCGGTTCAACCGACCGATTTGAAGCGGTTTTTAAAACATTGAATCAAAGAATTTAGGGTAGTGAATTCAACTAGAATTGTCCCCTCCCTTTAGGGTTCAAATGGGTTGAAATAATGTGACAATATATTTTGGATATGTATAGGGTACTTGTGGGTTCAACTAAGAACACCCCCTCCACTTTAGACTGCTGGATGTGGGGGGTTTGGGTTGGGGGCTTTGCACGACACGTGGCGGAGGTGAACTCCACCAGGGCAACCAAAAAAAGTAGGGTGTGGAGGGCGTGGCTAGCTTGGCGTGGCCAACCTAAAGTAGCCAACCACAACCAACCGTATTGGACCAGTCAATCAAAGCCAGCCAGCTCATCCTGCCCCCCCACCCCCGCCAAGGCGGAATCCCCACGCTAGAGGGGCAACGCCCAGCCCAACGCCAAGCCGGGCTGGAAAAGCTGGCGTTGCCCCCCAACCCACGATCAAAGTGCCGCTCCACACCCTGGTGTCTTAAAGATATCATTGACAATAAGTAAGATAAAAATAACGTTACTATGACTCATACATTTACATTGCCCTTACCCTGCTGTCTTAAAGATATCATTGATAATAAGTAAGATAAAAATAACGTTACTATGTTAGATCATACATTTACATTGCCCTTACAATTTTATAGGGTTTTGGTATGTGATGAGAGTAAAAGCTTTACATCTATAACATGTGATTTATAAATAGAAAAATTTCCAAGCAAAAAGAAAATAAGGCAGTTCAACAAGTGTTGCCCCAATCATGAACTGTTGGAGATAATAAGGAATTGCGTTTGGAACTTTATGGTGAATTCATCTATATCTACATATTTTCTCATATTTTCATTTGTTAATTTGTCCGATATTAAAAACTTCATGATGGAAACTGGGTTTCAACTGACATTTAACAAACAAGAGTAATGAAACCAGGAGTAAGGATCAAATACAAAAGATGAAATAAGTAAGAACGATTTTAGTCCATTGATCTTAGATTTGAGGGTTGAGATTAATTGTAAGGAAAAGAAGATAATAGAAGGGCATAAAGAGAAATCTTATATTTATAGATTTTCTCTATCCACATGCAAGGCACATGCCAATTCCCTGCATCGATTTAAAACGTCCATAACTTTTTCATACGACATTTAAAAAAAATTCACCATAATAACGAGCGTTTTTTTATCTTTAATATGAGCACCATATTGTCATATAAAAATAAAATAAAAAATTTCATTTTACTGGGTTTTTTTTTTTTGCATTGTGTTAAAGGTTCAGGTCATTAGTGTCTTTTAACTAGGTCTTGGTCATTACGTTTTAGTAGGGTTTCTATACATTGTGTTATTATCAACACCTATAACACAATGTTAATTTGGGTTCTACCCATTGCGTTTTTATAAGAACTTATAACACAATATATGACAAATGAAGATGGTGTTGTATCTGGATTTTCTATAAATTGCGTTATTGGTTCAAGTCATTGTGTTTAATTTGTTATTCATTTATTTTAATATGTTGTCCATTGTGTTTTAATTTCTTGTTCATTGTGCTTTAGTTTGTTGTGTATTGTGTTTGTAGTTTGTTTTCCAATGTGTCTTCATTTGCTCTTCATTTGTCTTTTATCTGTTGTTATCAATTGTGTCTTTTATCTGTTGTCATCAATTGTATTTTTATTTAGTTTGATACTTATTGTGTTATACATTATGACCATTGTGCTATACGTCAAGGTCATGATCATTGTGTTTTAGTCTGTTGTCCATTGTGTCTTTATCTGTTGTCATTGATTTTGTTTTTGATCTACTTTACATTTGTTTTACGTCATGTCAATTGTGTCATACACAACTTGGTTTTTGAATTTTTTTTGAAAGATATAACAATATGGTACTCATATTAAAGATAAAAAAAACGTTTGATTTTATGGTATAATTTTTTTAAAACAAATGATGTATAAAAAAGTTACGGACGCTTAAAAATTGGAGGGGAAATAACATGTGACTTGCATGTGCATATTCTCTTTTCTCTTGTAGACAAAATTACCCTTCCCATTTGAATCCTCCTATGACACTTTTCACTCTCTGGTG
Source organism: Scalesia atractyloides (assembly GCA_947069175.1). Classification (NCBI taxonomy): domain Eukaryota; kingdom Viridiplantae; phylum Streptophyta; class Magnoliopsida; order Asterales; family Asteraceae; genus Scalesia; species Scalesia atractyloides. Next base: position 58,451,830 of record CAMTDV010000030.1, read on the forward strand.
ACTTCTTAACTTTTTATTTTTATACTCTTTTATAGAATAACTCAACTCATGAAACCAGAGTGTGATTATAAGTTTAAACATAGAAAATTATTGTATTTCTAGAAAGAAAATTTTTATTTTTGCTTTACATTTCCCCAAATAGGTCAGCCAAAGAAGTTGGAATGTGGGGTGGTTGATTGTGTGAGGGCGACGAAGATCTCGACGACGACAGTGACGGTGACATCGGTCTGGATTGATGCAGGCTAAAGCAATGACGATGATGTTGATGGAAACATCATTAGGGGGACGGGGCACCCATGCGGGTACCCTCCCCGGTTAAGAACCTGCGCTAGACCACCACCGCCTCCCATGCAGGTAAGGCGGGCGGGTAGCATTTGCCACAAGGAGAACCGGTCATCAATTGTTGTTGATCGATGTAGGTATTGATCATTGGGATTTGTGGGTTGGCTTTTGATTGGATAAGGGTGTGACTTTACTAAAATAAAAAAAATGGTAAGGGTAAGACGCCGCCGATGTTTTGTGGCTAATAGTTAGTTTTTTTAACATGGCTGGAATTGATTCGTCGGGACAAAAGTACTATACATTTTATTGAAGTATTTATTTAAAGTCTTATACATTTTATTTTTTAACCAAACATATTATTCATTAAAAAATTCAAATCCAACGAAATTTCAAAAACAATTTTAATTTTCAATTCTAAAGAACTATGACAAATCAAACACGATGTAATTTCAAAGTAACAAGCTCACCAATTGTAAATGTCTTCAATCATATATAAACAGTATTTAGATTTTGTGAGGATTTACATTTACATTTTTACCAAAGTGAAATTAATAGTTAAAGATAGGGTTTTAGAGTTTTAGTAAATGGCACGTGAAGAACATAGGTCAAACTGTAAGCAAACAACATGACGATGCATGTTTCCCACGTTCTTCCCTTGTATTAATTGGATTATTCTTTATGTTTAATCACCAACTGCACTCATAAACTCTCAATTATATTCGATGTTCTTAACTTACTTGCCAATTTTAAATTCATGTCGTCCTTTTTATTCGTTTTTATACTTTTTATTATATTGTTCATATCATTTCTTTTAGATTTATAGCATTTTTTTTAGATATCAGTATTCGTTTATAAATAATTCATGGCATAACTAAAAAATATCTTTTAGGTATCGGTTTTGACTTTTGATTCATTTTTGCCAGTTGAACCACAATCGGGTTAAATTTATATATCCAAAGACGATGAATAATCAATAATCACTAAACAAAAATGTAATATGAAGGGCAATTTCTAAACAGCTAAAGGTTTAGTGTGTAAGAGTATTCTTTGGTTAAAATTTTGGGTTATTCATTTTGAATTGTTTTTGCGGGTAAGGATATAATTGGAAGTACTCTTTAGGTAGGAAGGATAGGAAGTTATGTTGATCATCCATTAAGTGGACCATAGAGTCACGACTGTCATTGTCATAATGAAAATTTTAGGTAGCTCATAGGCACGTCACTAAGGTCATTAAAATATGGCACATTGGCCTGTCACAAGGACTTAAACATATGGCACATAGGCCTGTCACAAAGGATATTTAGAATATAAGCCACGATCTTAATTGATCAAGGGGCCTTAAGGCTTGAACATAGTTCATCACCTTTGGACAGTGAGTCATAAGACTACAACTGTCGTTGTCATAATTGACGATATAATATGGCCCGTAGGCAAATCAATTGACATCACATAGGATGTAAAATAGAGAATCATCGCACTGATGATATTAGTCATGATCTCACTGATCATATAGACTATGAGGCTTGAGCATAGCTCACCACCTTGGACAGGGAACCTTAAGGTCACAACTCTCATTGTCTTATTTGACAATATAGCCCGCAGGCTTTAAGGTCACAATTGTCATTGTCTTATTTAACAATATAGCCCGCAGGCAATACATTACTAATGGATTTTTAAATAATAGCCCGTAGGCAATACATCACTAATGCATGTTAAATCATATCCCGTAGGCATCACATCACTAATGGATGTTAAAATGTGATCATCGTAGTCATGATATTAGTCGGGATCAAATTTGATCACATAAGCTATAAGGCTTGGACGTAGTCCATCACCTAAACGGCTAGTGTAGTTCCTCGGGTCACACTTCCAGGAGTATTAACATTACTTGAATGTTAACACAGAATCTCTAAATGGTTGAAAATAAAAGTCATAGTCGCATTTGACCATAGTGACTTTGAGGTTTGAAGATAGTTCACCACCTCTGGATAGAAGGGATAATCTTCCTTAACTATCATGATAGAGGGCTATTCATCCTTAACTATCGTTTATAATTGCCAAATAATATGGACTTTGCCAACTGGCTGCTCAAAACCATTAAGAGGATCTTTTGGAATTATATGGCAGATCGATAAAATTCGAATTAAAATCGAGACGGTCGCTTGAAAAGGATGTAACGAATACATATATGAATAATTCCAAAACTTTCATTTGTTGATAGAAAATTACAAAATTGCCTTCAAACAGGACTTTGAGATAACTAGACTAATTTTCCACGCATGGACTAAATAAAAGACATGTCCATGCAGGGACTAAAAGAAACATACTTGTCCACGCAGGGACTAAAGGAAAAACATGTCCACGTAGGGACTAAAGAGAAATAACATGTCCACTCAGGGACTTTTGGAATTTAAATAAATATAAAAGGAACATCACTCGTCCTTCTTTCCCCTAACTAACTTGGAGAGTTTCTTGAAGAACTAATTTGTCTTCTTCTCCGTCTTTTCAGCCTGTCGCTGCATCTCTTGCATCCGTTCTAAGGCCTGATTAATGGCCTCAGGTTGTGGCGGTGTTTGAGGTTGTCGTTGAGGCACAACGGGATACTGGTACCCATAATTGGGATATCCAGTAGTTGCATAAATAGGAGGGAAAGGAAACGGGTAAAGTGCATTATGTACGGCCGCTTGTACATAAGGATCGTACGCTGGTGCCTGATAGTTATAATCTATTGGCGTAGAAGGATTCAAGGGATTATATAAAGACGCATCTGTATATGTAGGAATTGGGTTATCAAAACCCGATGGTGGTGGTTGAAACACAGGTTGTGGTGTTAGGTCAACCACAGGTGCAGTATTGGAGGTCCACCCATTTGTGGGTCCTCGGGAATGGTAGGGGTAGGTTTGGGGCAATGGTGGTAGCGAACCCGACCATTGTCCTGCACGCACCGACATGCGTGCTCCATGCTTTCTCCTTGGTTGTTCTGGGGGTGGTTGCGGTTGTTCCACAGGTTCCATCAGCACATCTTCTAGTGGAGATGGTGGTTTAGGAATAGGAGAGTGGTAAGAAGGTGTATTGGCAAAAGTGAACTGGTTCCAATACTGGTCCCATTCATTAGGACCTTGGTATGGAGATCCCACATATGATGTGAAACCACTAGAGATCTGAACCGGATACATGTTGGATCCAGATGGTGGCATCTCTGGATCAGAGTCCTTGTCCATTGGGTTGGGTTGGTCCACCTGGTTTTGATCGGAAGGATGTGTGTTTATGTAATGGTTTGGGGCAAATGACCCATGAAATGAGTCTGAATGAGAATGGGAGTGGTGAGATTGGTGAGAGTAGTGTGAATGGTAGGAATGATAAGAATTGGGAGGTGAGTATTCATGTGAAATCGAATGTCTCGCTGGTTGAAATAAAGAATAATATACCGAATCTTGATAAGGATTCGAGCCATGAGAAGGTATTTTTCTAGATGGTCCTCCTCTCATAGGACCTTTTCCTTTTCCTCCTCGTCCTCGAATTCTTAGCGGAATTATATGTTCAAAAATCAAATCAAAAACAATAATAATAATTTAATAATGACGCGAGTAATCCTAGGTCAATGCCTAGACTCGGAAGTCTAAGGAATATGCTATTGTGTCGTTTGAGATCAAACACAAAAGACTAGTGTTGAATTCTCTCAAAAGTTGGCTCTGATACCAAGCTGTCACACCTCGTATTTCCAACCAAATCCCGGTGGGCCCGGGTTAGGAGTATCGTGACATAAGATTGGTATCGTCATAGTCAAACAACACAAATAGCACAGCGGAAGTCTTGGATTTAAATTACTATTACAAACGTAAATGTTCAAATGTTCAAAATAATAATTACAGACATTTGTAATAAGATCCACATGCGGATCGAATATATACAAAAGCGGGTTCAACAGATTATTCGGCTAAATGCAAAGGAGTTGCAAATTCCTCTTCAAGCACTACCAGGCAGCTTCCAGCCTATTTACGTATCCTTGCAACCTGTAACTTAGTCTTTTGAAAATACGTCAGTTTTTACTTGTAAATACAAATAACCGACACATTTTGAAAATATTTCAAAATTGTTTTAAGTGCACAAGGCACATAATTTTCATAAATAACTTAGGATAATTCAAAATGATCTTGTATACAGTTTTACAAGTCTTTCAATACCTATGGGGTCCGGTGCAGAAACCGAATAACATGATTAACCGAAACGCCACTTTAACCCACGAAAGGGTATCCCCAATATGGGTAAGAAAACATTTTTATTTAGCATAAGCATCTGTCAGGTGTATGCCTACACCCCGTGCACAAGTCATGGCCATTAGCAATTTAATGAGCCGAGGATATCCAAGACACGATCGATTTAACCCCCAATGTTGAAGTTATCAGACAATACAGATTAAAACGGCTTATGCAGATTTTCTAGTCACAATACGACATATGATCCCAGACCCGAACAAGCAGTAATAATATACCGTACTCAAGCCCGTATAGGGAAAATAGGTTAAGAGTATTTACCTGGCTTAGCAAGTCTTAATAAATAAGAAAATACAATAAGCTCATTCGTATTCAATTAACTAGCTCGGTTTGCAATTTACTGGAAGGCCCTAGTCTCGAATGAACGGTATTAATAAATCATTAGATGGTCAACGGGTTCCATTCAAGTCATTGACTTGGACCGGTTAACTTAAATTCGTCGAAACGGTACGATACGCTAGATTAAGCGATGACCAGAATAGAATGTAGTTTAAATCCAACAAGTACTAAGACTTGTATAATATAGGTAAACAAATAACATTCTAGAGTTCGAAGTTTAAATGATAAGGTTTGACCCATTTCGGTTAAATTACGTAAACTGGTTACATAAGCTTAACCGTACGCATATAAGCGATACCGGGTAACCGGATGAGTCATGAACAAGTTCTATATGCCAATGTACTTTAAATAAGTTGTAATATCAGTAGGATATCAACTTATATGCCTGCTAAGGTTTTAAAATCAAACTATGCCCTATGAGGGTGTTTGGTCATTATGTGACATATAAAAGGAACTTGTATATATTATGATGTTATGATCATAAACATTCTAGAAAAATACTTAATTTAGTGATATAATCAGTAGGATATCAAATATATATGTGGTTTATAGTTTAAGACTAAACTATGCACCGTAGGGGGCATTTTGGTCATTTAACACATAGTTTTATAGCTTATTTGGGATTTTGAGTTTATAACATGTACCTATTGTAAAAACATTTTAAATGAGTTATAAAATCAGTAGGTAACAAGTCTTTGTTGTTAAATATGGTTTAAAACCATACTATGTGCCGAAACGGCTGTTAAAGTCGTTAATGACGATTTATGCGATGTGTTATGAAACTTGATGTTATGATCAGGTTTATATGATCAAAATATTTTATTTAATATAATATTTCAGTAGGTAAAAAGGTTTTCTATAAAAGCATGATTAAAACCAATTTAGGTGCCATAAGGGCATTATCGTCATTTATCGACATAATACAAGAACTAGTACTTAAACTCAGAATATAAACTGACTTGACATCCCAAATAATCCTATTTATGATATTACATCAGTAGGTAATGAGTTTTATAAGGAAATTATGTTTAAAACCATTTTAGACACCAAAGGGCATTTAGGTCCTTTATAAGCGTAATTTACGATATTATAATAAAACTTAGTTTATGATCAGTTTAATAACATTATAATATGTTAATTATATTAAACTATATCAGTACATAAGTCATTTGTAAGTTCGTTATTTATTAAAACCTCATTTCTTGTAAAAAGGGCTTTTAGTCAAAGTATGGCATAATAACGGAACTTCGCATAAACTCAGAATATGATTGTGATCATGTAACATAACCTCATAGCGTTATGCTACATTAAATTACGATCATAATTCAACTTTAAATCAGTAGCTAAAGTTGCTAAATCAGGTCAGAATCGAAAGTCAAAGCAGATGTCAAACTTTGCGACTTTCGTTTGTGAACCGACCCTAGAACTGGAATTAACGAGCTGAACATGTTTACACATGTTCTAATAATAAGTTATTAAAGTGTTAAAACTTTGCAAATTTCGGTTGTGAACGTACCTAATTACGATCACGTAGCCATGTTCATCCCGAAATATGGTTGGACCATAAAGGTCAAAACCGAAAGTCAAAGCATTTATCGAAAATGCTTGACTTTTAGCTTTAAAAGCCTATAAAATGAAAATGCAAAGGAAAGGAACACTTACAAGTGATCCTTAGATGAACTTAGATTGATTTGGATGCTCCTTTCAGTTAGGAACTTTCAGTTGAGGGAGATAGAGTGATAAATGAAGAAGGTGCAAGTTCAAACAATGAATCAAGTACCTATTTATACTTGTGGAGGGATCATGAGGGGCTTCCAAGTGTTAATGGATGCTATGAGAAGTCTACAAGTGTCCTAGAACTTGGCGTAGCAGTTTGGGAGTCCATAGTTTCGAAATGAATGGGTTTTGCAGTTTGGAGTGGCCCCCAAGCATTTTTTGTCGCTGGCAGCTTCTGTCGCGCCACGCGAGAGACGAAGCTAGGTCTCTACCGACACCGAGAGACTCCACAAGTTTGAAAACTTGTCATTTTTAGCCCCTTCGCTTCTAAACCCTCATATTTTACCATAAAAATCATGTTTACCCTCCAAAGCCAATATTTGCATACTGGGATTATAACCGAACATCGTCAAGCTCCCGGTTCGTTAAAGGGTTACTCAGAGGTATAAACTGAAATGTTGACACCTTTAACCCCTCCAATGTATAACTTTTAAATGAATACACAAATGGTCCCCCTCGTCCAACCAGTGGCTCATTTGAGAGTACGGAACTTCATAAAGGGTCACTCAGAGGCATAGTCTCAGCATGTTGACACCATTAGTCCCCCCTAGTCACTTAAAAGACATAAATAGGAATAGGGACACATGTTGTCATATTATTGGACATGATTTTACAGGTGTTACACCATATCAGCTATGATGTCGTTTCGTCACTGGGCATGACAACGTTGGTTGCAACCATGGCTGAAATCTGATCTGCAAAGCTTTACTTCAAATGGGTTTTTTTGTGTGTTTTGGGTATGATTGTGATGTTTACTGTTCGTATAATATATGGGTATACGAGCGTGGATTGCTTTGTTGTAGACATTGCGTTCCAAATCATTATGTATATGTTAGTTTGTAAGTAGATTTTACAATGATGTATTATACGTGTTGCTTATTGGTTTTTTATGCATTAATTTGTTGTACTTTGTGTTGTATAATTTGTACATTATATAGATATTAAGGCAACCACGTAAGAGAATATAGTAATGTTGGGTTGTACATTCTGTAAATGTGTTTAGAAACTGTGTTTGATTTGCCATACTCCATGGCATTGAGGTGTTGTAGATGTTGTGTATTTATTTGTACGTATAGTTGAGATATATATGTTTGTTTGTAACTATTTGTAGGTTGAGGTGTTGTACATCTTGCTCTTTTGCTTCTTTGTGTGCTGCAAGAATAACTTGCAAATTAATATGTATATAAGTGTCACAACCCCCGACCACACCCTGGCCGGGAGCCGTGAACAATCAAGTGTTACCGGTGGTTATTTTGAAAATATTGCAGCTGAAATTTCATCAGAATCGTAGTTAGGAAAAATATTTAGAGTTTAGAAACACCGGATTTTATTTATTAAACAGATGGGAATAAAACCCATGTTTTATAAAGGTAACTTTTAATAGGGGACGGACCCGAGTTCAAAAAATAACGTTTCTTAATTTAAAATAAGCCCCTTCTTTAAGCCTTTCGGTGCTGTCTCACAACGGTTATTCAATCTACTGTAACCACCTAAAACATGTTTAAAAAACATTTTATCAGCATGAAATATTGATGAGTTCATTCAGTTGGGACAAAATGACACATTCTTATATTTACAACATTAAGAGTTTTTACATCTATTTATCTTACCAAACTACTATTGGCTAACTCATTGTCCAATAGTAAAGAAACTATTCTAAATAGTATTTGTCACTCGGTGGCAGTTCCTGTGACTGTGGTCATATCACTCATTGGCTAACACATTGTCCAATAGTGAAGATTATGAAGTATTGTATACAAAACCCCATATGCTGACGGTAGTTTCCCAGTAAGAATACAAAGACTTAATCACTGTAATATAACTGAAAAATTTTAAGGTTTCGCAAAGCATTTGGTAAAAAGGAAGAATGACTCACTTTGCAGGTTTAATTTGACAGGTCTTGCCTACTGGTTTAAGGCTGGTATACTAATTAAATACACAATGAACATGTATTAGTGTATTAACTCAATTCAACTTTTACGATAATCACAGATCAAACCCCAACGTAGTTAACAAAGTATAGCCTTATACAGGCAGCACTTTGACATCCGTTGATGGGTTTCAGATCGATCGGACAGGGTGTCGTACCAGTGATCAGGGTTTCCTACACTTTTACGTAGCAGAGATTCACAGTTTAGGGGTTCGGGGATTATAATGACAGAAAGAGAGAGCGTTTGATCAGAGAATTCAATCGAACATGTACGGAGGTTTCTGTCCCAGGCTGGCCTTTATATATGTCACACCCCAACCGATGGCAGAATCATCGGGGTAGTAGCACTAGGCGACCAGATTGTCTCACGAGAAATTTCCATAACACTATTTAATCAACAATATTTTAACGTTCAATATCCCATACTATTAAACAATACGTTATCCACAATGTCACGAAATACATGATTTTCTCATAAAACAATAAGGTTCGATTTTCCCTAGATTTATTACATGGGTTCTAAACCGAAACAAACTAACAAAAACTAAGGTAAGTATAATCCCATGCATCCAATGCTAATCTCTAACCTGCAACATACGTCAAAATAAGGTCAATACATGAAATGTAAAGGTAAGCATTCATGTTTCGTGTAATAGCATAGTAGTTTAAAGCATTCGCGCAATATCGCATACATAAACATAATTCATGCGGCATACTACGAATATCACACATTCAATTTTGTGAGAAGGCTGGTGCGTCCATCCTAGCTAGACCCCGTCGGGTGTTAGCCACACTATAGTACCATACTAGCTAAGGAGAAATCAACAGGATATACCTAGCACGTATGTCAAGCAATCATGTGCAGTCACGTGTAACGGATATTCGCGTTTTGATAAACAGTTGAGTTGTGTTGTGTATTTTGATAGAGAGACGTATGTTACACCCAAAATGTGCGTTTAAGCGTAAAAGGGGTCAAGTATACTTACTGTGGGTGCGTTTTAGGTGAGATGAGGGATCTGAGAAAGTTGCGGAGAGCTCGGATCAGCCTGTAAACGAACAGAATACATCAGTCTTCCGATTTGCTGAAACGCTTAAGTTTGGGTGAGCAGTAGACAAGTTCGGCTGAACTTGTATGTATACATACAAGTTTGAGCGAACTTGTTAAGTTTTGGCGAGGTTGAGTCAAGTTCGGTCGAACTTGTAAGTTTCTCAGGAAACTTGACAAGTTCGGGCGAACTTGTGGGTAATATCAACATGTAAGACAAGTTCGGCCGAACTTGTGAAGTTTCCTGAGAAACTTGACAAGTTCGAGCGAACTTGGGGGTTTCTGAAGGAAAAAGTGAGCATTTTCACTCAAGTTCGGGAACTTGACCCCTTGAGGGCAAGTTCAAGCGAACTTGACTATTGTTCTGTCAAAATCAGTGTAATCTCGAGCGAACTTGATGTTTTCGGGTCCAAAATCTTGCGTTTTCGCGTCGTTTGCTGAGGAAATCGAGTGCCCATCCATCCAACCTTAAGCCACTGAGTAAAACTTAGGCCGGAGAGGTCTTTTGGAGCGAACTTAGCCATTTTACAGAAACTCGGGCTAATCCGAGCGACCTTGATGGTTCGTACGGGTTAGTCCAGTTTGTGTAAAGTGACGATTTTGTCCTTGTGCTTCCGGATCTGAGATCTAGCTTCGACAACGCCTCGTTCCACTCAAAAGTGAACGAAACATACGTCATTAGTCCGAAAATGGTGTAAAAATCAAGGATCTAAAAGGTTTTGCTCAGATCTAGTATAGATCTGAGTGAAAACAGAAGTTTTTTTATGGAAAAAGATGAAGATTTTCGTAAACAGAAGAGATTTGATGAAAACGAAGGCAATGCCTTGTGCAAAATCGTTGTAAAACGTTGTTGAACATCATGGTTGTTGAAATCGGGTTGATTCTTACTTAGAAAACAAAGGGTTTCGGGTTTGAGAGCTCTGGGCGAACTACAACAAGTTCAAATGAGAGAATGGAGCTGAGTATTTATAGGTGAAGGCAAAAAGTGGGGCTGGTGGAGTCAAGTTCGGCCGAACTTGCATGAAATCATGCAAATTCGCGCGAACTTATGGGATTTTTGGAGATATTAAGTCAATTTCGACCGAACTTGACCCCCTTGAGGGTAAGTTCGAGTGGACCTGAGCAATGGAGAGTTTAGTTGGGCCAGTCAAGTTCGGCCGAACTTGGTAACACCAAGTTCGAGCAAACTTGACCCAGTTTGTTGGGTTTTCTTCGTTTTTCGCTCGTTTATCGATTGTTCAGCGATGTATTCGAGTTATAAGGTATCGTTAAGCGATTAAGCGATATGTTAAGCGTTAAATCTGATATAATTGTGTGATTTAACGATTGAGGGTGCGAGAGCGATGCGATAGTGATTGTAACCATGATCAAAAAACACATAACACATAAATAACATGTAACCACAAAATTAACGGCGCTTTGCGATGCGATGAGATAAGCAGTGCGATTTAATAAGCGATTAGATGCGATATAACATACATAATTGTAATTAAATAACATAAACTTTTCTTGCAAACGAATCTCGGAATACAAATGGAAATACAAAGGCAAAATATGACAACGAGAAATCGGAGTTGTTACAGTCTCCCCTACTTTAGGAAATTTCGTCCCGAAATTTAAGTAGTGGCTGTAACAAAGAGGTGCGGGTACTTGGCCTACATGTCACTTTCCAATTCCCAAGTGAACTTTGTGCCGCGTTTGCCTTCCCATCGGACCTTCACGATAGGGATGCGAGAGCGCCGTAGTTTCTTGGTTTCTCGGTCCATGATCTCGACAGGCTTTTCCATGAAATGGAGAGTCTCGTTGATTTGCAGATCTTCGAGAGGTACATGGAGATTCTCTTCGGCTAGGCATTTCTTGAGGTTAGACACGTGGAAAGTGGGATGAACGTTATTAGGTTCCGCCGGTAGTTCGAGACGATAGGCTACTTTGCCGATCCTTTCCAGAATCTTAAGGGTCCAACGTATCATGATGCTAGCTTTCCTTTCTTCCCGAAGCGGATCACTCCCTTCCAAGGTGCAACCTTTAGGAGTACATGATCTCCCACTTCGAACTGTAGGGGCTTGCGGCGTTTATCAGCGTAACTCTTTTGACGACTCCGAGCTTTCAGGAAATTGTCTCTGATCTGGAGGATCTCGTCTGTCGTTTCTTGAATCAGCTCAGGACCGGTGATTTGTGCTTCGCCGATCTCGTGCCATGCAATAGGCGATCGAACTTTCTTCCATACAGTGCCTCAAAAGGAGCCATTTGAATGCTGGTATGATAACTATTATTGTACGAGAAATCAATCAAAGGTAAATGTGTGTCCCAATTACCACCGAAATCTATGATGCACGCACAAAGCATGTCTTCGAGGGTGCGGATCGTGCGCTCAGTCTGACCATCGGTTTGAAGGTGAAAGGCGGTACTGAGATTGAGAGTAGTACCTAGAGTGGATTGAAAAGTCTCCCAGAGACGTGAAGTAAAGCGACCGTCTCGGTTAGAGATGATGTCACGAGGCGTCCCGTGTCGACATATGACTTCGTCGATATAGATTCGGCTAATCGTTCAACCTTAAAGTCTTCTCGTATAGGAATAGTGCGCGGATTTGGTAAGACGATCGACGATAACCCAAATGCTATCGTGACCGGATGAAGTGCGGGGAAGTTTCGTAATAAAGTCCATAGCTATACTCTCCCACTTCCACATCGGGATTTCGGGTTGTTCAGCAAGCCAGAGGGCCTTTGATGCTCGGCTCTAACCTTCGAGCAGGTTAAGCACTTTGAGACGTAAACGGCGATATCCTTTTTCATGCCCGGCCACCAATACTTAGGACGAATGTCCTGGTACATCTTGTCGGCTCCGGGATGAATGGAGTATCGAGGTTTATGGGCTTCGGTCATTAATAATTCACGAAGATTATTGCGGGTAGGAATCCAAATACAATCGAGATAATAATAAATACCTTAGGTTTAACAACAAGCTGAGTTTCGGCACACATTTCATTTCTTCCTCCAAAGTATTCTCGTAAAGCAGGTGAATTGGGCGGAGCGAATCATGATTTCGAGATCATTCAAAGCTTGAGAGTCACGAACACTATACACATAGCTTCGTTGACGTAGAGCATCGGCTACGACGTTTGCTTTGCCAGGATGGTAGTGTATCTCGCAATCGTAATCGTTGAGAAGTTCAACCCATCAGCGTTGGCGCATATTCAGTTCCTTTTGGTTGAAGATATGTTGTAAACTCTTATGGTCGGTGAAGACCGTACACTTAGTACCATAAAGGTAGTGTCGCCATATCTTCAATGCAAAAACAACTGCACCGAGTTCGAGATGTGGGTTGTGTAGTTTTTCTCGTGGATCTTAGTTGTCGAGACGCATACGCAATAACCTTGTCTCGTTGCATGAGAACATAACCGAGACCAAGATTTGAGGCATCGCAATAAACAACGAATCTTCGTTTCCGTCGGGTAAAGCGAGCACAGGACCGTTGCATAGCATACGCTTGAGCGTTTGAAAAGCTTCCTCTTGCTTGGAATCCCAAGCAAAAGGCTTGTCTTTATGAGTTAAAGCGGTAAGCGGAACGACGATTTTCGAAAAGTCGACGATGAATCGACGGTAGTAACCCGCCAATCAAGAAATGAATCGGATTTCAGATGCATTCTTCGGTGTAATCTAATCTTGACGGCTTCAATCTTTGCAGGGTCGACGTGAATTCCTTGACGTTAACGATGTGGCCGAGAAATTGGACTTCTTCGAGCCAGAATTCACATTTAGAGAACTTAGCATAAAGGCGATTTCCTTGAAGAAGTTCGAGGACTAAACGGAGATGGCGCGCATGTTCGGCTCTCGACTTCGAGTAAATAAGGATGTCATCGATAAACACAATGATGAAATGATCTAAGAAAGCTTTACCCACACGGTTCATCAAATCCATGAAGACCGCGGGTGCATTGGAAAGACCAAAAGGCATGACCCGAATTCGAAATGGCCATAGCGAGTACGAAAGGCGGTTTTCGGAATATCTTCTTCCAATACGCGTAACTGATGATAGCCGGAACGAAGATCGATCTTAGATAAGCAAGTAGCACCTTGAAGCTAATAAATAAGTCGTCGATACGAGGAAGAGGGTAGCGATTCTTTATCGTGAGTTTGTTAAGTTCACGATAATCGATGCACATTCGGAACATCCATCTTTCTTTTTCACAAAAAGAATGGGTGCACCCTATGGCGAAGTGCTCGTGCGTATGAAACCTTTATCAAGAAGCTCTTGAAGTTGGCTTGATAGCTCGCCATTTCGGATGGTGCGAGACGATAAAGAGCTTTAGCAACTGGAGTAGCACTGGGAACTAAATCGATACGAACTCAACATCGCGAGTAGGGGTAAACCGGGTAAATCATCGGAAAGGCTTTGGGAAATTAGAACAACATGAACGTCTTTAAAAGTCTTTTTTTCCTTCTCCGAATTCACGATATGGGCTAGAAAGGCAACACATTGCTTTCGCAAACATTTGTGTGCTCGGGTACATGACAAAAGCATCAACTTCTTTGAGGGAGTTTCACCATAGACATGAAGTTGATCACCGTTCGGGAGAGGGAGCGAATCATTTTATCGAAGCAAACAACTTCAGCATGATTTTCACGAAGGAAATCCATACCTACTATGATGTCAAAACTACCTAACTGCATAGGTATGAGATTGATTGAGAAGATGTGGTTGTTGAGATCGAGAGAACAACCACGTAGGACGGAGGTGACGGTGACGGATTTTCCGGTGGCGACTTCCACATCGAAAGTCTTTGTGAGTTTAGCGCTTACATTTTAAAACGTTTTTGAATTCTAACGTTACAAAACAATTATCGGCACCAGTATCAAATAAACATGAAGCATAAATACCATTAACGAGGAACATACCATTGACAACATTGTTGTCATTCTGGGCCTGGCGGTGATTCAGGTTGAAAGCTCTTCCACACGCAGCCTGAGGTTGTTGCTACTGAGGTTGTGGTTGTGCTGGTGCTGTTGTTGTTGAGGCTCTTGCTTGACGGTGCGGTTTGGGCAGGCATTGGCAAAGTGGTTCGGATCACCACACACGTAACACACACGTGCTTTTGGAGCTGCTGCTTGTTGCTGGTTGTTCTGGGGAGTACGCTGAGGAGCTGGCAGTGCTGGCGCTTGAGGAGCTGCTTGGCGAGGGCCGGTACGGCAACTAACAGTAAAGTGACCGTAGATATTGCAGTTTGTGCAAAAACGGCAACTTCCACCCACCACGTGATGGTATATGCACTTGGGCACAGTGGGTGAGGACCGGTGTACGCACGTTTAGCTGGGGGTGCGTCCTGAGCAGGAGCCTGGTAAGGCTGAGAGTTGAGCGGTGTAGCAGCGGCGTAGTTCTTGCTAGGGTTTACTCTTTTGCGTCCCTGACGCTTTCCCTTCGGGTCACTGGGTGGTTCGATAGCAACAGTTGGTTCGGTGACAGCTTATTGGCAACTTCACAGAATTCTTGAAGTAACCATCTTGAACTCGCTGATCATTGATCTCGACGGTGAGCATGTAGGTTTCCTCGATGGTTGTAGTACAAGCAACTTTCACAAAATTTGTGACACATTCGGTTAGACCACGGATATACTTGTTGATAGCTTTCTCGGTTGTATCAACTTGGCTGGGACAGATGATGCTCAAAATCTTGAATCGAGCGGTAAATCCATCATTGTCGGGATCTTTGTTTTATACCCCAAAACTCATTCTCGAGCTTCTGAATCTCGTGCGGAGGACAGAACTCCTTCATCATCACTTCCTTGAGTTCCTCCCAGGTCAGATTATAGGCTTCATCATTACCGCGCCTATTTCTTTCGGCGATCCACCAGTCGAGAGCACGGGACTGGAAGACTCCTGTAGCATTCACTGTGCGAAGGTCATCGGGGTATCCACTTTGTCTAAAGGTGACCTCAATGGCGTCAAACCAATGGAACATAGCAGTCGGTCCATCATTGCCCGTGAAGGCGAGAGGTGCACAAGCCTTGAAATTTTTGAAGCTGAATCGTGACTGGGGTTTTCAGCTTTCGAGTTGACCGAGGAGTTACTGCTCACAGCATGAATTTCGAGATGATTTGCGGGATGACTTTAGAAATTTCCTTGGCTACCATTGTAGCGATGCGCTTGTCGGCGTTGCTGCGTAGAGATTCCTCCTGGTATGTGATCCCATTGAAGACATCTACATTGAAGGATTTGATAGATGAGATTCGATTATAATAGGGTTATGTTTAAATATTATTATTTTATTATTATTATTATTAATTATTTTATTATTATTATTATTATTATAAGTCACAAAAAATCACATAAACACGTAGGCACGTAATCACGTAAGCAGGCAAACACATAAGCACGTAAACACATAAGCACATAAGCACGTAAGCACGTAATTCACATATGTATATACTTTGCACGTATTCACCTTCTTAAAGTAAAGCATAGCGCGTATGAGATGCGAGTAGTATAAGCGAGATATAAGCGATATACATAAGCGAAATAAGCGAGATAAGAGAGATAAGCGATTTAGTTTGGTTGGTGTATTAATTAGCATTTTTTATTACGAGAGCTGTGCGAGTAGTGCATGCGTTTATGGAGCGTAAAGCGATAAATCGAGAAATCGATAATGAAATAAATAAAGCGAGAAATCGAATAAAGCGAAAATTCTCAAAAATTTTAAACACATAAATAATAATAAACTGATGATGCGTAAATTGACGATATAGGCTTAAATCAATTGGGAGTGTCCGGGGTTTTGAGACGTTGACTACCCAAAGTGGTTCGACTACCCTTTGAACTTGGACCCAAGTTTTGCCTAATAGATAGATGCTCTCACCGCAAGCGGCTAACGGCATTATCCTTCCGGTTACTACGTGTTCCAAACCATCAGAATAATCGAGACTTGGTGAGATTGAAAATCGAAAGGCGGAATTTGTTACTAAGATGCGGGTTTCACCCCTAACTTAGCAACGTCGTTCCTAGTTGTGGCTACGCGCACCGATCACATCGGGCGTTCCACTAGATAGAAACTGAGATTTTCGTCGAGGTTTGGATATCACTCCTAACTCAATGAAGGTATCTCGTGCGATAGAGATTGCGCGGAGTGAATGATCTCATCAAGAGTTGATGTAGAGTAGAAACGATAAGTAAGATCAATCACGTTGATTCTACGAATACCCGTGATGAACTTGTCCCAACCCCAAAAGTCAACCCAACATTTGAATGAAAAACGTTTTTTCCAAAACTGAAATATGATCATTATCCCCTCATAACCAACATATTAATAGAGTTATAAAATGGGCCCCCAAATACACTCGGGCCAAAAACTAAAACAAAACAAAAGTTGGCAAAAAGCCCAAAAACATAAAAATGAAAAATACTCATAGAAATAAGCCTTTTTTGGGCCCGAACGTCCACCCAAACCGCCCAAGGCATTTGCAGCAAAATGGATTTTTCCTCACGGTCGTTTTGACTGGTCGCACGCCCAAAACGGACCCCCGTAGCCCAAGTTAAAGCCATTTTAGCGAAGCCACATTTGTCAAGCGATCTTGGGCCTCCAAATATAACATGGCCCGCTCCTCCACACTTGGGCCCGCATCATTCCCCCTGGATAGACAAAATTCGACCTCGAATTACCAACAGGTTCATCATCAGAAAAATCCCCATAATAAGGCAACAAGTGCCTCACATTGAACACATCAGAACAACGAATGTGCTAGGCAGCTTTAGACGATACGCATTCGGGTTGATCTTCTCCACAATTTCAACTGGTCCAATCTTCTTAGCTGATAAGTTGTTGTATTCTCCAACGGAAAAACGATCTTTAGTCAAAACAGCCCAAACAAAATCACCTTCCTCGAAGTCAACATGCTTACGTCTCTGATCAGCAGCTTGTTTATACTTCGAATTAGCTTGGGTCAAATTATCATAAACACCTTATGAACCTCATGTAATCCTTCCACAAAATCTTGAACCCTCTTTGGGACAGGCCCAAAAATAGAAAGTGACATCAAATCAAGTGGTCCCCGAGGCTGACATGAATAAACAACCCGAAACGGGCTAAATCCGGTGCTCCGATTGACAGCATGATTATGGGCAAACTCAGCTTGGCATAACTTTTGATCCCATGCCTTCACATGATCACCAACCAAACACCTTAGCAAATTACCAAGTGACCGATTAACAACTTCAGTTTGGCCATCAGTTTGGGGGTGATAAGCACTCTGAAGTTGAGTTGACTGCCCACCATTTTCCACAAACTACGCCAGAAATGGCTAGAAATCGAGTATCCCATCAGACACGATAGAATAGGGTAGCCCATGCAAACGGTACACATCTCGAAAGAAGAGTTGGCCACATTAACAGCATCAGTCAGTCTTCTTGCAAGGAATAAAATGGACCATCTTAGAAAACCGATCCACCACAAAAGAGAATCATTCCCCTCTGAGTACGGGGTAACCCCAACATGAAATCCATACTAATATCAACCCATGGTTGTGAGGGGACAGGCAAGGGCATATAAAGACCTGCATTAGTAGCTGTGCCCTTTGAAACCTGACAAACACGACACTTTTTCACATAACGGTCCACCTCTTTCCTCATAGTAGGCTAAAAATAAGAACCTGCAACCAGTTGTAAGTACGATCACGACCAACTGCGCTTCACCGTGTAACTCCCTGATAATTTGCAAGCGAAGACAAGAATTAGGGATACATAGTTGATTCCCCTTGAACAGAAAACCTTCATGTAACAGAAAGTCTGACTTTTTCCCAGCACCCACATCCTGCAAAATGATTGAGAAAAATGGGTCAGTGGCCAACTGCTCACGAATGACCTCTAGACCCGGCACAGCAACCTTCATGGATACAAGCAGATTACTCCTCCTGCTTAGGGCATCAGCAATCCTATTTGAAACACCCGTCTTGTGCTTGACCACAAAAGTAAACTTCTCAAGAAAGGCCAACCATCGCCCATGCTTATGAGATACCTTGTCTTGAGTACGAATATCCCTTAGGGAATCATGATCAGTGAATAAAACAAACTCTTTTGAAACAAATAATGATGCCAGTGCTTTATAGCTTGGACCATTGCATAAAACTCCAGATCATAAGTGTTGTACCTCAACTTTGGCCTAGATAACTTCTCACTAAAATAAGCAACATTCCTACCACCCTGACTGAGAACCCCGTCGATTCCAACATTTGAAGCATCAGTACAAGTTCAAAAACTTGAGAAAAATCAGGCAATACCAGAATCGGTGCTGAAGTGAGCTTGTCTTTCACAAGTTGAAAAGCCAACTCTGCCTCTTCTGTCCATACAAACGTCTTCCCCTTTATACAATCTGTCACCGGGGCCATAATAGAGCTGAAATGAGGAATGAACCGCCTATATAATGAAGCAAGCCCATGGAAACTATGAACTTCAGTAATGGTAGTAGGAGTTGGCCAATTTCTAACAGCCTCTACCTTTGATTCATCAACCTGTATCGCATCACCAGAAACAACATACCCCAAGAACAAACCTTATGGGTCATGAACACACACTTCTTGATGGCTGCATAGAAACTGTCTCTACGAAGCAAAGTCAAAACCTGCCTCACATGCACAACGTGGTCATTGAAAGAAGCACTATAAATAAGAATGTCATTAAAATACACAACCACAAATTTCCCAATGAAGGGCCTAAGCAACTGATTCATCACACGCAAAAAGTACTAGGTGCGTTTGACAAACCAAATGGCATCACCAACCACTCATACAACCCTTCACGAGTCTTGAAGGCAGTCTTCCACTCGTCACCCGGCCTAAGACGAATCTGGTAATACCCACTCTTCAAATCTAACTTTGTAAAAATAGTAGCACCACTAATCTGATCAAGCAAATCATCAAGTAGAGGAATAGGAAACCTGTACCTCACAGTAATCTTGTTGATTGCTCGGCTGTCAACACACATACGCCAGGTGCCATCTTTCTTTGGAGTCAACAAAGCAGGAACAGCACAAGGGCTCATACTTTCGCAAACATGACCCTTAGAAATCAACTCTTCAACCTGCCTCCGCAACTCCTCATGCTCACTAGGGCTCATTCTGTAATGTGGTCTTTTTGGGAAAAACTGTGACCCAGGCTCCAAGTCAATGTGATGTTGGATGTCACGCAACGGTGGCAATCCATCAGGCAACTCAGCAGGGAAAACATCAGAAAACTCCTCAAGCAAAAGGAAACATAGCATAAGGAATTTCAAATTCCTCAGGCACCGGCTTCCCCATCAAACCAAAAACACTATCCCCCTCCTCCAGTTCATCTTGAAACTGGCTAATAGTCAACAGAGTGCCTGAATGTTTTGTGGTTAACTGTCTAGGCTTGGTAGGAACAAGAGTGATCTTCACACCGCCAAACAGAAAACTATACGTATTAGATCGCCCATGTTCTCTATGTTCCGCTCGTATTCCCAAGGCCTACCCAACAACAAGTGACACGCATCCATAGGGACCACGTCACACACAACATCATCTTTGTATGTGGACCCAATAGAAATGGAAACAAGGGCTCGCTTAGACACCGAGACCTCTCCACCCTTCTTGAGCCACTGAAGCTTGTAAGGCTTCGGGTGACTCTCTATCTTCAGAGACAACTTCTGTACCGCCTCTTCAGATATCAAATTATCACAACTTCCAGAATCAATAACGAACATGCATACCTTCCCCAAAATGGTACATGTTGAATGGAAGATATTATGCTTGAGCAATCATCCCCATCTGCCTTTGGTGTATAATAAGAACGTCTGACCACTAGGTTTACCCGAACATCACCGGACACAAACTCTTCCTCGTATTCAGTTTCTTCATCATACACCGGGGTATTCTCGTATTCTTCATGTTGTTCATCTCAGACTCGACAAACAGGTGTCGTTTACCACCTTTTTACACTTAGCTTGTCGATGGCCCGTTTCACCACAACTGAAACATCTCGGACCACTACTACTAGCCCCTTTAGAGGCTGACCCGGTATTGTTACCCCCTGGTCTCTGTTGGCTAGGCCCCCCGCGAGGTGCCCCACCACCCGACTGTACATTTCCCCCATAGGGGTTTAGAATACGAACCACTGCGACCGTCGGTTTTGCTTCTCAAAGGCCAACGCCCGTTGGTGTGCCTCTGCAATGGTCAATGGATCAAAAAGATCTCCATGATTTGCACCCTCAAACCCCCAATATACCGAGAAACAAGTTGCTCCTCCACCTCTTGAATATCGTTCCTGGCGATCAACTGGTAAAACTCGGTTGTATAATCATCAACCGACTTAGCCCCCTGCTTTAAGTTCTGCAGACGTTGGTACATCAAGCGTTGAAAGTTATGTGGCAGGAAGTTAGACCGCAAGCACTTTCTCATCTTGGTCCATGTCACGATTCTCGACTTCCCGAGCCTTTCTCGTGTAAGCTTCAATTGTTTCGACCAGGCAGAAGCCCTACCACGCAATCTGGTAGCAATCAAAGCCACCCGCTTATTCTCAGGAACCTCCTTGTACTCGAACACTTCCTCGACAGTGGACAACCAATCGATGAACCCCTCCGGGTTTAAACTAGCCACATCGAATTCCGGAATATCAACCCTTATCCCAGAATCCCAACGTCGATTGCCTTCTCCTCGGCCTCCCCTCGGCCGATCCTCCTGATCGCCACCGGAATCTGAACCATCGCCAAACGGATTACTGAAATCTAAACCATACCCATCATTGGGTTGCTGCCTCCTACGATTCATCAAGCCTTCCATCCGGTTAGTTAACTGGGTCGAACACCTGGTCCAATCGTTGATCCATTCGGGCCATGAGCCGCTGCTCCAACTCTCGTTCATAAACTTCATCAAGTCTGTTTCTTCTTGGAGGCATTTTGAGCCAGGAATTCGGCTCTGATACCAACTGATGTAGAGTAGAAACGATAAGTAAGTCAATCATGTTGATTCTACGAATACCGTGATGAACTTGTCCCAACCCCAAAATTCAACCCAAAGGGCACGGAATTTGAAGTGAAAAACTGTTTTTTTCCAAAACTAAAATCTAATCATTATCCCCTCATAACCAACATATTAATAGAATTATAAATTCGATACGGCCCCAAAATACACTCGGGCCAAAAATTAAAACAAAACAAAAGTTGGCAAAAAGCCCAAAAAACATAAAAATGAAAAATACTCATAGAAATAAGCCTTTTTTGGGCCCGAACGTCCACCCAAACCGCCAAAGGCGTGTTGCAGCAAAATGGGATTTTTCCTCCCGATCGTTTTGACTGGTGCACGCCCAAACAACCACCGTAGCCCAAGTTAAAGCCATTTTAGCGAAGCCCCATTTGTCACGCGATCTTGGGCCTCCAAATATAACATGGCCCGCTCCTCCACACTTGGGCCCGCATCAAGAGTTCTCGGTTTTCACACCTAATCTCGACTTGATCACTCGTTTTGTGTGATACGAGCGTTTCCAAGCGTGTATAGTGTGTTAGCCTTAGGAAAGGCACATTTAAGCATTTATGGCAAGTAGTTTAACATTTAAGTCAAAGTTCGGTCAATCGGGTACTTAAACATGCTACTAGGTCGAATCATGGTAATTCTACCTATTATCCTAAGGTTATGGGCTCTGATACCAATTTGTCACACCCCAACCGATGACGGAATCATCGGGATAGTGGCACTAGGCGACCAGATTGTCTCACGAGAAATTTCCATAACACTATTTAATTAACAATATTTTAACGTCTAATATCCCATACTATTAAACAATACGTTATCCACAATGTCACGAAATACATGATTTTTCTCATAAAACAATAAGCTTGATTTTCCCTAGATTTATTACATGAGTTCTAAACCAAAACAAACTAACAAAAACTAAGCTAAGCATAATCCCATGCATCCAATGCTAATCTCTAACCTGCAACATGCGTCAAAATAAGGTCAATACATGAAATGTAAAGGTAAGCATACAAGTTTCGTGTAATAGCATAGTAGTTTAAAGCGTTCGCGCAATATCGCATACATAAACATGATTCATGCGGCATACTACAATCAAGATAAGATCACACATTCAATTTCGTGAGAAGGCTGGCGCGTCCATCCTAGCTAGACCCCGTCGGGTGTTAGCCACACTATAGTACCATACTAGCTAAGGAGAAATCAACAGGATATACTTAGCACGTATGTCAAGCAATCATTGTAGTCACGTGTAAGGGATATTCGCGTTTTGATAAACAGTTGAGTTGTTTTGTGTATTTTGATAGAGCGACGTATGTTACACCCAAAATGTGCGTTTAAGCGTAAAAGGGTTCATGTATACTTACTGTGGGTGCGTTTTAGGTGAGATGAGGGATCTGAGAAGAGTTGCAGAGAGCGCCGATCAGCCTGTAAACGAACAGAAGTGCATCAGTATTCCGATTTGCTGAAACGGTTAAGTTTGGGTTGAGCAGTAGACAAGTTCGGCCGAACTTGTATGTATACATACAAGTTCGAGCGAACTTGTTAAAGTTTTGGTGAGGTTGAGTCAAGTTCGGTCGAACTTGGAAGTTTCTCAGAGAAACTTGACAAGTTCGGGCGAACTTGTGGGTAATATCAAAAGGTAAGACAAGTTCGGCCGAACTTGTGAAGTTTCCTGAGAAACTTGACAAGTTCGAGCGAACTTGGGGGTTTCTGGAGGAAAAATAGAGCATTTTCACTCAAGTTCGGCCGAACTTGACCCTTTGAGGGCAAGTTCGAGCGAACTTGACTATTGTGCTGTCAAAATCAGTGTAATCTCGAGCGAACTTGATGTTTTCGGGTCCAAAATCTTGCGTTTTCGCGTCGTTGCTAAGGAAATCAAGTGCCCATCCTTCCAACCTTAAGCCACTGAGTAAAACTTAGGCTGGAGAGGTCTTTTGGAGCGAACTTAGCCATTTTACAGAAACTCAGGCTAATCCGGGCGAACTTGATGGTTCGTACAGGTTAGTCCATTTGTGTAAAGTGAGATTTCGTCCTTGTACTTCCGGATCTGAGATCTAGCTTCGACACGCCTCGTTCCACTCAAAAGTGAACGAAACATACGTCATTAATCCGAAAATGGTGTAAAAATCAAGGATCTAAAAGGTTTTGCTCAGATCTAGTATAGATCTGAGTGAAAACACAAGTTTTTTTTATGGAAGAAGATGAAGATTTTCATAAACAGAAGAGATTTGATGAAAACGAAGGCAATGCCTTGTGTAAAATCGTTGTAAAACGTTGTTGAACATCGTGGTTTTGAAATCGGGTTGATTATTACTTAGAAAACAAAGGGTTTTGGGTTTGCGAGCTCTGGGCGAACTTACAACAAGTTCAAATGAGAGAATGGAGTGAGTATTTATAGGTGAAGGCAAAAAGTGGGGCTGGTGGAGTCAAGTTCGGCGAACTTGCATGAATCAGAATTCGCGCGATTATGGGATTTTTGGAGATATTGAGTCAAGTTCGACCGAACTTGACCCCCTTGAGGGTAAGTTCGAGCGGACTTGAGGCAATGGAGAGTTTAGTTGGGCCAGTCAAGTTCGGCCCGGAACTTGACCCAGTTTGTTGGGTTTTCTTCGTTTTTCGCTCGTTTATAGATTGTTCAGCGATGTATTCGAGTTATAAGGTATCGTTAAGCGATTAAGCGATATGTTAAGCATTAAATTTGATATAATTGTGCGATTTAACGATTCGAGGGTGCGAGAGCGATGCGATAGTGATTGTAACCATGATAAAAAACACACATAACACATAAGTAACATAAAACCATAAAATTAACTGCGCTTTGCAATGCGATGAGATAAGCGGTGCGATTTAATAAGAGATTAGATGCGATATAACATACATAATTGTAATTAACTAACATAAACATTTTCTTATAAATGAATCTCGGAATACAAATGGAAATACAAAGGCAAAATATAACAACGAGAAATCGGAGTTGTTACAATATAGCCCAGGTGGGATTCTCTCACGCGTCACGCGGGAACCAGGGTTTCTGGCAAGACGCGCCAGGGCGGTCGGCATGGCTTAGGCTGCCACGTGTCCAGCATAGGTCTGACACGTGGCGCGATGTCGTGACACGTGTACTTGGCCGCCTTTTTCGCCTAATACGCGTTTTTCTTGATTTTCGTGTCGATTCTTATCGCGTATGCTCGGGTCTTGATCCTAATTGATTTGGTTTTTAATTGTGAATCTAATAAGGGTAATTTTGTGCAGGTTGGTCCATCGACCGTCAAGTTTTCTTAACCGCTAAGTTTTCTGATTCATTATTATAAGTTTCGTCGCACACCCTAGGGTTTAGATTACAGGTTGTCGTCGGGATATTTTTAGGGTTGTTACAATAAGTTGTGGGGCTGAATATTCTATATACAGTATGATGAGGTGAATTTTTAATGCTTGACAACTAAGACAACTTAAATTAAGAAACCAAGTGTTGGCACGTCTTTGAGCCTTGTGACTATTGATGTGTTTCCTCTTTTATAGTTTCTTATCTGTATTCAGATTTCAGAGATGGCAGGCGATGATGAATCGTTGTGGTTGTCGCTTTGCTGGCTATGGTAACTTGGAATTGGGTTCCCGTTGCACTAATGTTGATCGTTATAATGAATTTTTCATAAGTTTTGCAATGTTTATATGGTTATTTTGTTATCTAATTTTTTTAGCATGTTGGCTTCTAATGACAATTTTGAGATTTTCACAAAGCTACAAAGAATACTTGAAGATGTTGTTGATTCGATCGTCATATCATGGAAAACAGAACGAGTTGGCGAAAAGAGTTGGTGCCATTCGTACGGAACAAGCTGAGCTTCAGGTGTCCATCGTCGCGATACGTGCACAATCTGAAAGTGCAAGTGGTGTGATAAAAAATAGATCAGGGTGTTGTGTGTGTTGATAAAAACATACATTGATTATAAATTTTGTTTTGTATTATGGTACAATCAACGCTAATCTACTTCTTATTGTTAGCATTTCGATTTGTTAGGAGTACATTACGTTACGCAAGCCCTCGCATTGCGGGTCCAGATTCTAGTTTTAATTATTAACTAGGTTATCATCATTCGCCGCGTTGCGGCGAACTTCTTTCGTTATTAGTCTGTGTTTGCATGTGTTTTGAAATCACTATGAGCACGTTGCGCACGGAACCAGTGACAAGAATAAAAAGAAAATGTAGAAAAAAACACTAAAAGATAACCCAAAGAAAATCAACCAAAAAACTTGTATGGTAATGATGTTGTTCGTATGAAACTCATGGTCAGATTTGAGCGAATGGTACCGGGTACTGATATCAAATTTCCCGAACCGAAAGATCTTAAGTACCAATTCGTTACTGACTTTTGGCGTTCCTCGTACCGGTTCGCTACCGGTTTTTACCTTCATATACCGGTACTGTAACCGGTATTTTCGGTACCAGTACCGATTCGGTATCAGTTGGCACCGAGCTCATCCCTACCCCTGAAACTAAAAACATAATTTATTAAAAGTTGAAAAAATCAAACAAAAAAATTGTACGATTACCGTTGTTATTCGCATGATACCCGTGATCAGAGATGAGCAAATGATACCGAGTAATTTATCTCGACACGTGATAAAAAATATTAAATTTAAGAAAAATAATTATTATTATAATAGTAAAATAATAAAAGTATTAAAAGAAGCTATATATAATAATACAAACACTATTAAATTTAATATATCTATAATTTCTAAATTTCAATGGAAGTTTGACCTATAAAAGTAACTGAAGCTTGTTGAGGGCCTACTGCGTTACTTTCAATTATAGTGACGCAACCATGGGCTGGTCTAAGGGCCATTACAAATGTAACAATTTATGACCCTTTACCTAACAGCATATGCTTCGAAGGGTCCGTACACACGGGCTGACGGGCATGGCCAATTGTCATTGTGGGACAACAAAATAAAAAAAATTGCTTGGTTATTTATCTAAGATCTATAATGTATTTCAAAAAAATTGCTTGGTTATTTATCTAAGATCTATAATGTAGGGTGATGATCAAATAAGAAGTTTATTTTTGCTAAGGAAGTATAGGAAGTAATCTTAGCCGTTCATCTGTAATTTTTAAATTTAGAAGGCGGGGATATTTTTGTTATTTTACCCCTTCTTATTATCGTTCTAATATTATACCAGATACTGTTACCTCTACTTTCAGTTGGATAACAAAATTTGCGATTTGAAAACCCTAAATCGAAACATCGTAAATTCAACCTTTTTTTCAAGCATTAAACTAGTTTCGAACGAGAATTCGAGATCATTAATGGATTTCGCAGACTTTGTTGGTAAGTTTACCGTCAATTCTACCTTTAATCATAGAGATCTGTTATTTTGCCCAAATTTATTCAATTACGTTCTGCAATTGGTTTTTTTTCTTTTAATTTATTGATTTTGATATGATAAACTACTAATGTTGAATAATTTAACAGTAATTTGTTCATTTTAATCATTGTTCTATTGAAAACTAAATGTTTATAAGTCGTTGCGTTTTACTGAACTTGTTGCTTTTTATGTTTCTTAAATTCTTTATTGATAGAAATCACGAAATCACATGTTCGAATTAAACTTTCAACATGATAATAAAGTTTTATTAACATCTATTGCGTTTTATTTAGTTTTTTTTAATACTTTTTATTTATTAAACAACTATTGCGTTTTATGTTTTACCTAATGAATTCAATTTTCTATTTGAAGTTTAAAATATGTATTTTTATTCCGTTTAGTTTTTTAATTAAAATTTGTTGATTATATGAGAAGTATTGTCGTTTTATAGTTATTTATTGAATGTTTCATAATTTCAATTCAAAATGGGAAGAACGTGCGTGCTTACATAGTGAAAGAAAGTTTTACAAATCTAAAGTCAGTGAATCCATTAGACCTTCTGTTGGAATCGTTTTAAATCTTTTGATGAGGCTTTTGCTTTTATCAGAGATATGCACTTGCTTCTGGTTTTTTCTGCAAGAAAAAATACCTCTTGGAAAAGTTGTGGAATTGTAAAAATTAGGTATATTGTTTGTTCAAAAGAAGGATTTAATGTTAGCAAAGCAATAGACTATGGTTCTGTTGGTGAAAATAGTAAAAAGATTGTTAGACGTAATAGAGGTTCAAAAAGAGTTGGATGCAATGCTCATTTGAAATTGATTTTAGAAGACAATAATATGTTTAAAATCTACATTTTTTAAGAAGAACATAATCATCTTTTTGTTGATGATGAAGATGTTCATTTCCTGCCTGTAGCCAGAAGTATTGATTATGTTAAAGAAAGTTTTATATCTGGGTTGTCTGCAATCAATGTTGGCCCTGTTAGAGCATTCAATATTATGAAAACTATGTACGGTGGTTTTGGTCAAGTTGATGCTACTAAAGTTGATTATAAGAACTATAGAAGAGATTTGAATCTTTACATTGGTGAGTATGATGCAGAAATGGTAGTTAGGCGTCTTATTAGGAAGAAAGAATCTATTCCTGGGTATACATGTGATTATGTTATTAGTGAAGATAATAGATTGAAATGGCTTTTTTGGGCTGATGAGCATTCAAAAAGAAATTATGCAGTATTTGGTGATATAGTAGGTTTTGATGCTATTTACCAATCCAACAAGTAAGCTTTTTTTAACTTATTGCGTTTTATATCAATTTTTTAATGATTTCTAATGCACTACCTATTTTTTTTTTTTTTTGTAGATATGATTTGGTTTTTTTACCATTTATTGGGATTGATAATCATTTTAGGAATGTTACATTTGGTGGTGCATTACTTGGTTCTGAAACTGCAGATTTTTATCGTTGGCTTTTAAGTTCTTTTGTTAATGCTTTTGGAAATGAGCCTAAAGTTGTTGTTACTGATCAAGATGCTGCAATGAAGAGAGCTATTATCGATGTTCTTCCAAGAACTAGGCATAGGCTATGTATGTGGTATATATGGGAGAAATTGAAGACAAAGTATTACATTGCGTTTTATGAAGAATCCTTTTTAATTCAAATGCATATTATTGCGTTATAGTATATTATCTAATATCTACAAATTTTATAAATTAAAGTATTATACAAACTACATTCCACACCCAGTTTTACATAATGCGTTTTATCTTTTTTTATTAAATTATTTTATTGCTTTTTATTCATGTTGGTCCTGTTTTGTCATCTAACATTGACTTCAATACAAGAATGACTCGTGTAGTTTGGAATGATAATATTATTCCAGAAGATTTTGAAAGCGAGTGGCATTCAATAATGTCTACATTTGGATTAGAAAATCATGAATGGTTAAAGACTATGTATGATCTTTGATTTGATTGGATACCCTCTCATTACCGTGGAGAGAATTTGGCTGGTCTTATGCGTACTACATCTAAATGTGAATGTGAGAATTACTTTTTTGGACAATTTTGTAATCCAATGTGTACCCTTGTTGAATTTTTCACTCATTTTGAAACCGCAATGGAATTTCAAAGGCATGAACATAGGAGAAATGATCATGATGCCAGATATATTCAGTCTAAGATTTGGAGTGACTTCATATTAGAGAAACAAGCTTCGGAAATATATACCAAAACAATTTTTGAAGATGTTCAGAAGGAAATTGATGGTGCCATTACAAAATGTATGTCAAAGATTCATGATACAGTTGGTGATGTTCAATTTTTTCAGATAAAGAATTTTAATCAGCCATGCACTTCGTTATTCAAGGTATAATATAAAATAATATTGCGTTTTATGTCTTAAGTAAAATTATTTATTTATTAAAACTTTTAAAAGTAACTTAATTTTATCACTATGTTTATTGCGTTTTATAATTATTAAATCTCTGTTATTATATTTGAGACATTATTTGCGTTTTATATTATATCTCTGTCATTTTATATACTTTTTTATTATCGTATTACAGGTTGAATATAGTATACAAGAAGATGGTATAAATGTATGTTGTACATGCAAACGGTTTGAACAATTTGGAGTATTGTGCCGCCATATCTTTTATGTTCTAAGGTTTGATAATATTAACGAGTTTCCAAGAAGATATGTTCTCAGAAGATGGATGAGAGAGGTTGTTTCAAACAGATCAATTGACTGTAATATTCGGTTTGATGAGATTGGTAGGAGTAGTGAAATTGATAGAGTTTTTAGAGAAATCATTGTAGCAAATGAATATGTTGTTAATAGGTTGGTTGGTGATTTAGATGAAATGTGTCTGTACAGAGAATATATCAAAAGTTATAAGGATAAAGCAGATGAGGTTATGGTTGTTGCGCCCCCGCGTAGTCGTAAAGATAGGTTTGCTGATACTGGTGGTAACATTGAAAATTCCAATTCTACGATTCGTGTTCCGATCAAAACAAGGACAAAAGGATGTGGTGTACAGAAAAGGTTAAAGACTAATCGTGAAATTGCAATTCAGAAATCCTCAAAGATCCAGAAGTCGTGTCGTGTATGTGGTGGTAAAGGACACAACAGTCGAACATGTAAGGAGATTAAAACAATGTAACTTTCTATCGTTTGTTTTTTTCTTTTTTAATAAATTTTGTATTGAAAAATTTAAATTCTAATAAAGCAGGTTTTGTTTTATATTGCGTTTATTATACCTTCAATTATTTTCAGCTTATTTTGTACTATTGCATTTTAGGTATGAATCAATATTTTGAAATGTTTCCTTATGAACAATGCTTAGTATTTATTGCGTTTTATTATACCTTCAATTATTTAAGCTTAACTATTGCGTTTTAGGTATGAATCAATACTTTAAATGATCCTTAGAACAATGCATAGTATTTATTGCGTTTTATAAAAAGCAAAAGACTATTTAAACATTATATTTATAGATGAGATGATAAAAGTTACATGAAAGATGATGAACATAACAACCACCAACACCTGTTCACCATCCATACAAACCTCAAAATTATGTTATCATCTATAGTACCATACTACCACCATTAGCATTCACAAGGAAATAAAACACAATAAACAACAACCACAGAAAGATAAATTACCAAACCACAGTTACTGGAAATCAACAATCAACATTATGGATCAAAGTTGGTCTCTTCTTCAGATGAAAATCCTAAGCTTCCATCTGGGATTTCTTCATCACTTTCAGATTGAGTCCATAGTTCCACCTGTAAAATCACTGCACTCTGAAGTCTCTCTGCAAATTTGCTTCCAAAGTTGTTGATGATTGGAATGTCAGATAATTTCTTTATTAAGATTAAATCATCACAGGAAGATATGTCTTTGGGGTCGAATAGATCAACTTTTTCATCATCCCAAGTTACTGCAACCTTGAAACTGTCATCAATGAACTCCCAAGATGTAACTTTTGGATCTTCAATCACCATTTCATTTGGATTTCCATACCTTTTGTTCAGAATTTTGAATAGTTGTTTTGTTTCTTCTCTGTAACATGCTGGTGGTATTCCTAGCTCATTCATTTTTCCTCAATACATTTTCATTGCAGTTTTCTAGTACTGATGCTATGGAATGATATCTTATTTGTGGCCATCAAGATATAGTAGTATGAAATTTCCTCTTTGAAACCACCAAACTGACAATTCTTGATTAGCCATTTGTGTGTTTGTGTTGGGGGTTTTTTGTATGTGAAGGCTGTGAATATAATTTAGGGTTTCTGGTTCTTATATAATGGGTATTAAATGTGGTGGTTGTAGTAGTAGGTAGTAGTAGTAATGAGGTAGTTTACCTTATTGAATAAAACAAGTAGTAATGATATTTATTCCCTTTGTGAGGAATCTATAAGGTTTTTTAATTTTCATTGATAACATTCATTTTTTTTGTAACTATATTGTTGTTTTGTCTTTCTTATTGCGTTTTATTTTTAAATTACTTTTTTATTAGTTTTTTTATTTTTTATAGGGATAAAAAATAATCATTGTGTTTTATAATTATTTATTAATTTTGTATAATCATTGCGTTTTATTAGTTAGCACATGAACACATAACAGACATTCCATTGCGTTTTATAACAACAAAGTATAAGACAAGGTTGTATTATAAACAAAAGATTGCATTTTAAAATAACAAGCTATATCATCAAATATTATTAACAAGATAATGTATTGCGTTATATTGTAACAAAGTATTAGAACATCAAGTTTATAAACCAGCACTGGCAAGCCTGCTCTTAATCCTTTCTAAACTAGTGTCATAGTCTATTTTTTTATGTTGTGGACTGAGGCTGCAATACTTCTTTGAATCTTAATATAATCTCTGCATTCATTTAGATTTGCAATAGTATCTTTGCGATATACTTTCGCCTTAAATCCTCAAGTTGTGCAGTCTGTTTGTTCACAGGTCCCCTTGGTTTCTTGATATTTTCTTGGGTTTCTCATATTCTTTGTTAAATCCACAGTTCCATTTATTCACACTTTCACCCTCATAACTTTCCATATGACGCATACAGAATATACCATAGTCGATTGAGTTATCCTTTGTTCTCCAACTCATCTCCATTCTTTTAGCCCTTATGTTCTTCAAATTATTTGCTTTTGGATGTTTAATGATTTAAGATAAGCAACCAAAGTATTCCTCTACAAAAAAATAAATTAAATTTCAGGTTAATAAACATTAGTTTGCTTATATTGCGTTTTAAAAGCATAACTTACTGTTTTCAGAGGCACATTGCCATATTTCTCAGAACTTAAAACATCTGTTGCACTGTTGTCAATGATATTTATTTCTTGATCATAAAGATTGAAAGACATCACATAGAAATGCTCTCGATAGTATTGGCACAAGGATAAGATCAAAATCGTCGATGCTTTTTATCTTTGAACCTTTTAGAATTTTTTTCATATTCTCTGTGAACTCTTCTAACATCTCTTTTGCAGTTTTATCAATGTGCAAGCCTGCATTAAAATAAACAAATTAAAACTTTATTGCGTTTTAGATAAGTTATATCAACAAACATTAGTATTAAAGTTATTGCATTTTATACATCAATGTTTAGATTATATGAACCACCAAAAGATATAATAACTTCATACAAAACGAACAAAATAAAACAGAGTAATTGCGTTTTAGAGATCTTACCAAATCATCAATTTTACAGAAAAATCTTGCTTTTAATTTGTCTTTTGATCTTCTTTTTTCTTCTTCGTTCAAGATATAAGCCCAAGAATTTATTACTTCTCCTGTAATGTATAATCATGGCCTCATTGTTTCGACAACCCATCTTGGCAAAAATACATGATCGGTTATCAAAAAGAGAGTGTCCCTTGCAAAAAAAAATTATAACAATTGAATTATATATTATTTTTCTTTTGTGTTTGACTTTTTAAATATAAAAGTTTTCGTACATCATGTCTCCTACTGCATGGAATGCATATCCAGATATTTGTTTTCAATCTTTGTTCTACCATCATTCATTTCTACTTTTCTTTGATAGTATGGTGAACATAACGCTTCGCCTACATTTTTCTGACGTTCTGTTCGCACTATCTTTGTAATTATCTCTTCTGTTTTATTGATTTCCGTCATTTGTTCTTTTTCATCAATTGATTTTGCTGGTGTTTCATAATTTTTTTCTTCAGGGTTGAGGAATGATGTGCTTCCAATAACATCATTGACTTCCTTTTCAGTCACATTCTCATCAATTCTATCAAGCATTGTTTGTATTCCTGTAATTTGAATACTTGTTTCAACTTCTTTGCTTTATGCATCCTTTTGATTTGCATTCTCATCCACCGCTGTTTCTATCTCATTTGAAATTTGAGAAATTTTCAAATCAAATGATGGTCTCTCATAATTTTCAATTGATTTTTGTTTTGATATTCTCTCTGCTTCATCTGTTTTCTGTATCATCTCCGTAATGATTGATGGAGTTTCTTCACTAAATGGTGATGTTTCATTGCGTTTTTCAATACTTGACGGATTCTCCTTTGTTTTTTAAGGACATGAGCTTTGGACCACAACTGTAGTATCTTCATTGCGTTTTGCAGACGATGTAGGATTTAGCATATCTTGTTCTCTTTCTTCATTTTGGCTTTCGTTTAAATTTAAGTAGCATGATGGTGTTTGTTGATCACTTTGAGTTTCAATCATTCTTGAATCAGAGGTAACTTGGTTACGCTTTTGAGCTACGTTGTTCAATTTCTCCATTAATAATGACCATTCATTAACTTTGTTATGAACAATTTTACTGTTTGGATATTGTTCAATAACGTCATCTATATATGATTGGATTGTTTGGAATGATTCTTTGAAGCTTTTGAAATGATCATCTAAGGTTGACCCAATATGCTACTCATTTCGTTTTTCACCTTCTTCGCTTATTAGAATTTCATCACTACTTCTTGTTGAATTCATTTCAGAAAGACCTTTTGTTGTTTCAATATGCATTTGTGATGGTATGAAATTACGCAACCGACATTGTCTGTCAACCCATAGTTTTTCTTTATTTCCCTCTGAAGGTTTTTCGAAGAAACGTCCCCATGATCCTTCACTTTCTGTTGGTGCGTTTTCATTTTCATTGGGGTTATGTTGGGTTTATTGACTATCTTCAAGTGCAATCCAATTAACAGCAGCAGTTAGTAAGATGTTTTCTTCTTCTGCTTCGACAAACTCTGGTTGGCTGTTTTGGTTGCGTTCATTCTGTTCATCATCATCAAAAACAGCAACAGCAGTTAGTAAGAGTTTTGTTCTTCTGCTTCAATAAACTCTGGTTGGCTATTTTGGTTGCGTTCATTCTGTTCTTCATCATCGTCATCATTGTTTTCTTCAGCATCAAAAATTTCTTCATTTTCATTTTCGGATTCAGATGGATAAACATAATATTCCATTTCCTCTTCTGCTTCCTCTTCTTTCTTCTTTGATTTTTTCTTTGCCACATTTTTCTGTTTTACAAGTACCCTACCTTCATTTTGTGTAGCGATTTCTAATTCATCTTCAAATTCTTGTAAAGTTGTAGAGTTAACCATATCCAGAGAGAATTCTTCTTCATTATCCTCAAATCCTTGTTTTTTGTAAGCATATAGAATCTGTATAAATCATTGCGTTTTATAAAGATATTATTCACCCCTTATTCAACTTTTATCTTATGGGCATTAAGTAATTATTGCGTGTTAGGAAGTAAAGATATCATTAAAATTGACTATATATTGCGTTTTATGATATAAAGATAGATAACAAATAACAATGACTATATATTGCGTTTTATGAGATAAAGTATTTAGGATTTAACAAAAACTAAAATCCTTGTTTTTGTAAGCATATAGAATCTGTATAAATCATTGCGTTTTATAAAGATATTATTCACCCATTATTCAACTTTTATATTATGGGATTAAGTAATTATTGCGTGTTAGGAAGTAAAGATATCATTAAAAATGATTGTATATTGCGTTTTATGATAAAATTAAGATCAGATTTCATACCGCTAGCATTGCAATAGGTCCACAGAAGGTCTTGTCACCTCCAGGCCATCGTTTTCTTGAACGCCGTAAACAATTCAGCATATACTCACACCAACTAAAATCTTGGACATTTATATTACTTTTCATTGAAGGCAAAAACCTTTGGTTTACATTACTGCTTTGCATTGCCTCTGCCATGACGGTACAAAATATAACCAAGAAGTTCAGTTTGAACATTCTTCCAAGCTCATTTCTAGTCTTTAAAATTTTAATTAGATTCCCAATGTACAATTTCTTCAGAAGTTGCTTACTGAATTGCCCCTACCAGAACCTAGTATAAGGTCTGTATCTTTGGGGCTCTTTTTTTCCTCAATCTTTATTTTGCCATTTGGTATTTGAAATACCTTTTGAATCAAATCAGCAGTTATCTTAATCTTTTCTTCTCCGGTAGATATCATATCATTTTCAGCATCACAGTTATTCACAAGCCAATATCCAAATTTCCGAGGAACTGAATGCAAGTTCATGGATAGTGCACTGCCAAAGCCTATTTCTCTCACAATTTTCTTTTGATCTTTTGACAAAGTATTGATATACGTTGGGAGATTATTGACTGCACATCTTATGGTGATTTTACTTCCATCGTATTCGTAATATGGTTGTTCTGGGGCTTTATCTATCTTCAATGATCTCCTTGTTTTCACTCTTGGTGGGGGATCAACAAAATCATCATTTGATATATACAAGTGTAGGGTATTAAAAACTACAAAATATTTTGATTATGAAATAATGTTTTTCTGTGATTTATGTTACCAGTATTTATTTCTTGTTCTTCAGAATTATGCAGAACTATAGCTCTCTCAGTATTTTCTTTTTCTGAAGTTTCAATCACTACTTTCTTTCTTCTCCTTTTCATTTGTTCTTGTTGCTTTTTATCTTAAAGATAATAATGATACAAAAAGTTAGTAAAAAGCAATAGTTAACAACATACCTTACTAAATTATAACAATCATAACACCCTTGAAATTATTAGGTTACAGTTTAATATAAATACAATTGTTAACATTTTAAGGTAAAAAGTAGGGGTAGCTCAATGTTTTAATATAAAACGCAATACTTAACAGCAAACCTTTCAAAAATTATAACAATTATAACACCCTTGAAATTATTAGGTAACAGTTTAATATAAAACACAATTGTTAACAATTTTAAGATAAAAAGTAGGGGTAGCTCAATGTTTTAATATAAAACGCAATACTTAACAGCAACACTTACAAAAATTATAACAATTATAACACACTTGAAATTATTAGGTTACAGTTTAATATAAAACGCAATTGTTAACAATTTTAAGATAAAAAGTAGGGGTAGCTCAATGTTTTAATATGAAACGCAATACTTAACAGCAACACTTACTATGCACTGCATATACAATAGGTAACAACAGTTGTAAATTAAAACATAATGGTAACAGTTGCAATAGTTAGTAGTAGGCTATTTCTAATTCATAAAACATAACATGAATACAGTTTAAAGTTTAAAAAGCATAAATATATACCATTATCAGAAATCTCTTTTCGTTTTCTACCAGTGTTTCTCTCGTTGTTGATTTTTCTGTATTTTTTGGTTGTTGATCGTTGTTTTCTTCATCTGAAGTTTGTCGTTGCTTTTTTATGATTTAGGGTTTTGCGATACGTATTTCTTATCAGTAATTCGAAGGTAAACCTTCAAATTATCTCTCGAAGATGCCATGAACTTCAACAGATTTTGATTATCACTAATTTCAATCTGTGTGTGTGTGTTTTTTCAATCAGATGTAAAACGTAATGAACTTCTTCACAAGTTTTCTATGTAGATTCAAAGCGGTTGTAGTTGGAATTTGACGATAATACCCTTCAAAGCCCGGACCGCGTGTTTAAATGAGAGTTTTTTATTAAATTTTAATCTTGGCCGTTGATAGTGCAATTTGATGGACGAGATTACTTCCTATCATTTCTAGTGATAAAAACTTCCTATTGTATCCTGACCCCTATAATGTATTTCAAAAGAAAATTAATAGACTTTTTCTTTATTCAGTTAAATTTTTTTTATTATACTAGGTTTTAAAAAAAGGTTCAATATTTGTAAGTGTTTTAATATGTAGTTTACTTCATTTATTGTTCGATATTATGACTAAAACCAATATATTTACAATTTTACATAGTGGCTGATACGAATTAGAAGTAGGACTTCAAGAACCGAACTGAGCCGAGCTAGGGCAAGCCCAGGCTGGACTCGATTATAAACCAAGCTGGCTCGGTTCAGCTCAGATTACAAGCCAAAATCAAGTTCAACCTATATATACAAGCCAAAATCAATTCAACAACACAAAATAAGTTTTAAATTTCAACGAAATACAATATAAGTTTGGGGGTAACTTTGTAGAATATAACCAAGTTTTAAAAGTGTTCCAATTAGGTCACTTAAGTTTCAAAAGTGTTCCAATCAGGTCACTCAACATTCATTTTTTATTAAAATTAAGGGTTTTGTCATCAATTTCATAGGTAACCGTGGTGATGCGGATTTTGTTTATTTTTTACCTTTCATTTGATGCTAACGTCGAGTGATGACGTGGATTTTAACTTATTTTTTTAATTTTTAATGTAATTAAAGTGTTTTTATTTTTAATAAATTAAATTTCATATATTAAAATAATTCGACCATAGCATCTTATGCTCAATTATTCTCTTGACACATGGAAAAAAGGACATGACTCAATTTAAATGTTAAGTTATCTAATTGGGACAAAAACGATACGAGTGACCTAATTAGAACACTTTTGAAACTTGGTTACTATTCTGTACATTTTCCCTATAAGTTTATTAGGATGGTGATCAACCTTCAAATATGTCGTAGATATCATATTACACTCCTAAAACATGTAAATAAGACTCAGTTTTTTGTAATATATTATAATGTATGTTAAAATAAAAGTAAAATAATCCGAGCCGAACTACCAAGCGAGCCAAACTGAGCAAATTCGGCTCGTTACGAGCCGAGCCGACCTAGGCTCACTTTCTTACTGAGCTGGCTCGGCTTGGCTCATCAGGTTTCAAACGGAGTCTTATCGAGCGAGCTTTTTCCGAGCTAAATCCAAGCGAGCTTCGAGCAAGCTCTGAGCCACGAGCTTTTTGTAATTAGAAGACATATTCAACATACTAAGATATTTGAGCAGGTTTTCAGTTCATCGGTCTAACGGTTTTGAAAATCATACTATTTATCTTTATATTTTGTTGTGTTGTTGTGAGATTGATTATTGTTGTAATATTGAAAATGTAATCCGCTATACTTAGAGAAGGTGGAGGCAATAGAAAGGATGTCTTCCCCATCCACAGTTAAAAGAAGCAAGTCCTAGCAGGACGGTTAGCCGCGCTAAACCGTTTCCTCGCTAATCATGCAGCGAAATCGTATCCATTTATTACCACAGTCAGGAACTGCGTGAAGAAAAGCAAGTTTTCGTGGACCCCGGAAGCGGAGGCTGCATTCAAAGAAATGAAAGATTACTTGATGACGCCTCCCTACCTTGACAACTCCAACCAAGGGTGAGCCCCTGGTAATGTACTTATCCGCATCAGAAAAAGCAGTAGGAGCGGTCTTGTTAGTTGACCGGCAGGGAGTGCAGACACCGGTTTATTACGTCAACGGAACCTTGAATGTCCCTGAAACCAGGTATTCTATGATGGAGAAGTTAGTCCTGGCTTTGATCCATGCATCTAGAAGATTGCGCAGGTACTTTGGGGGTCGTGTCATTCAAGTCCTAACGAACTACAACATTGGTAACATCCTAGCCCGGCCAGAAATCTCGGGGAGGTTAGCAAATGGGCCATCGAGCTGGGTGGACATAACGTTATTTTCAAACCTCGGCCAGCGGTCAAAGGGCGATATTGGCAGACTTTCTAACCGAGGTTCCAAAGGAAAAAGAACAAGAGTGCAAAGTAATGGACAAAGTTGAAACGCAGCCTACAGATGAGCCGTGGTTGTTGTACACGGACGGCGCATCCAACGAGGATGGAGCAGGGGAAGGATTACTTTCTGGTAAGCCTAGAAAAGCATGAGTTCAGTTATGCCATTCGCTTAGAGTTCAAAAGCACCAACAACGAAGCAGAATACGAGGCTTTTCTCCCAGGGCTGCGATTAGCAATCAAGATGGGGTGAAAAACTTGGAAGCACATGTAGACTCATTGCTAGTGGCGGGTCAAATCAATGGGCGATACGATGCCAAGGGCGAGATAATGGCATTGTATCTCGAGCAAGCCAAAACTCTGTTACAAAGTTTCAACTCCTTCAAAATCACACTATTAATCGCAGCGAGAACAAACCCGCGGACGCCTTAAGCAAACTTGCATCTACAAGTTTCCAACACCTAGAAAAAGATGTGCGAATCGAGGTGCTGAGGAACTCTTCTGTTCCATTATGCCAAGTAAATATCATCCAAATGGGTTCAGCATCCTGGATGTCTCCAATTATAATGTACCTCCAATCAGGGATTTTACCAGAAAATAAGGCTCAAGCAAGGAAGGTGCAACATAAACCCTTACATTACAAGATGTCAGATGGTATTTTATATCGGCGGTCTTACCTTGGTCCTCTACTCCGTTGTGTAGACCCTGAAGATGCTGATTACTTGATTCGTGAGGTGCATGAAGGGATTTGTGGAATACACGCGGGCCCAAGAATGGTAGTAGCCAAAGTGATGAATGCGGGGTACTATTGGCCAGGGATGCATCTAGATGCGGTGAAGGTGTTGAGAAAGTGTAACTGATGCCAAAGGCACGCACCAAAGACCCTATGCCCTAAAAACGAGTTTGTTCCAGTCACAACCGCATGGCCATTTCAGGAATGGGGGATAGATACGGTTAGTCCATTCCCTCAAGCCCCCAATGCAGTCAAGTTCATTACAGTAGCTGTTGATTATTTTACCAAACGGGTAGAAGCAAAATCACTTGCATCCACGACTGCAATGGTGGCAGGAAGTTCATCTGGGAACAAATAATCTGCAGATTTGGGTTGCCTCTGCCATCATCACTGCCATATGGCACAAATTTTGCTGCGGATGATCTTCAAAAGTGGTTCAAGGAACTGAGCTTAGAGCATACATTCTCCTCGGTTGCACACCCATAGGGGAATGGGCAAGTGGAAGCAGTAAACAAAAACATCGTAGAAGGGATAAAATCAAGGTTAGGAACTCAGCGAAGGGGTTGGGTAGACGAATTTCCAAGCATATTGTGGGCCCATAGGTCGATGCCCAAGACAAGCAATGGAGAAACCCCATTCAGTTTGGTGTATGGGTCGGAGGCAGTCATACCAGCGGAAATTGGTTTGCCGTCTCCGAGAATGCTCGCAATGAATGCGTGAACAATGAGGAAAGCGCAGGTTGGATCTGGACCTCCTAGAGGAAAGAAGAGAAATGGTATTAATTAATGAAGCGAAATACAAGACGAAGCTAGAGAAGTATTATAACAGCAAGGTCAAAATCTACACTTTTAACCCAGGCGATTACATCCTCAGAGATAACGAGGCATCAAATGCCGAAAAGCCAGGGAAGTTAGCCCCAAAGTGGGAAGGACCTTATGTTATCTACAAGGTCCTAGGTAAAAGGGCGTATCAGTTGCGCACTATGGATGCCAAAGAAGTCCCTAGGACTTGGAACGCTCAGCAATTAAGAAAGTGTCACATGTAACAAGCAAATATTTACTCTTTTATGTAAGGCTAGAAGCCCAACACATACATCTTGTATATAAGAAGTGTTGCTTATCCTACAATTATTTTGTGAATTTTAGTTACAAATGCATATATTACTTTGGGTGTACATGAAAACATCACAGACATAACGACACCCGCAATGGTCGACTCCCAAGGCTCGTCACACGCAAGTGCACAGCCGAGTTAACCGCGTACAAATACGTGTCAGTCAGCGAGATACTTCATAAACCAATAAAACACACGAAACATTGTCTCAGGACGTTACGT
This sequence comes from Scalesia atractyloides, assembly GCA_947069175.1. Classification (NCBI taxonomy): domain Eukaryota; kingdom Viridiplantae; phylum Streptophyta; class Magnoliopsida; order Asterales; family Asteraceae; genus Scalesia; species Scalesia atractyloides. The sequence continues at coordinate 58,492,865 of CAMTDV010000030.1, forward strand.
TAAAAGTAGACTTATAAGGCTCGTCACAACCAAGTGCACAACCACGTCGAAGTAACGAAAAAACCTGTATATGAGCAATTCTATCATCGCAGACATGTGAAATAACATATGGCACAAAAACAGTTGAAAACATTGTAGACCCGTTAAGCTCGGCACAGGCAAGTGCACAGCTAAGGTCAAGAAAACACAATTTACTGTTACGTCATCATTCATTCATCACACATGTTCAAAGCAATTGACATATGCACATATTGTAACGCAAAAGAAGATTCACACGTAAATAAAACATGAAGATAACGAATCTTCAAACCAAAATAAAGGTGGTAAAACACACCATAATACCACATGTTAGTGAATATCACATAATACAATGACATGTTCGACACACCACAGGAAAAATAAAGTTTTTCAAATTACAAGGTCCTCGGACCAAACCACGGCATACAAGCCGGTAAAGTAAGAAATCAAACAGGATGACTAGGGCCAGTGCCACCAGTCTCACCAGCCGCAGAAGGAAGGTCACCAAGTGCCTTCTTTAAGGTTTCCACAGCAGTCCCACGGCGTGCCAGCTTCTCATTGGCCTTCACAATCCCAAACTCAATGAATTCAAATTCGTGACGCTTCTGAGCGTAGTTCTCCGTACAATCAATCTTGTAAAGTTCAAACTTATCGTCCTTGGTCTTAGCAAGAGCAGGGGCTTTACCCTCGGCATAACCATCCTTGCGACCACTATTGTAAGCGGCACCACCAAGCTCAAACATATACTTCGCAAGCTCTTCAAACCTCACAAGACGGTCAACAATCTACACAAAGACAACCTTAGAAACTCCATGGATATACTAAGGTAAAATAAAAGGATGGAGCAGTAAAGACATACCTGTCACACCCCGACCCGCAGCGGAAACAAGAGTCGGGGCATAATTGGGTTATCACCAAAGCTCATGATGTTTACTAATATGTTTCATATTTATTAAATCCAAATTACATTTCAAAGTTCCAAGTCAAATTCATACAATACAAGGAAAGGAAAGATTAACTAAACAAATCCATAATCTAAACTGGTTTATTCTTCTAGGCCGCCCTATATGTTTCTTGCTTCAACTTGATCACCTGTATCATGTGTAAAAATGGGAAATTTTGGGTCAACAAAAGTTGGCGAGTGAACCTTGTTTAAATACGTTTGTTATTGATTTATTATTTAATTTAATGTTGGGAAAATTGTGCAATAATCATAAATGAACAAATGTATGTAAACATAACAATCACAAACCACCTTGCTTAAGCATGAAATAAAAATGACAATGTATGTGTTGGCTACGTCCCGTTCACGCTCATAGGTAATGGGGAACGGACGGCCTATGCTAATGTATGTGAGATCAAGGCTCAATCAAACGGAGCCGATCTTATGTTGGCAACGCCTGGTTCACGCTCATAGGTAATGGGGAACAGCTCACGCTCATAGGTAATGGGGAGCGGCGGCCTATGAAATGTATGTACTGAAATGATAAAATTCATCTAAACTTCAACCACACAGTCAATGGATACACCTTGAATACACATTGATCATAAACATGATGGATGCACAATGATTAATTATAATAAATAAATACGACACATGATACACCCCAAAATGTGATTAAAACGGGGAATTTGTAGAGATTCACTCACATTGGATGCGTTTGTTTGAAGATGTTGGATGCGCACGAGTTTAGGGGATTGATCGACGAGAGATAACTAACCAAATAAGAAATGAAAAGAAACGGTAAGTATGTGGATTTTATTAACTATTTTAATAAGATTTTTGGGTATAAATTTGTGAGTTTAAGACTACTTTCTAATCTTGAAAACGTTATTTTTAAGTATTTTTAATTGATTTTTAATTTAAATAATTGATTTAATAAATAAAATAAATAATAAAAAAAAGTTGACTTTGACCGTTGACCGAGACCGTTGACCGTTGACCGTTGACCGTTACTGTTGACCGGTTTAATTGTGCGAAATTGTGCGCTGAGTGAGGCTCGAACCCGAGACCTCCCGTACGCGTGCACGCAGCTCTACCAACTGAGCTACGTGTCTAACCCGAAATAATTCTGTTTTTAGTTATACTTATATACTATTTACTTTAAACCGAAAATTATTTATTTTTAAAAAGCTTTTAAACTTAACGGACCGGTGCTGACCACAGGTCTCGAACCCGGGACCTGTGGGTTAGCGTACACACAGTCCACCGCTGGACTGTGTGTGTCACTTGGTTATTAACTCGGTTTTTATTATACTTAACATATACTGTGCGTCAACCCGGTTCAGTTAAAAAGGCGGATTTTTATTTCAAGTGGGTAAAGCTGGGACAGGATTCGAACTCGCGTCTCGTGTATGTTTGTTGCACACAGTCCACCGCTGGACTGTGTGTCTAACCCGTTTATTAAACCGATTTTAATTATTCTTATATTATACCACACTTCATCTTCTTCGTTCAAAACATAAACATCGATCAAAAGACTGTTATTTGCTAAGTTAGCTCAATGAAGGTTCTGAGTCATCGAAAAGAAAATGAATGGAAAGAGATTGGAGGGTTGATTGTACCAACTGTTAGCTTTTCTTCAGACGTCCGGCAAGGTCGTCGGCTCCGTCTTGGTGAGCTGCGGCTGATAGAATCTACCAATAATTTGGAGGGATTAGATGCGAAGTGGGACTACTGGGTAATAACTATCAGTGAAACAGAAGAATCATACCGATAATCAGCAGTTCCCCTGAAAGTTCAGAAATTTCTCCGGCGAATCAGATAATCCGGCAACGTCGACTGCAAAGGATTCTGGGTGAGGGATTTATATTAGAATTTGTCTAATAAAGGAATGAGCCAGAAAAATCGAAGTAATTACCGTGCAGGTGGAAGTCTCGGTTTTCCGGCGACTTGCAGATGTTTTCCGGCGAGTAGATTTTCGACGAGAGAAAGTGCGATTTGGGAGCGAAAAGGTTTCTGGTGAATTGTGGGTGAATTTATAGGGTAGTATCGAGGTGAATGGGGTCTGAATTCGGACTTAATTCGAAGTCAGCCGTTCTCCGGCGGTTACGGCTGTTGCCGCGGGTTCAGATGTCCGTTATAACCGTCGCTAGAGTTAATTCAATGGTTAATTCGAGCGGAAACGTAATTTATCGGCGAAGTCGTCGGGATTTCCGACGACTGCTGTTTGGGCGCAAGTTGACCGAGTTTGAATTCCGCACATCATTATTTGATTTAATAAATCCATTAGCTTAACAGAAAATCAAAGTGGCGGAGTGGTTTATGGTGTGGAAGTTAAGACTTTGAGGAAATAACCGGCTGACCCGGGTTCGACTCCCGGCAGCCGGTTTTCCTTTTTAATTAATTCATTTTCATATTTTTACAATTTTAATTTGTATCTTTTAATTTGTTGATCAATTATGAATCGTTTAAAATTAAAATAAGCCGTAAATGAACAACAAAATTTTAAAACTGATTGTTCGGTTATTAAACGAAACGGGTTTCGAAAACCCGTTTTTCGACAAATGTTACAATACCAACGGGATAGCACGTGTTAATAACCACTTGCAATCATCTCCCAAGTCTTGCGACAACACATCCAAAGCCTTGTTCTATGCTTGTTGTTCGGAAAGAGCTTTCTCCAACTCAGCAATGCGCACAAAAGCTTCATCCTTCTCTTTCTGGGAGGCAGTGGCTTCAGTTTCTTTCTTCTTATAAGCAGCAGATAGAAGTTCGTAATCCTTGCCTTCCTTCGCTCGTTCATCGTTTATTCGTATCACCGTTTACTCGTATCACCTCATCACGAACAGATTTAAGTTCACGATTAGTGCGCTCACAGGCAGATTCCCACTCTTTCTGCCGATCAACATTCAGTTGCTTTTCTTGAGCAAGCTTCTCCTCCGCATCCGCCACCCTCCACAATAACCCTTCTTCTCAGTGTTAAAGGCATCTTTTTCCGCCTCAAAATTCTTCCTCGCTTCCTCAAAATCTAGAATGTCCTCCCCCATCGACTGCCACTCGCGCACAATCTCCTGACCAGTGGAGAAGTAGTTAACTCCGGATTGAATATGATCTTCTAAAAGACTAAACCGGTTGTGATTCTTCTGGTATAATCGCTCAGCAAAGGGAGAGCCAGCGAATAAAAGGCACGGCAGTTCTCAAGATCATCCATGCGGGAACCCTGTGTTAAGTTCCATCGAGGAGCGTGCGGAAGAGAGTCACAGGCAGGATTGTGAGACATCCAAGAACCACTCGGACCAACCTTTGTAATCTCTGAATTAGTTTGGCTACCAGACAAGCCATGACCACCTGGAGAAGGAATGCGGCGTGTATATTGTGTACCCCGTTGAGGAGTGGCTTCACTGGACTCCCAATCAGTCTCTTCACCCTTCGCGCGGCCCTCATCATCCTGAATCACCAAGCCAGGAAACACCTTTTTCTCGTGAACCCCAGCACCGGGGTTTTCTATGCCTTTCCCCTTGTTCACCGGAGACGAGGTGATTGGTCGAATGGAACAGGAGGGGGAGAGGCAGGTGGAGGGACGTAATATTGACACCTCGCGATGAGGATTTAGCGGTTTTACCTGAAGCTGTACAAAGTATATGAGATGCATGTTAAAAAGTGCACTACCTAATACACAGGTAAGGATTAAGAGGAACTCGTTCGAAAATCGTACAACGAGGGTGTGAAGAAGCTTCATAAATTTTCTCGAGCAAATTCCCAGAAGTGGGAGCAAAAACATTCAGATCCATGTCTGATTCAGACCGTGCAACAGGAACTCCCATAACCTTCATCTTTCTCCCTGACAGAAGAAGCGCAGCTTGCACATCTAATTCTTGCTTTTTCTCAGCAAGAGTCTTCTATTTCTTAGCCATCATCTCGGTGAGGGTAGCCGAGTCTTCAGGGTCAGGAACAGGGCGCTTCTTTCCTGCGTCTAAACCCGACAATGAATCAGAAACAACAACATAGTCCAAGTGTTGGGCAGTAGTGAAACGCTTACGAGTCGACGCGCTTGGAGGCTTGTCAGCACCTTTCTTTCGTCTTTCTTCTCTCTTCTCTACTTTCCTAGTTTCAGCACCTTCCGGTTCAGGTTCCACAGCACCAGTACCCAGATTTGTAGCAGTAGGAAACGGTACATCGCTAGTATGCGGCTCTTGGCCGGGTCGTTGCTGAGGACCTGCATGAGAGGAACGGTGAATCAGACCATTCGACGAACCCGTGGATTCCTCACTCGAAAGGAGAATAGTTTCTCTATGAGTGAGAGCAGTGTCAAAATCACTCGTATCCAGACAACCACTTAAGGAAGCAGTAGCAAAGGCACTCATGCTCTCCGGAGTAGGGTGTAGGAAATTCTCCCTAATCCTCTCAACCCACGATGGTGACCCAGCAGGCAACGCCGCAGCTCCCATCTCGCCAGCAACCTTCGGATCGAAGACATTCATCAAGCTATAACCTGCTAGAAAAAAGGTAGGAAAACACATGAGGAGAGCATGAGGAGATAAACATACAAAGCAAGAGGAAGAAGCGTACTTTTTCCCTTATGAACATAAACTAGGAAAGCTCTTGGATCTCGGGGCATCCACAACATGCTCATCCCTGCTACTACAAGAGCCCTCTCTTCCAGTTGAATAATAGGGGTAGGGTTTTGTGTTCAAGTTTGATACCACTCTTGATCGGTATACAAGATAGACACGTTCACCTTCGGCACTCCTTCATCTTCAGAACGGTAGTGCATGTCTATGGTATAACGCCAGGGCGAATGAAGAAAAACTTTTGTTTCCAGTCATGCAAGCTCTTCGGGGGATCCCGACTGCAAGGAAGAACACCGGTCGTACGAGCATTGAAGGAGTAAAAACCACCAGTATAAGTCACGTAATAGAACACATTAAACTTCTCAAAAGTCGGCTCTATTCGTTGGGCTCGCAAATGAACTCAAAATGGGTCACCCTCGGCAAACCCAAAGCATTCACTTGAGAGATGTGAAGACCATAGTTGGTTAAAACCTCCCCAATGAATTTAGACATAGGTAACCGGAAGTTACCTTCCCTAAAAAAGGCGGCATATGATGTCATGTAACCGGGGGAGCATCTGGAGCGGTGCAATTGGCCGTCGGGTACTGAACGCCCCATTCCGACGAGAACCTCATATCCTGTATAATGTTGTTAAGCTCTTCCTCTCACCAGTTTATCATAGCTTGGTTAGGACCAGGAGATTTACGAGGTCTAGATTGCTTCTTCTTGGTGATAACTGGTTTAGAAGAAGTAGACATGGTGGCAGAGGAAGGAGAAGTAAGAGAAAGGGGGAGGTGAAAGAAGTTAGGGTTTCGTAGAGTTTGTGAGAAATCATGGAAAGAACGCCGGATATATATACTCATCGCATTTAATGCGATGAGGAGGAACACATAAAGACATCCAGTGAGAAGTCGACACGTCAGGAGAGAGAAAGAACAATACCGACAAACAGGGGCGCGTGGCGACTACGCGTCTGACGCACAAAGAAAAAGGGTCGCCATCGTCTGCAAAAAGAACCTACCCCTGTCACAATCACGGTCGGTGTCAGAACGCACCAGAAGGTTATATCAACACCAACTCCACTTAAGCATTTTACAGAAATATATTTCAAACAAGGTACCCATGCGCCATACGCCATTTTGGCTCAGTGCGCCATACCCATACGCCATGCGCCATGATTGGCTCAATTTTGTACGCCATACCAGCGCCATGCGCCATGCGCCATTTTGGCTCCATTTTGCATGCCATACCCATGAGCCATGCGCCATTTTGGCTCAATTTTGCACGCCATACCCATGCGCATCCATGATTGGCTCAATTTTGTACCCATACCCATGCGCCACACACCATTTTTGCTCAATTTCGCACGCCATGTTCATCGCCATGGCCATTTTGGCTCAATTTTGCATGTAATCTTATATGCCACGACACGTGTTCGCCTAGAATTACATCCAAAACAAGCAAATAATCTAAAAAGAACGACAACAACCATTTTTTATTAGTCCAGAACCTCTCTAGGATGATAAACTCACCCAGAAGAGACATTGGACTGGGGGACTTGAAGAGGTATGGTCACAAATCAGCGCACATGTGGCACGAACCATACCATCCTTTCTCCAACTTGGCGTCCCACGTTAGCAAAGGACTTCCAGAAGGTTCTAGAAAGAATCACAGGGGACAACGAAGATGCTTCTCCAGACATAAAGGACGACACGTGTCACCAACGGGAGAACGCCAAGTAGACCAGCAAAGGATCAGGAGGACAGACGACATCTGGTACCAGACGACGTCTAGCTAGACGAGTAAGGGCATGCCATGTCACCCACTACTCTGATGGCAACAGAGGGGACCAAAAGGATATTCCCCTTGGTCGGACAGTTGGCCCTCGCAGGATGTCTGGCAGATCTCCTCCTTCCTCCTTCACTCTTCGGCTATAAATAGAGGATTCCTCCTCTAGGTTTAGGCATCTCCATTTCTCACATTCTCACTATTAACAAACACTATTTTCTCCTCAAAAAATACTTACTCTCACGCCGAGGGTGGTCACAAGAGAACCCCCCTATTCTCCTCCTTGTGGCGAGTCACCGGTGTTCTGTTTGGCAGGATATCAGCCGTTGGCAAGTCGGAAGAGAGATTGAACCCATTTCCACTAGACAACTCAGCTTGTGTTAACCTTGTCTTAACCAGTGTTTCATCACTTAGCTTTCAACTTTGTCGTTTTTAATTTGTTGTCACGAAATAATCTAATAACCCAAAGGGATTCCGTAATTCACTAACCATTTGGGGTTCTTTATGATATATGCTAGGTTAGATTTTCGCGTATTATACGGGCTCAATCATTAAAAAAATTACGATAAATAAATTTATCTATACATATAATAAAAGAAACTAAATGTGGACACTTGTCAATTTGTGATTCAATCTGAGCCTTATTTTCCCGCTCATTACCCATATCCGGATCCTTTTAGCCTGTTTTTATACCCCGATTTCAAACATGAACAAACCTATCGTTTCCGTCATTTGCTACATAGAAACCCTAAAATCCACACTATCCGTCGTTTCCGGTGAAGGCAGAATCATCAAAGTAAAATCATCCCTCGAATTCATCTTTTTGCATGCTATTTGGTTTCGATCTCCAAGATAAGGTAACATTATTCATATTAGGTTACATCTTAACCTTATCTCATCTTATTCTTGTAGTTCTTAGATTGAATATGTTCTTTTTTTTTGTTTATCTTTATGATCGCTCATGTAGATTGTCTATGAACCAAATCCAAATAGTTATGTAAATTTATGACCCGGTTATGATATATGATAGGTTAGATTTCGCGTATTATACAGGCTCGATCATTAAAAAAATTATGATAAATAATTATATTATAGGTTAATAACTTATTGTAAGATTTTAAAGACCGCATTTAACACATTTAACACATGACTTAATTTTATTAGAATCTGTGAAAGAAAATTTCAATCTTAATCCAAAGTTCAATTCTGATTTAAAAAATATAAGAAATATTTTTGTTTTATATCCAAAGTTCAATTCTGATTTAAAAAAATATAAGAAATATTTTTGTTTTATATTGATATTAATCAAATATTAAATAATTATGAAACATAAATTTATTATGATATTGAATTATAGAAATTAATTTAGTTGTCTAAAATAATGGGTTAGAATAGTTTAGGCGAGAACATATAAATGGAAGGGATCTAAAATTATGCCACGTGTACCCTAGGATTTTTTTAGTAAATAATATATTATATATAATATACGCGTGCACACACACAAACACACACATAAACGTCGAAGCCCCCCCCCCCCCTCCACCGCTTGAACCCATTAAATCCAACCAATCATATATTGCCAACTCATTCCAACCCCTTTCCACCCTTTTATTAGCAAATCAACGAACGCCCCTTCCACCCTCAAGGTTACATTTATACATAACACATATTGCGAGAACACGTACAATAAAAATACCCCCCCCCCCTCGCGCCCTCTTGAACCCATTAAACCCCACCCATCATATATTGCCAACTCATTCCAACCCCTTTCAACCCTTTTATCAGCGAATCAGCGAACACCTCTTCCACTCTCATGTCATGGTTACATTTATACATAACACTAAATATTGTGAGAACACGTACAATAAAAATAAATTAAATTATTTAACTTTTTTAGCATAAAGGTTCTTTAGAAAAGAAAATGAATGAAACGCGAACCAATGTTTATTTGCCTATTCTAAAAAAACAAACATGAACAAATTCCATTTATGTATATAACCTATTACCTAAAGATAACTAATACATGTGTAGGTAAATATTTATAATTTTAGAAACATAGGAAGAAATTAGTGTGATAGGTTTTAATACATAAACACACGTGTTTGTATTTTATACATATGCAAAGAGAAGTTGGGGAAATAGTGTCAGGTAGCTGTCTGGCATTTCCCCATTAGTCCAAATAGATTACGATTTTACCTCAGTTTAGAATTACGATTTTACCCCATTTCAAAATTACGCTTCTACCTCTCTTCTACCTCTGGTCAAAATTACAATCTTGCCATCGTTGTAGATTTTGACAAATTATGATTTTACCCCACTTCAAAATTATGCTTTTGCCCCTGTTTAAAATTACAGTCTTGCCATCGTTGTAGATTTCATTTTTGACAAATTAAGATTTTACCCCATGCAAATTTATGATTTTGCCGCCAGTTAAAAATTACAATGCTGCCATCATTGTGGCTTTTGACAAATTACGATTTTACCCCAGTCAAACTTACGATTTCCCCAGTTAAAAATAAGAGTCTTGCCAACGTTTTCGTTTTTTCCTTTTTTGCAAACCGATAGTGTTTTGTTTTAATTGGTTGACTCGATGTAATTTTTATTCGCCAGCAGCTGCTTGGCACTTCCCCATTGCTCCAAACAAATTACAATTTTCTCCCAGCTTAGAATTACGATTTTACCCCATTTCAAAACTATACTTCTACACCCAAAATTACAATCTTTCCATCATTGTAGCTTTTGACAAACTATGATTTTACCCCAGTTCAAAATGATTTACCCCCCGTTCAATTTTACAGTCTTGCCATAGTTGTAGATTTTGATAAATTATGATTTGACCCCATGCAAATGTATGATTTAGCCCCCAGTTTAAAATTACAAGGTTGCCATCATTGTGGCTTTTGACAAATTACGATTTTAACCCCTATCAAACTTAAGATTTCCCTAGTTAAAAATTAGTCTTTCCATGGTTTTCTTTTTTCCTTTTTTGCAAACCTATGGTAGTGTTTTGTTTTAATTGGTTGACTGGATGTAATTTTTATTCGCTAGCGCTCGCACATTGGTCTTGGAAATTTAAGTTTGCCCACAGTTTAAAATTATAGTCTTTTCATGGTTTTCATTTTTTTCTAGCAAAACTATGATAGTGTTTTATTATAATTAGTAGAGAAAAATATTTGACCTAACGCCCACAACGTGGGCGGGGCATATACTAGCTTATATACAAGTACACAATTTTTAAAATACTAATAATTGATAATAAAAAAAGTTTTACGTTTTTAAGTTTATCATTTTTATTCTTGCAATAATTTAGCGTTATACAATAAAACTCTACATACACACATAACACATATAGAGGTGGCTTCTGTACAAAGGCTTGTTTTCGTGTGATTTGTAGGATGGCATCAAAATGTGACACGATATTTTACGCAAAGAACATAAACACCCATATATGATTGCATACCAACTTATATAATCATGTAGCATATATGTTGATATTCCTTGAACATTATATGGCCACATGATATTATTTATTGCAAATGGATCTTTCATCTTATGTGGTGTTAATTTGTACATTCTTGGTCCAACAACTTCTGCAGTCGGTGAATTGATGTTGAACGCTCCTTGTTCTTTTTAGCCTTTTCTCTTTTCTCTTTTGTAAAAGCGACTCATATTAATTGAATCACACAACTCATACAATGATTTTTTCATATCAATTTATAGAATAGAATTAACTTATATTTATAATTATCAACCTAGTATTTTTGGCATAACAATAATCACATACCTTACCTTTTGTTCTACTAACATTTTCGAGTTGCTTTGTTAAACGACGATATACAAATAAAAAATCTAGCTTTTATATCCAGTGACAGAACAATTACAACTTTGTTGGGGTCATCGTAGTGTTCGATCACTTATTTGTATTTGTCTTAGTTGTCATTGCATTGTTCGCGCGGATGCGGACTTGTGCAATAGCTCTGGTGATAGCTGAGTGTTGTGTTGTTGAGTTTGGGTATGGTCCTCGACGCGCATGACTTGTAAGGCCTTACGCAGGATTTAGGACCATACCTTTTCTACATCTATATAGAGCTTCCGGCTTTAACTCAAGTTAATTTTACCAAATATATCGTTTGTTTGTTTAATATATATATAAACGGGATCAGGAGAAAACGATTGAAAGTGTGAAAACGGTGAGAACGGATCCTGATCGCACACGTGGCATGGGGCACGATTGTCATTGTCCACCTCCGCTTAATAGATGGCGTTATAAATCAATATTCGACGTTTTCATTACTTTAGAACTTATCAATGGCGTTTACAGCTTTGTTACGCATATCTTAATTATGGCGTTTTCATTAAATCTGTTATTTCCAATTTATTATTATTATACCAATGGATTGTTGTTTATGGCGTTTTCACTTTCTTCCATTTCAGTAGCAACTTCATTTTTAGATCTGTATAGTTGAATTAATCTCTTATATATTATAAAGGTAAATATATTGGCGTTCATGGAGTTCCTAAATTCATTATATTTCATTAATAATTCAAAACATTACAACTTAGATGAAATCAAACTAAACTAATAGTCTTCTGTGGATGGTATTACATCATAGATGTACCCATCGCTTTGGTCATCACTTTCTTCAGACTTATCATCGTTATCTATTTCATTGGTGTATAACGCCATAATCTCGTTTAGCCTTTCTCGCATCCTAATTTAAATATTATCACAACCCTGGATCTTGCATCGCTCGAATGTGCTAAATCAGAGAGTTGTTCAAGAAGGTGTAGTTTATCTGTGTTCAGCACTTCGTCCATCTTCAATGAATAATCCACCCGTCTTGATAAGTCACTTTCACCGTTCTTGATGGTTTATCCAAACTACAACTGGTAACTGTTGGTAGATCAGTAATGTCATCATTATCATCATCTGTGGGATATTTTCTTTTCAATCTTCTTATTATCGTTTGAGTCCTTCCACAATCGTTGGCCCTTGAACCCCAAAGGCCATAATATCTCTCTGAACGCCCTCAACCATACTAAGTATGGTGTTGATGTTTTGACCTTCACCATTCTCCTGTCTGATAACTTTAGGACGAAACTCTCTCCAACCTCTCAAAACTCCATGCAATAACATGAGCCATTTTTTTAAGTTTTTATGGCGTTTTAAACAATTTGGGCGTGTTTCTAGAATTTTATGGAGTCGTAAGTTTGTTTATATGTTCTACTTATATAATGACCTTTTTTTGGCGTGAGTTAGATATATGTTTTTGGCGCCAAAAAACCATAGTAGGATGCAGCCCTATGTATGTTTTTTCATGTGTGTTTTTTGTAATTTTTGTCGTGTGATGTAGGATGCAGACCTATAATTGACAGGTAATTACGACGTTTAGAAAATATAAAAAGATTGAATTGCCATGGTGTGGTGGTTATTAATATAATAAATGCTAGTAATAAATTTTTCGTCGTTACAGTTACTATTTGTTCAGCTTTATCTATTAAGGCTGTAACACTTCCCATCTTTTAAGTTTGACGTTTTTTATTTAATGACGTTTTATAGATAAAGATAGCAAACTAAAACTTTTGTGCGGCACCCTTTTTGTTCTATTCACTTTGCACCTTATTTTATACATTTCGTAATTATTGGAGTTTTTTAGTAGTACGTTTTTTGGTGTTTTGGTGCTCGGCGTTTGTGGCATTTTGGCATTGTATAAGCAATTTAGAGAAGTAATGTATTTTATTAAGCTAAAATTAGATAACAACCACAGAAATGACACACACAAAAAATAGGAAAGAAAAAAATAAAAAATGTGAATCCAATTTCTTTTCCAAATCTTCACTGCTATCAGTCTCTTTTTCTTGAACTTATTTGTCCCCTGAACCATTGAATTTCTTAGATATTGCCATTTTTTCCTACACAACTGAAACGGCCTGCTCTAGACGAAGTTGATCGTTCAGTAAAATATGGCGTTTTAGTTTTAGGTTGATCTTTTGTTTTTGTTTTGTTGAAGTGGTTTTATTGGATGTCGGAGACATAGATCGATGCTGTATTTTGTCGATGCTATTATTGGGGTGTGATTGTGAGTGGGTTTTTCGCTTGATGTCCAAAATAACATTTACACATGTCCTCATCCTCATGCTCATCCCACTCTACATCAATTAATAATGTACTCCAAAATAGCATTTACATTGGTATGAAGAGCAGGCCAATGAGTTTGTTAAGTTCTATATAAATGATTTCCAGCAGCCTTGTACATCCTTATTCGAGGTAAATAATGGCGTTTTCCGAGTATGGCGTTTATTTATATTTTTTCTCCATGGAGTTTTTTTCGTTTGTTGTTTGATGGTGTTTTTTATACATACAGTATCTGCATGGCGTTTTATACATTCATTGTCTTTGGCGTTTTTTTTTCAGGTAATGTATCGTAAATCTGATTGCACCAGCAGTTGCTCATGTAGGCGTTTTGAGCAGTTTGGTTTGCTATGTAGACATATATTTTATGTTTTGAGAAGTTTGGATATTAGGGAATTTCCAAAAACAGTACATTTTGAATAGATGGCGTAAAGAGGCTTCGCCAAATTGCTCTTCAGATTACTCAATGAGTCGTGATTTTATCCAAACCGAGCTTGATCCCGATGTGCAAAGTATGATAGATAAATTATTTTTGCAGCGGAGTATACTTTGAACCGTTTATCTGGTAATAAGAAGGAGCTATCCTTATTCAACGATCATGTTCAATCTTATATGAAGAAGGTTCAAGATATGCAAATTGTTGCTCCTCCTCCTAGTACTAGAGATAGATTTGTGGAGATAACATGGCAATATCAAAACAACAAGAATCCGATAAGAGTCCCTGTTGGGTATAAGTCGAAAGGTTCTGGATCTCGCAAGCGTCTGAAATCCAAAAAGGAGGAAGCAATTGAAAAAACAAAAGTGAAGCCCGGGGCTAAAGAAAGACAATGTAAGAATTGTAAAGCTTTCGGACACTACGCATCGACATGCAAGCACCCGTAATTAAAAGAAGAACGACACAGTCTTCGAGAGCAAGTGAAGAGCAATTTGGCGTTTTTATATTTTTTTCTTATTCAATATTTGAGCATGTTAGAATACACAACATACACTCATTTGGCGTTTTTATTTTTTTCATATGCAATCTTTGTGTAACATCCGTCAAAAACCGGATTTACCAAACCCGCTCCGTTATCAACCGAACAATCAGTTAAAAATTTCGTTGCGTATTTAATGCCCAAATTAATTCTAAACAATACATAATTAATTAATATATTGGGATATAAAAGTTATATTTGAAAAAGTATTAAAAATAGTGTTTTAAAAATAAAAGGCTGAAGCCGGGTTTCGAACCCGGGTCAACCAGATACAAGCAACGATTTAACACACACACTTCCAACCACTCCGCCACTTGTGATGTTTGTTAATATATTGAACCAATTAATACATAAATCAGTCTGGAAATCAAAACCCAGTGCACAGCGCGCCCAAATCCGTTCACGCCGGAAATCCCGACAATTTCGTCGATTTTGGCCGTTTCTTTTTTGGTCATAACGTTTGCCTTAACAGCAAGATCGGTTATAACTGAAGAAATCCATCAATGTCATTTATTTCAATTAAAAACCGAAAAAATACAATTCAAATTCGGGAGTTATACTTTCTTCATTCAGTTAGGCTCGCGAATTCTATCAAACACACTCATCATTTCGCTCAGAAAGCTTCGCCGGAAGTCGCCGGAATTCTCTGTGAATTGACCGGAAAGTTTCGCCGGAAAACCGAATTCAACCTATCTTTTCTTCTCACCCAAAAATAAGATCATAGGAATCATACTGTCATCACTCCCACTCACCTTAAACCTCTGAAGAACCTCTGTCGCAAGAAATTGCACTCGCCGGAATTCTCTGCAAGTCGCCGGAAAACCGGGACTTTCATCTACACGGTAATTACCTCAATGTTTCTGTTTCATTCCATTATAAGACGAATTCTAACACCATTTCATCGATCAGAATCCATCCCAGGCGACATAGCCGGAATATTCAACCTTCGCCGGAAAATCTCTGAAAGTTCTGATATCGCACTGTGAATCGGTATAACCCTTCAAACTCCTGTAAATCCTTGTTTAAGTACCTCAATTTCATAATTAATCGAGCAGAACTAATAATTAATCCTAACAGCCGAAGTTCACTATCGGAGCCGACGGACCTCTGCCGGAGTTCTGTGAAAGACACGGATCGGTACCTCCTTTCCCCCAAACTCTCTCCATACATTTCCTTTCAATTACTATTGATGTTTGAAAATCAAATTAGACATGAATCAGTCGAAACATTCGGACTTTGTTTTTCTGGGTAAAGTTAACGAAGAAGACGAAGGCAGGTTATAATATAAGTTTAATTAAAATCAGATTATAAACGGGTTAGACACACAGTCCAGCGGTGGACTGTGTGCAAATAAACACATACACGTCGCGAGTTCGAATCCTGTCCCAACCTCATTCGCTGTAATAAAATGCCTTTTTGTTAAAACTGAACCGGGTTAACTCCGTTAGATGTTAAGTATAATAAAAATCTGTATATTAACCAAGTTAGACACACAGTCCAGCGGTGGACTGTGTGTAACGTTAACGCACAGGTCCCGGGTTCGAGACCTGTGGCTAACACCGAGTCGGGACATTAAAATCGTTTTTAAAATAAATGATTTTCGGATTAATTCAATTAGTATATAAATATAATTAAAAACAGAATTATTTCGGGTTAGACACGTAGCTCAGTTGGTAGAGCTGCGTGCACGCGAACGGGAGGTCTCGTGTTCGAGCCTCACCCGGTGCAAACACTTACACAATTAAACCGGTCAACGGTCCACGGTCAACGAGTCAACAGTCAAAAAGTCAACATTTTTTTTATTATTATTTTTATTTATTTATTTTATTTAAAAATCAATTAAAAATACTTAAAAATAACATTTTTAAAGTTAGAAAATAGCCTACAACTCACAAAAATATATCCAAAAATCCTATTAAAGTTATTAATAAAATCAATTTATTTACCTTACTTTCCTTTATTAATTAGGTTAGTTATTCCTCGACGATCAATCCTCTAAACTCGTGCGCATTCATCATCATTCACCGAACGCACCCACTGTGAGTGAATCTTTACAAATTCCCCGTTTAAATCACGTTTTTGGGGTGTATCATGTGTCTTACTATTTACTATATTTAAATCATTGTGCATACATCATATCATGAATAAATGTGTATTCAGTTTGTATAAACTGTTTGTGTGGTTATTGTTTAGATTTAATTTATTATTTTCAAGTACATGCAATTTCATAGGCCGCCGCTCCCCATTACATTATGAGCGTTGAGCATGTTCCCCATTACATTATGAGCGTGAACCTGGCGTGCCAACATACGATCGGCTCCGTTTGATTGAGCCTTGATCGCACAGACATTTTTCATTTTCAGTACATGCAATACGATCGGCTCCGTTTGATTGAGCCTTGATCGCACAGTTTTATTTATGTTATATATTTATGCATGTTGATATGTTATTGTATGCTGTTGGTTTGTTAATGTATGTTATTGTTTGTTGTGGCTTGTTATTGTATGCTAATTGTTGTTAATGTATGTTATTGTTTGTTGTGGTTTGTTATTGTATGCTAATTGATGTTATTATATGTTTACTTACATTTGTTCATATATGAATATTGCACGATTTTTCCATATTAAATACAACTAGAAATAAATAATAAATGTTTTCTAACAAGGTTCACTCGCCAACTTTTTGTTGATCCAAAAACCATTTTTACATATGATACAGGTGAACAGGATGAAGCATGGAAAACATAGGAAATTGCCTTAGAAGAAAAATAATGAAGTTTAGAAGGATGAATAGAAAATGTTGTATTTGTTTAATTATGATTGTATGTTTCCCTTTAAATTGAAATAATAAATATGAAACGTTATAATAAATGTCATGAGCTTTAATGATAACACAATCATTGCCCCGATCACCTTTTTCCGTTGCGGGTCGGGGTGTGACAGATTGGTATCAGAGCCATGACTATAGGGATATAGGATAGGTTATTAGACCCTTAGAGCCTATACTATAGTTGATTAGATTTTAATTGTTTATGTGGTTACATGCAAACTTATGATATTTATTTGTTTCATATTTATTACATTTACAATGCATGCAAATATTTCCAATATTACATTTTGTGATATCTAGTGAATTATACTTACAGTCAAACATACATACTTTCGTTATTCAAAGAT
Source organism: Scalesia atractyloides (assembly GCA_947069175.1). Lineage (NCBI taxonomy): Eukaryota > Viridiplantae > Streptophyta > Magnoliopsida > Asterales > Asteraceae > Scalesia > Scalesia atractyloides. The sequence goes on from CAMTDV010000030.1 coordinate 58,510,447, forward strand.
TTTGTCGCATTTTTCATTTTTCAAATCTCATCAAAGTGAGTTCTGCGACGGGCATGTAGTAACTGTAAGGGTACAAGTACCGGTAGTCGGAACGTCCTGTCTAGGTTGGCATTCGTATAAATCCAATATAACGGACCAGTTTTCCTACCTGGGGACTAACGATGAGAGTACGAAGGACCTATTAGGCCAAAGCATGCCACACCAAACGTCGTTCGAACTAACCTCACTTTGAGGTGTCACCGTGTCCACACCTGGACACATTCCGAATATCATACGTTACATATTTCTCGATTTTCTCCGGGTTTTAGTGTACGTAACCAGGCAAACAGATGCGAACCATATGAAAAACCCGGTAATCATGGGGGCCCACATGATTACGAAGGTGAAGTATGGCGGCATGCAAGGCTCAATTACGAGCAAAGCCCAAGACATCCTATGGATGTGGTAGGTTTATTTTGCCATGTTTATTTTATGAATGTTCATTCCTAAATACGACACATGATCCCAAAAGCATCCAACTCATACTCTTGATATGTATTCCTTGTAGATGTCTTCTAGTCTCACTCGTAGGAAGATGAGAGCAAGAAAAGCCCGCGAGCGCATGGCTGCCCTAATTGCTCAACAAATGGCTGCCGTAATACCCAACATTGTAATTCAAGTTCAACAAGCCCTTACCGCTAATCCCATCAATCAAGAAGTTCAAAATGTTATCAACCCTTCCCCAAATACCACTAAATGCACCTACAAGCATTTCAAATCCTGCGACCCTACAAAATACGAAGGGACTGAAGGTGTCACCGCTCTTCTCTATTGGTTTGAAGAAATGGAAAACATTTTTCTAACATGCGATTGCCCTGATGATCGCAAAGTGCGATATGCTACTGGTCGTTTATTTGGAATAGCACTTACTTGGTGGAATACAGAGAAGGCCAAATGGGGTGTTGAAGATACTATGACTTTGACTTGGGAAGCGTTGAAAGAAATCATGATAAGACGGTTTTGCCCAAGGAGCAAAATCAAGAAATTAGAGGATGAGTTCTATTCGTTGAAACAAAAGGAAGGCGACCACACTACATACAACAAGAGATTCCTCGAGTTAAATCAAATGGTTCCCAACTTGTTCACTCCCCACTACCGATTGATCGAGCACTACATTCAAGGTCTTCCTTCAAAGATTCAAGACTCTGTAATAAGTACCACACCTGCAACCTTGGAAGCAGCAATGGAGTTAGCTACAGAGCTCACCGAGAACCGAATCTGGAACAAAGACTTCAAGGAGGAGAAGAAGAAGGATAAAGCATCGACTGAAACCTCCAACTACACCCAACCGAATCCTCTTCTCAACCCATTTCTAAGAGAAAACGAGACGAGCAACTTTTCGCTGTCACCCAACGCAACCAACCAGCCTTACAAGTCGTACCCCTCCAAGCCATCCCAATCACTCAAGTAGCACCCAACTCAACCTAACCAAATAAGAAACCTTACCTTGGACCCCACCCTCGATGTAACACCTGTTTTTATCACCATCCATTTACCGTACTTTGTCGACTATGTGCGAATTGTGGACGCTATGGTCATTTGAGCAAAGTTTGCCGCATCTCTCAAAACCAAACCTCACCCCCTACTCAAAACATGATCCAAACATATCAGCAACCTCAATACCCCATGTTCCCATATGTTCGAGCTTGTTTCAATTGTGGCGACCCTACCCACTTTAGAAACACGTGCCCTCAATTGGTTAACATCATAAACGCCCAAGCTCAAGCAAACCCAGTTAACCAAGCAAATCAAGAAAACCCAACCACTAGGCCACCAACAAGAGGAAGAGTTTTCAACATCAACGCCAATCCGGTTGAAGATAATGACGACCCAAACGAAAACACTCAACTAGTCCCCTTCACCAACAATCAAGATTCAACTCCCACTGCTTAGTTTTATGCTTTCTTTATGTTATCTCAATTCTCACGTGTCTCAATTTTAAATTGGAAGTTTATCCAAGGATCTTAATGCGAATTATTATTTCAGTTTTGTTTTATACTCATTGATTCAACATTCATACCATCATACATCTCAACGTATTTCAATCTCATTATTTAAAGAAGTTGGGCTGTGTCTCACTTCTACATAGACTAACCTCTCCATCACAACAAACGAGAGAGGGACGGTCATCATTCAAACATGTATACTATCAGGATTATGACTCAGGCATTGTTTGTTGTGTTTATTTATGTTTTAGAGTCACATAGGACTAATCATAGCTTACTGATAAAACCAATGAGAATTTGACAAGAATATGGTGGATACACCGCTGGTACTTCCTATATATAAGTATTCTTGTCAAAGGATCAGAAGCATTATCAGGCGGTTATGAGAAGTTCCATGTAGAAGTTGGTATTGTCTTGATTGAAGTTTGTGTTATACTCACTGATTTAGCATTTATATCATCGCATCCTTTAAAGGAATTGGATTGTGTCATCAATCCAACATATATGCTATCAGAATTAGGACTCAGATATTGGTTGTTATGTTTATTTATGTTCTGGAGTCTCATCATAGAACCAATCATAACTAACCGATAAAACCAATGAAAATTTGATAAGAATATGGTGGATACGCCGCTGGTACTTCCTATATATAAGTATTCTTGTCAAAGGATCAGAGGCATTGTCAGGCGGTTATGAGAAGTTCCATGTAGTTTTTAGTATTTAAAAGTTATGTTTTAGGATATGACCTAATCTTTCAAACGTACCCAAACTCATATGCATAGCATCATACTTAGTCGATCAACTCTGTGTATCCATGTTCCGTATTCATATACTTTAGGCAACAAAAAGCGATTCCCGTAGCAGGGTATTCAACCCTTACAAGGAACGTTACCGCCTCAAACAAAATTTAAACTCTTACTCTCTTCTAAGTATGTATTTGTCAAATTAAAACATCATCCTTTCTAGACAAATATGCCGCTACTTAAATTTCGGGACGAAATTTCTAAAAGTAGGGGATATTGTAACATCCGTCAAAAACCGGATTTACCAAACCCGCTCTGTTTATCAACCGAACAATCAGTTAAAAATTTCGTTGCGTATTTAATGCCCAAATTAATTTTAAACGATACATAATTAATTAATATATTGGGATATAAAAGTTATATTTGAAAAAGTACTAAAAATAGTGTTTTAAAAATAAAAGGCTGAAGTCGGGTTTCGAACCCGGGTCAACCAGATACAAGCAACGATTTAACACACACACTTCCAACCACTCCGCCACTTGTGATGTTTGTTAATATATTGAACCAATTAATACATAAATCAGTCTGAAAATCAAAACCCAGTGCACAGCGCGCCCAAATCCGTTCACGCCGGAAATCCCGACAATTTCGTCGATTTTGGCCGTTTCTTTTTTGGTCATAACGTTTGCCTTAACAGCAAGATCGGTTATAACTGAAGAAATCCATCAATGTCATTTATTTCAATTAAAAACCGAAAAAATACAATTCAAATTCGGGAGTTATACTTTCTTCATTCAGTTAGGCTCGCGAATTCTATCAAACACACTCATCATTTCGCTCAGAAAGCTTCGCCGGAAGTCGCCGGAATTCTCTGTGAATTGACCGGAAAGTTTTGCCGGAAAACCGAATTCAACCCATCTTTTCTTCTCACCCAAAAATAAGATCATAGGAATCATACTGTCATCACTCCCACTCACCTTAAACCTCTGAAGAACCTCTGTCGCAAGAAATTGCACTCGCCGGAATTCTCTGCAAGTCGCCGGAAAACCGGGACTTTCATCTACACGGTAATTACCTCAATGTTTCTGTTTCATTCCATTATAAGACGAATTCTAACACCATTTCATCGATCAGAATCCATCCCAGGCGACATAGCCGGAATATTCAACCTTCGCCGGAAAATCTCTGAAAGTTCTGATATCGCACTGTGAATCGGTATAACCCTTCAAACTCCTGTAAATCCTTGTTTAAGTACCTCAATTTCATAATTAATCGAGCAGAACTAATAATTAATCCTAACAGCCGAAGTTCACTATCGGAGCCGACGGACCTCTGCCGGAGTTCTGTGAAAGACACGGATCGGTACCTCCTTTCCCCCAAACTCTCTCCATACATTTCCTTTCAATTACTATTGATGTTTGAAAATCAAATTAGACATGAATCAGTCGAAACATTCGGACTTTGTTTTTCTGGGTAAAGTTAACGAAGAAGACGAAGGCAGGTTATAATATAAGTTTAATTAAAATCAGATTATAAACGGGTTAGACACACAGTCCAGCGGTGGACTGTGTGCAAATAAACACATACACGTCGCGAGTTCGAATCCTGTCCCAACCTCATTCGCTGTAATAAAATGCCTTTTTGTTAAAACTGAACCGGGTTAACTCCGTTAGATGTTAAGTATAATAAAAATCTGTATATTAACCAAGTTAGACACACAGTCCAGCGGTGGACTGTGTGTAACGTTAACGCACAGGTCCCCGGGTTCGAGACCTGTGGCTAACACCGATTCGGGACATTAAAATCATTTTTAAAATAAATGATTTTCGGATTAATTCAATTAGTATATAAATATAATTAAAAACAGAATTATTTCGGGTTAGATACGTAGCTCAGTTGGTAGAGCTGCGTGCACGCGAACGGGAGGTCTCGGGTTCGAGCCTCACCTGGCGCAAACACTTACACAATTAAACCGGTCAACGGTCCACGGTCAACGAGTCAACAGTCAAAAAGTCAACATTTTTTTATTATTATTTTTATTTATTTATTTTATTTAAATATCAATTAAAAATACTTAAAAATAACATTTTTAAAGTTAGAAAATAGCCTAAAACTCACAAAAATATATCCAAAAATCCTATTAAAGTTATTAATAAAATCCATTTATTTACCTTACTTTCCTTTATTAATTAGGTTAGTTATTCCTCGACGATCAATCCTCTAAACTCGTGCGCATTCATCATCATTCACCGAACGCACCCACTGTGAGTGAATCTTTACAAATTCCCCGTTTAAATCACGTTTTTGGGGTGTATCATGTGTCTTACTATTTACTATATTTAAATCATTGTGCATACATCATATCATGAATAAATGTGTATTCAGTTTGTATAAACTGTTTGTGTGGTTATTGTTTAGATTTAATTTATTATTTTCAAGTACATGCAATTTCATAGGCCGCCGCTCCCCATTACATTATGAGCGTTGAGCATGTTCCCCATTACATTATGAGCGTGAACCTGGCGTGCCAACATACGATCGGCTCCGTTTGATTGAGCCTTGATCGCACAGACATTTTTCATTTTCAGTACATGCAATACGATCGGCTCCGTTTGATTGAGCCTTGATCGCACAGTTTTATTTATGTTATATATTTGTGCATGTTGATATGTTATTGTATGCTGTTGGTTTGTTAATGTATGTTATTGTTTGTTGTGGCTTGTTATTGTATGCTAATTGTTGTTAATGTATGTTATTGTTTGTTGTGGTTTGTTATTGTATGCTAATTGATGTTATTATATGTTTACTTACATTTGTTCATATATGAATATTGCATGATTTTTCCATATTAAATACAACTAGAAATAAATAATAAATGTTTTCTAACAAGGTTCACTCGCCAACTTTTTGTTGATCCAAAAACCATTTTTACATATGATACAGGTGAACAGGATGAAGCATGGAAAACATAGGAAATTGCCTTAGAAGAAAAATAATGAAGTTTAGAAGGATGAATAGAAAATGTTGTATTTGTTTAATTATGATTGTATGTTTCCCTTTAAATTGAAATAATAAATATGAAACGTTATAATAAATGTCATGAGCTTTGATGATAACCCAATCATTGCCCCGATCACCTTTTTCCGCTGCGGGTCGGGGTGTGACACTTTGAGCATGTTAGAACACACAACTTACAGGTTTGCCATCTGTTATTTTTGAACCTCTTAGCGTTTTAATTTGAACAAGATGAGGTTTATCTCAATAAGATTTTGCTGTATAAGATGGACAACATTGTTAATGCTCACTTAATAATGACCTAAGAATATTGTCCACCTCATTCAGTGAAACTTTATCCAGAACAAAATTGAATCTCCAAGAAACGAGGTTTGCCATATGGTATTTAGTAAATTATGGCGTTTGCTTTTGTTGAGGTTGTTTATATAAGATGTTTTGGCGCGTAGTTTGGGCGAGAATTTTCTATAATAAATTTTAGTAATAAAGATGGCACGTCCTATCATTAAGTTATGTTTATTCAGCTTTATCTGTTAAATCTGCAACGCGTCAGTCGCATCACTAAGTTTGGCGTTTTGCATGAATGATGTTTTAGATAAAAATAAATGGGAAATACAACTAATTAACTTTTGTAAGTGATAATAATGTTATGGCGTTTGAAACAAAAGATGGCGTTTTGAGACATATCAGACTTGCACAAATTAATTAATATTCTCTTGCATTTTGTTTTATACAATTGTGTAATTTTTGTATTTTTAATAATATATGATTAGAGGTAATTATTATATTTAGTGAGGCGTTTTATATCTAAGTAGTGAATTACAGTTTTTTTATTGAAAATCACTGAAAATGACATACCATAAAAACGAAAAGAAAAAAATTAAAAGCCCTCGTCAGAAGAGATCTGGTCTGAGAAGTATCCATCACTCCCCTCGTCTTCTTCTTCCGATTCTTCATCAAAATTCTCATCCAGATCTTCACTATCATCATTTGCTTCATCTTTAAGACTTTGACACCTCCATATGAACATGTCATTCAACAAAGCCAATTTTGTGGTTATGTCTGGATTCAAACATGTTGCGTTGCATAACTCCTGTAGGAAGACAAGTCTCTGTTCGGTCATGATGTTTTCAATTGTGTAGGCTTCCTGCTCCCCGTTGTCCCATACAACACTCACTAAGTCTGTGTTTTCATCATAACGCCAAGATTGGATGACTGGATTCACTATTGGATTTGCAGGGTACGGACCGAATTTTCTTGTCAATCTTCTTATAACCGTCTGTGTTTTCTCACAGAAGTTATCAAGAGGAATTTCAAGTGTTAGGATCCCCCATTGAACTTCTTCGTCCAAGTTCAGTATGGCGTTGGCGGTTTTCATAGACACTCTTCTTCTGTTGTCAAAGAGGATTACGAATTTATCGATTCTAGTGTTGAATCTCCATGAAACGGTGTTTGCCATTTGTTCTTTGTTCAGAGGTTTTTTTATAGTTTTGGCGTTTTAGTTAAAGATAGTGTTTTCTGAGTATGATCAATGGAAGGGATGTTAACATCATTTATATAATGATGTGTTTAACGCGTAGTTTAGGCGGATTTTTTTATAATAAATGTTAGTAATAAAGTTTCAGTTATTGTTTGTTCAGCCTTTTCTGTTAATACTGTAACGCGTCCCATCATTAATTTTTGGCGTTTGTATGATTGGCGTTTTAGATAAAGATGACGTTTAATATGGAAGGGACTGATGTTTATGGCTCGTAGTTTAAGTCGGGAATTGAATGACGTTTTATGCATGAGTTTGGTGTTTTATTTTTAGAGAAGTCAAAAAACCCTTTTACCCTTAATGAAGCACGCCCACGTAATAAAGTTGATGGTATTTACCAAAACGCCACCGCGCCAATCTAATCCATAGATTGTTTTGATCCAACGGATAAGAGGCGTTCTCACCGTTCTCACACTTATAGGCGTTTCTTTAAATCCTGCCCTATAGGGGATAAAATGAGAACCATCTTGAGTTGTGAGAACTAGGCCATCCAAAAGGTTTTTTCAATTTGTTTTCTCAAAAATCATAAAAAATCACTTGTTTCAGAAAAAGAATAAAAGAAAATAAAAAAATGTCGCATACACACATTTACATGAGGTGTAAAAAAATATTTATTTTCGTGATAAAATTTACACCAGCGCGTAAAAAAACTTACATCAGGCAAAATTATAGACTCGGCAATTTTTATTTTTTTTACAAAACTGTTTATAATATTTTCATCTACGTTTGTGCAAAAAATTGTGGCTCAACTCGCACGGAAAGTAGGAGTTCTTACGTTTTCCACAACTCGTGGTATATATATATATATATATATATATATATATAGGGGAATGTTCATTTGAGAAGAAAATTTTATTGAGAAGAAAAAAAACAAAATGGTATAATTGTAAAACATTAAATAGTTTTTTCTCATCTCATTTATTATTATGTTTGACTAATTAATTAGTCATAAGACTATCATCCTCCATACTTTAAATTTTTGCCTACACACATCAAAAGTTATCCTATACATTTCAAAATTTATCCTACACATATTGAAATTTATCCTACGCACATCGTATTTATCCTACACTATAAATGAATTTTTATTTTTAGTTTTTTAGAAAAATGTATATCTTAAAAATAGGATACAAATTTAATATAATTAAGTATTAAAGATGAAACTACCGATTAATGATGTATGTAATTTTACCTATATACCCTTATAGTTACATTAAATGCAAATATTAAATAAAGTCTAATAAAACATTTCTATTGGTTGAAATTTATTCTTTTTTTTCTTACAAAGAATTTATTCTCATTTGAATCCTGCAATATATATATATATATATATATATATATATATATATATATATATATATATATATATATATATGGATTAGGTAAAATGAAAACCACCTCCAGTTGCGAGAACCGTAGAAACCACTTTCAAACTGTTAGATCTTTAAGATAGATGGATAAGATTAAAAGTAATTAAACCATTATAAAATTCTTTTTATCTTATTATGTTTTTAATATTTTAATGTCAAAAGGGTATTTAAATAAATTTATTTTTTTTGTCTTATACTAATTGTTTTTTATTACCTTGTCTTATTATATTTATTATTTATTATTAAAAATCTGATTATTTTATTAAACAAAAGTTTAAAATCAAAACTTTTTGATAATAAAATTTTTCAAGATTTTTTTTAAAGAAAAATGTTTTGCGAGCCGTTTTTTTACGCCCCCGCTTTTGCGCTCCGTTTTTTACGTCCGGGTTTACGCGCCGTTTTTTAAGCCCCGTTTTTACACGTCGTTATTTACGACTATACGCCCCCGTTTTTACGTGCCGTTATTTACGTCCCGTTTTTTACGCGTCGTTTTTTACGCGCCGTATTTACGCCCCTGTTTTTATGCCCCCGTATTTACGCCCCCGTTATTTACGCCTCGTTTTTCGCGCCGTTTTTACGCCCCGTATTTACCCGACGTTTTATCACCCGGATTTTTTACACCAAACATTTTTTTACGCCGAATTTTTTTACGCCAAACATTTTTTTACGGGTATCGTTCTTACGCCGAATTTTTTTACGCCAAACATTTACATACACAGTTTTTTCGTGTATGGTTTTTTGTGGGTAGCGTAAAATTTTTAAGTAAAGTTTTAAAAACATTTTTTTTAACTTTTCGTACACAGTTTTTTACGCCAAAAACATTTTTTACGGCAAATTTTGTTTTTTTAAGCCAAAACATCTTTTTACTCCCCCCGACCCCGATTTCGGGTTTACACCAAAACATTTTTTTACGTGCGGTTTTAAAAAAACATTCACAAGTGTAAAATCCGGAATTAAGAAAGATTAAATTTAATATATTAGAGTAATTTTTTTAAATATATCTTTCAATAAACAAAATTGTGAGTGTGTGTATATAACTTAATGAGCCCAGGTTATTTTAGAAAGATTAAATTAAATATATTAGAGTAATTTTTTTAAACAAAAATAAACAAAATTGTGAGTGTGTGTATATAACTAATGGTTTGAAATGAAAGTATTAAAATATTATTTAAAAAAAAACTAATGGTTTGAAATTAAAATATAATATAATTCAGTATGTATTACCCTAACACATGGCCACCATCATTGTGAACTTCCTGTGAAACAATTCCAATCAACCCTACACTCCCTCCACCATAAACAAGACTCGGCTTCTTTTTCACCTTCAATAACAAAACACTATCAAAATAAACAATACTTCTTCTTCTACTAATCATAATAATAATAAATTTGGAATTTATAATAACTAGAATTAGCAACCTTTTATATATAAAAGCGAGAGTTTAAATACTAATAGCACAAAGAATGAACTGTGAACTAAACCCTCATTTTAAATAATAACCGAGATTCATATATGTTTATTAAAAAAAAACCTGTCAAGTTACATCAAAACAGAAGGTAGACGGGCAACAAGCTGCGCCGCCACTCCCTTCTGAATTGCAAACCCTAATCTTCCAAAGACGAACCCCTGCCCTGTACATACATACGTACCAATTCTTGGCCTAATTCAAGAGCGGCATCTCTGTAGCAGTCTCGTTTACCAGTACTGCTGCGACAAAAAACACACACGCTTTTGAACCTTGATTTTGCTGCTTCCTCCATGTTGTACTTGTTTTTCTTCCAATAGTTTGAGGATGTTATTTTCGTTGGAGAATAATGTGTGAATTTGATAGTGGTGAGTGTTTAGAATAACAAAGGAATTACGGAAGGTGGGTTGGTTTATATAAAGATTGGAAGACCAAATAACGATAATTCGAGTACTCTAGTTTTATTGGGCCACGTACACCCAATTGTTCAATCACAAATTTATTTATTACATTAAGCTCCCAAAATTAATTTAACAACTTAAAAGTTTAGTTTCTGTTATAATATATAAGTAGCGGGTTACACCAGCACTTCGCGGCGAGGGTGACACGATTTTTAATAAATTTTACATGGATCGTAGACGCAGTGAAAAAATAATATTAATGGTAGGAATCTGGTCGATAGTGGTCCGGTTCATTACGGTATCAATATATAGTAACGACACTCGATATAGCAACCGGAAGACAAAACTTAAAAATAAAGCCATGTTAAGTCAATGAGGATGTCGACACATGGTTTACATCGATTGAAAACCATTGTAAACGAATACCATTAACGGTTCAAATAGTACCAATTTGGTACTGATGTTTTTCGGTGGGTACCGACTCACGTATTGTAAAAAAAAAACTAACGGACGAAAGTTATACACGGAAATAAAATTATCTGGTTGAAGATGTATATAACGTAAATGGTAAATTTAAAAGTTGAAAAAGTAATAAAAACAAGAAGAAGAAAAAGACAAAGTCACTATTCATTCATATGTTATGAATTAATAGAGATAGATAATAGATAATATATAACTAGGTTAAACCTCATTTATTATGCGGGCTAAATAAATATAATTTTATATATTATAAAATAAAAAAATATATATTTGAAAAACCAGTGTATTACACCACACAAGTTGAATAAAACCATGTATTACACATTCTGAATAAATATAACGCAATCAGTTTACACATATAGTCGTTAATATATGTTTTTAATAAAATAAACTTTGATGTACTAACTATTCATTAAAATATAAGAGGATTAAGACGCATTAGAATCCTATTTTAATCACACAATGTCACAATCCCCAACCCCACCTTAGACGGGAGCCGTGAGCAGATATAGCAGTGGTACCGGTGTTTATTAAATTCGCAGCGAAAAATTCATCAGGACTGTAGTTAGGAAAATTTCAGAATTGTAAAACACCAAAGATTTAATATTAAATAGCTGGGAAAAACCCATGTTACAACAAAAGGTTTTTATATGGATAAACCATATTTTTACAAAACACATTTTCTTTTCTTTATTCGAATAACATAGCCAATTTTTTTTAAGCCGTCAGTGCTTCGTAGCATATTCCTTTACTTTCATAGTAAGTCACCTGAAACGTGTTTAAAAAAACATTTATCAGCGAAAAATATTGTTGAGATAATTCATTTGTATAAAAAGATAAAGTATTGTAATTACAACATTAAGAGTTTTTACATTTGTTTATATCTTTCAATTACTCAAATCATGTCACACATCCCTTTTTCGGTGACTATGGTCATATTACTATTGGCGAACCTTTGTCCCATAGCAACAAGTTTAAAGTAATGTATCAAAATCCCATATATCGGCAGTAATTTCATAATACAAAGACTTAATCACTGTAAATACAACTTGGAAAACATTTAGGGTTTTGCAATTCATTTGAATAAAAGAGAATGACTCACGTTGCGAATTACGGTTTTTAGTTATTGCCTCCTGGTTTAAGCTTGGATTCCTAGTTAAACACACAATGCAGCACGTATTAGTGTATTAACCCAATTCAAACTTTAACAATAATCACGAGATCAAAACCTCAACGTAGTTAAAAAGTATAACCTTATTCAGGCATCACTTTGGCATTCGTTGACTGCTTTCAGATCGATCGGACAGGGTATCATACCAGTAATTAGAGTTGCTACACTTTGTACGGGGCAGAGTTTGAGGTTTAGGGGTTCGGGATTTCGAACGACAGAACGAGAGTGAGAGAGTTGTCGATTTTCGATCGAATAGGTGCGACTGAACTCGTCCCACACCGGCCTTTATATAGCCCACCTGGGCTTCCTAGACGCGTCGCGGGAGGATCAGGGGTCTCCCGCGTGGCGCGGCAGCTACCTATTAGGGCTAGGTCAGCCTCGTCACTTGTGTATCCTTGCCACTTGTCGCGAAATGGTGCCACGTGTTCTAGTACTCCTCGTGCGTCGCGAGAGAATCAGGGGTGTCCCCTGCGATGCTCCTAAGCATTTTGTTTTCATTTTCTTTGTTTTTTCGTGCTGAGTCTCGTCATGCATGTCCGGGGTTTAGATCAGGTATCTTCATAGGGTCTTTTGGGAGTTGTTGCATCCTCCCCACCTTATTTAAAATCTCGTCCTCCAATTCATTGAAATAAGTATGGGTTTTTCCGTTTCATCTTCAATTCTAATTCCCATGTGTATTTTGGTCCTCTTTCGAATCCCATTTCACTTTAACCAGAATCAATCTTTTACGCTTGAGGTTCTTCATTTTGTAGAGGCTTCTAAACAAATTTCAGTTTCTCATTTACCTCTATGTCTTGAAGAGGTACTACAAGAGATTCATCAGCTAAGCATTTCCTTAAGTGGCATACATGAAACACATCATGTATGCCTGCCACTTCTTCTGGTAACTATAACTGATAAGCTACTGGTCCAATTCTTTTAATAACCTTAAATGGTCTAACAAATCTTGAGCTTAGCATTCGTCTCTTGCCAAATCGAATTACTCCTTTCCAAGGAGATACTTTTAATAATACTTTGTCTCCAACTTGGAACTCTATGTTTGCGTCGACGATCAACATAGCTCTTTTGATGATCTTGTGCTGTTTTCAGTCTTTCCTTGACTTGAGTTATCTTGTCAGTCGTCCTTGCACAATTTCAGGACCTGAAAGTTGTTTTTCTCCTATTTCGTCCCAACACGTAGGCGTTTGGCATTTTCATCCGTAGAGTGCTTCAAATGGGGCAACATTAATGCTTGTATGATAACTACTGTTATAAGAGAATTCCTTTAATGGCAAATGTTCATCCCAACTTCCTCCAAAGTCTATCACACAGGCTCTTAGCATGTCTCCCAAAGTCTGAATTGTTCTTTCACTTTGTCCATCAGTTTGTGGATGATAGGATGTACTTAAATTTAGTCGGGTTCCTATAGCTTTTTGGAAACCTTCCCAAAAATGAGAAGCAAAACGACTATCTCGGTATTACAATGGATAACGGAACTCCATGTATCGAAACTATTTCATCCACATATAGTTCAGCTAAGCGCTCCATACTAAGGTTTCCTTCATTGGCAAGAAATGTGTAGACTTAGTTAATCGATCCACAATCACCCAGATTGTGTCGTTACCTTTTCTTGCTTTGGGTAATTTGGTAACAAAATCCATCGTTATCAATTCCCATTTCCAAACTGGCATCTCCAGTTGCTGAAGTAAACCTGAGGGTTTCTGATGCTCAACTTTAACTTGTGAACAAGTTAAACACTTAGAAAAGTAATTTTCTATGTCCTTCTTCATTCCTATACACCAAAAATTCTTCTTTAGGTCTTGTCACTTCCAGGATGCACCGTATACTTGGATTTATGAGCCTTTCTAAAATTATGATTCGTAGGTTTCCTTGGATAGGTACCCGATTCTTTTCTTATGGAATCTCCAAATCCCACCTGTTCCTTTTTCTAATTCCTTTATTATTCCTTTTAATCCTTCAACATCATCCTTGATTACTGCTTCCTGTGTATCTTTCAATTGTTCCATTAAGTCTAATTGCAGATTCAATCTGAGAGCACGTACTCTTCTTGGCTTCTCATGGTACTTACAACTTAAAGTGTCAGCTACCACGTTAGCTTTACCTTCATGATATTGGATATCACAGTCATAGTCACTTAGAATCTCCATCCATCGCCTTTGTCTCATGTTTAACTTTTTTTTTCCCAAAAATATATCTTAAACTCTTATGGTCCGTAAAGATAGTGAACTTACTTCCATACAGATAATGTCTCCCAAAATTTTAGGGCAAACATTATTGCTCCTAGCTCCAGATCATGTGTTGTGTAGTTTTCTTCATGTTTCTTCAATTGTCTAGAGGTGTAAGCAATTACTTTCTTACTTGCATCATCACACATTGAAAACCTGATTTTCACGCATCACACTATACTATAAAGTCTTCAGTTCCTTCTGGCAAAGCAAGTATCAGTGCATTAGTTAATTTTTGCTTTAAAACTGTGAAAGCTTCCTCCTGCTTTGGTCCCTATTCAAATTTAACTAATTTGCACATTAGCTTGGTTGATGGAGTCTATAGTATCCTGCCAGTCCTAGAAAGCTTCTAACTTCCGTTGGTGATTTTGGAACCTTCCATTTGGTAATCGCCTCGATCTTTATAGGATCCATATGAATTTCTTCATGATTAATTAAATGTCTAATAAATTGCACTTCTTGTGTCCAGAACTAACATTTTGAGAATTTTGCATAAAGCTTTTCTTTTCTTAGTAATGTTAAAAGTACATGTAGATGCTTAGCATGCTCTTCCTCACTCTTGGAATAAATAAGTATATCGTCTGAGAGAATTATAAATTTATCCAAGTATGGTTTACATATTTGATTCATCATGTCCATAAATGCAGCTGGGGCATTTGTTAAACCAAATGGCATGACTGTAAACTCATAATGTCCACATCTTGTTCTGAAAGTAGTCTTAGGAACGTCCCTGCACTTTCAGTTGATGGTGTCCATATCACAAATCTATTTTTGAGAAAATCGAGCTCCTTGTAGTCGATCGAATAGATCATCAATTTTTCGGTAGTGGGTATCGATTCTTAATTGTGACATTATTCAATTCCCTGTCGTCAATACATATGTGCATCGATCCATCTTTCTTTTTGCCAAATAACACAGTGCTCCCCATGGGACGAGCTAGATTGTATAAATCCTTACTCTAATAATTCGTCCAGTAGCTTCTTTAGTTCGAGCATCTCCGTTGGTGCTAAACGATACGGTGTTTTGGCAATTGGTGTAGTTCCTGGGATTAGGTGAATTCTGAATTCAACCTCATGATCAGGTGGTAGTTCAGGTAATTTTTCTTGGAAAACGTCGGGATAATCTGATATTATGGAAATATCCTTCAATTCTTTTCCTTTAGTGTATGATCATAGGACCATATACACTATATATCCTTTCCGTGCGTAGCTTGCTGCTTTCATCACAGGAGATGGATTTTGTATGTTTCATCGACTTGTCCCCTGGATTGTGATCCTTTCTCCTGTTGGCGTACGAATTTTAACAGAAATTTTGATCACATAAAATTTGAGCATGATTGGCTACCAGCCACCATTCCTAATACTACATCGAATCCTCCTAGATTCATTGGAAATAGGTTGGTGTTAAACTGAGGTCCTAATAATTCTATCTTCCCTTCTTGAGTAATTGGCAGAATGTAGTATTTATAAAACTTTGTTTTGCATCAGAGTCAAATAATACTTTAGTATAGACGCCATGAACGAGAAACATACCAGCGATCACGTCGGGAATCATTGTGTTTCTTGTGCTGTTGGTATGAAAGCTCGTGCGTTCTTCTTAGCTCCTTCGGTTGCCTTTGCCTTGTTATCTGTTACTTTTGCTAGCCTCGGGAATATGGACGGATGTGGCATGTCTCTCCGCAATGGAAACAAACATTAGTTTTAGTTTTTCTTCTACATTCTTCTTCTTTATGTCTCGGTGTTCTGTAGAAGTTGTAGTGCCGAGCACATCTTGATGAATGCTTCTTTTTGTCGAATTTGCAGAGAGGTAGTGAAGATGACTAGCCTGCTCCTCTCTTCCTGTAGGTAGTACAAGAACGTAGTTCCTAGGTAATCTTCTAAGCTAAATCCTTTTTATGTCAGAGTGTTAGCTAGTTCAACCGTCTCTTCAATAGTCTAAGGTCTAGCTGCCTTGACCATGTCTCGGATTTCACTGACTAATCCCCAAATATAACGAGAAACTAATACCGGTTCGGGCGAAGCCAGGGCTGGTACTATCCTTGCATATTCGAAGAATTTGGTAGTAAATTTGCGGCAATTTACACCAATCATCTTATGGTTTAGGAACTTATTAGCTATTTATTCCTTTTTATGAGGAGGACATAATTTCCTTTCAGTTATTTCCTTAAATTCCTTCCATTCCATATGATAAGCCAAGTTACTTCCTTATGCCTGAAGAATAGTATTCCACCATTTTAATGCTTCATCTTTGAAAAGATTAGAAGCATACATTACGTTATCCTCTTCAACACATTCACTAATTTTCAGAACGACTTCAGTCTTTTCTAGCCAACGTAGTACTGCAATTGTCACACTCCGACCACGTAAACCAAAAAACCGCTGCGCAAACGTCGACGAGTCACGTAACAGAACTATTGTTTCACAACCATGGTACTTAAAGTTTTGTATTATTGAATTAAATTGTCTACATTGTTTGGATTAAACGAAAACAAAACATAAATTAAACTGTCTTTCATGCTTTTAAGTCACTAAGGCCTAGGTCCGCCCTAAGTGTAGCATGCTCAACATCAAACATTCGCTCCTGAAACATATGTGAAAATAAGTACGTCAGCATAAAAATGCATGTGAGTAACATAGGTTTGGTGATGATGATTCATGGCTTTGAATGTTTAAAAGAAATGTTTATCTTCACAAATGTAGTCATGAACCATTATAAAATGTTTCTTTTATGAAATCATGTGAAAATCAAATGATATAAAAGAAATGATGCAAGGTTAACTTAATAACCAAAATATGTCATATCTTGTATAAAAATGTCATGTCTTGTGTAAAAAAATGTCATGTCTTGTATAAAAATGTCGTGTCTTGTATTTTGTTTGAAGTAATTTAAATAACGTTACGGTATGTAATATAATAAAAGCACTTATATATAGGAAGTACCAACGGCGTATCCACCATGCTTTTATCATATTTCACATGTCTCGTTATTTAAATCACTTACCATAAACCAACAAATGAAATGTCTTGTTTAAACCAATGTCATGTATAAACAATGTCTTGTGTAAATCAAATGTCGTGTATAAATAATGCTTGTATGGTAAACAAAAGGTCTTTGCTTAAACCATATGAAATAATGTCTTGAATAGCCAAAATGTCTTGTATAAAACAATGTTTTTGAATAAACAAAGGTTTTGTTTAAATCAAAAGTTATGTCTTATAAACCATTGCTTTTATTGTAAAAACATATATTAGGATTGTTGCGAATACATTCAAGCCTTGTTGACTGTCAGATAAACCCTTATCAGGTCAAAGGTTTATCAGTGTTCATCGGATTCTGTCATTCCCTAAGGTCACTTCCAAACAAACCTAGGAAGCGGGAACGAGGTTGTCAATCCTATGGTACCATTACATACTACCGGTCGGCGTGATCAATGTTAATGAATGTATCATTGTATATTCAATGCATCAATATGTCTTGAACAATGTAAGCATGTCATGAAAATGTTTTGAAACCATGTACTTGGCATACAATATACCAAGCAAAAATGTCTTTGAAATCATGTACTAGGTATGCTAAGTCAACATACGAAGTAAAAATGTCTTTGAAAATCATGTACTAGGTATGCTAAGTCAACATACGAAGTAAAATGTCTTTGAAACCATGTGTAGGTATACTAAGTCAACTACCATGTAAAATGTTCTTGAAAACCATGTACTAAGTATGCTAAGTCAACATACGAAGTAAAATGTCTTTGAAAACCATGTGCTAAGTATGCTAAGTCAACATACGAAGCAAAAATTGCAATTGAAATCATGTACTATTTGTACTATGTAATCAAAGCATGTCTTATGTCATGAAAACAAGAAAGTAATGATAGGCACATATGAATCACCCCAAAACATTTGAAAAACGTAAAAGAGGGGACTAGGTACTCACTTGGGATTGCGTATAAGTCTTGTATATAAGATCAAACAACGCTTGGAGAATCAAGGATTCAAGTGGTTCCTAATATCGGATAACTATGTTAATAAGTCGGGACTTTAATCGGCGGATTCGATAGAATGAAGTTTTATATATCAAATGAGTGTTGGAACTCATATGGCATGATTTAGTAAACTTAACATTCTGATTTGAAAGTGATCCTAAGTGCTTTTGACCCGTTACGACTTGTTAAGGTAGTTTACGCTACTTTAACGGGTCATTTGCGTAAACGAGTGTTCGGATGGTTAAACATGTCCTATGAAAAGTCTTGAATGGCCAAACATGTTTGAAAATGTTATAACATCAGTTTTTATGTCAAAAATTTGATTACATGTGGTTAAAATGAATTTATAACAAAAAGGGCATTTTGGTCATTTTTAAGGAACATATAAGCGGCTTATCATAACACTAACCTAACGATGTGACCATAAGGTATAACCTTAGAGGGTTATTCCCTATACAACTATGGTCACAAATATGTGTTTGGTCGGATCCTAAGATCGACCAAATGGGTTGGATTCGAAAGTCAAAACGGTGGTCAAGACCGCTCGACTTACGACCCTAAATAAGCACTAAACTAGAAGTGATGAGTTAGACATGTCAAAACATGTCTAACTAAGTTGCAAAACTGATTTGGTATCAAAACTTAGTGTTTTGATACCCAAAAATGGTTTCGTCGTAAAATGCACATTTTGCGGATTTTTGACCGAAAGTTTGACTCGACACTTTGACTAGTAAACGTGGTAATCAGAGGTGTAATCTCAAGGGATTATAACCTTCGTGATTACGATCATGTTGCAAAGTTCAATTGAACTTTGACTTGACCAAATATGGTCAGAACCAAAAGTCAAACAGAAAGTCAAATTGTTTGACTTTTAGCTCAAATTAGCTAAAAGAAATGAAATAGACTAGGAGTGAGCACTTACTTATGTTGAAGAACACTTAAGAGCTCAGTAGGAGGCTTCCAATGAGCTGGAAACAAGCTCCAATGATGTGGGAGAAAGAAAGAAGGAATGAGCAAATGGAAATGGATGAAGATCATGGGTAGTTATAGTGTTTTGGAAGCCATAAGATCATCAAATTGTCCAAGGAGGTGTCATGATCTTAGGATAGGTTTAACACGTCAAATGGTGGCAAGAAGCTGAAAAATTCGAGTTCTTGGGCTCCAAGGCTTTGAACCAGAGTCTGCCAGGTTTCAGCTGAAAACCTGCTTCCCTCGCGTGGCGCGCCAAGGCCAAGTCTTCCTGTCGCGTGGCGCGAGGAACCCCAAAAACTTTCACATTTTGACAGCTTTGGCCCCTTGACTTGTTTTGTCACGTTTTGCCACTTTTAACACCATTAACCTAATTTTTAGGCTTAATATGGATGTTAAAGCACAGGGGACTTGAAATATTCCCGTAAGTGTCATGGATGTCGGCTCGTTTGGTTGCACGGTTGCGTTTTTCACTTAATTACGATGAACGCTTTAACGAACACGAAAATGACCGAAATTGTGCAACGATTGATATTTTTGCATTTTTATCAATAAAATACAAGATTTTATTGATTACAAAAAATTTTGGATGCGTAAATATGATTGGTATTAAAAAATATGAGAATTGGCAAACTTTCACAGTTTGTCGCAAATAGTCCCTGAGCTCGAATAAGCATGTTTTTGCCATACCGAACCCTTCGAAACTTATTTCTAAGCTATGTAAAGGATATTTAAGTATGTTTAGCTTATGTCTTGTCCGGAGTGTATATCGCGTTAAATTGATTACGGTTGCGTAACGGTTTACGATTTCACTTCCAGAAAGGTTTGAAAGATCGAAATTGAACAAGGATTGAAAATGACAAATGTCATAAGTTTATACAAATCTTGAAAATAAAACACAAGGTTTCATTGATTATGAAATTGTTCGGTTGTACAAGGTTTGAAAGACGCAAATGTCGCAGCAATGGCTCTTTTATTACCAGAGAATTCAATTGGCTTACAGGGTAGAAAATCTTTATAAGAACATCCGTAGGTTATGGCCTTCTTTCGTTTAGGAAATGGAGCTCCGAAAAGAATATCATTGTCTCCATTGACATTGTGGCTAGGTTCAGTGTCATGATTATGTTTACTGCCTATAGTAGTATTATTGTTTACAGGCATATGATGCTTATTAGCTTCAATGATTAGGGGTATTGCATCAACTATTAGTTGAGCTACTATGTTTTCTATAGCACTTTAATCCAAAAGATTTCCGTGACTAGTGTGAATTTCTTGATTATGCGATACTTCATTCGACATCTGAATTTCAAATTGCAAACATTTCAAATATTAATATAATCAAACAAACACTCAAAGCATTTTGTCAAAATCGTCTAACATTGCAACTTTTACTCTTTTATAACATATTCATAGTACATACACACCATAACTATACATATTATTATATTTTAGTTTATTTTTTTATACAAAAATACAAGGAAAACACACACACACACACATATATTATTATTGAGTTGGGTAGGCTTCAAAAGTGGAACTCCGCTCTTCATATTTACAGAGAGGTTTTCTCCTATTGAGCGTATTTGGTTTTCTGTATTCATTAGTTCTTCTCCGTAGTGTCTTAATTCAGCTACGTTTCTGGGCTCATGGCTGAGTAAACGTTTGGTAGGTAAGGTAGAAATTGTGGGATTTGGGATAGGGTTCCTGCATTAAGTTTTGAAATGCCCAATCATCTTTCCATCATTGCTCCATTGGATCTTGGATTGGTTGTTGTGGTATAGGTGCAGGGATCCTAGGAATTCTTCTAGGTTAAATGGCATTTATTCTGGATTGATTGGTAATAGTTCAAGATAAAAAGGTATGGGTTCTGGATTAAACGAGATTGATTCTATTATTTGTTCTGGGTTGAATAGTAACATCGGTTCTGGGTTAATAGGTAGGTTTAGGTTTATCTCTTTAGCTATAGGTTGAAATATATCAAAATTTTCTAATCTACGATCAAGTTCCTCCCACAGTGGTTTGGTTACCGGGATTTGAGTCATTCCCTCGGTTAAGGTTATGGTAGCTACTGTATTTTTCTTTTTCTCCCGCTTTTCCCTTTTCTCTTTATTAAACCATCCTCTCTTCTTAGGGGGTAGTTGTTCAGTATGTTGTGCTTGAAAAACTAGGGTTCATTCTTATCTCCCTCATATCCAGATTGACTTCCAGATTGTCCTTCATCAATTCCCAAATCAGGAATATTTTGGAAAGCTTCAGATACTTCTTAATTATCACTCATATTGTTGACTTAAAAAATTGTTAAGAACAATGAATTCCAAAAATACACACATATATATATATATATATATGTAAATATGTGTGTTTTAAAATTTTTGGTTAATATTACAAATTTGTATTCACACAAATAACATATAGGTTATTTTATATTAAATTCCTTACTTTATTCTTTAAGCTTAGATATTAAAATAACACCTAAATGCTTAAACCAGTGGCTCTAATACCAATTTTGTCACAACTCACGACCCCACCCTAGGCGAGAGCTGTGAGCAGATACAACTAGGTAGGGAGTCTAATTGATAAATTCTTGTGACGGTTTAGCGGACACACCGGTTCCGCCCCTTTGGTTGGACATAAAGAATCCCTAAAAGACATGTTGTGATGATAAGGTGCTTTTCTTGTATTTAAAAAGTGGAAAATTCAAATTCTGCAAGATGCATATATAAGAATATGTAAGAGTAGGTTAATTTGACGTTAAAAAATTTAGACACAAAAAATAATATAATATGATAATTAATCATGTTATATTAAGTGTTTGATAACTATTATCATTTGTAAAAACAACTTAAAAATGAAATAACATGTTAAGTTTGAATACAAAATCTTACATTTTGTTGAAACAAATTTAGGATGGGATATATTATCTAATACATTTATTATATCTAATTTGAAGTATATATTTATGTATATTGCTCTAATGTATTTATATGTATGTATTTATGTCAAAACTAAAAACAAACACACCACATATTAAGGTATAAAGTTATTACATAGCTTTGGATTACTAGATTATGTTTAATTTGGTATGTTCGGATGTATATATACACGTATCTTTGTTTTGTGATGTCATAATGGATTCGCATAAAGTTTCGAGTGACGAGAATGATCAAACTGTTTACTAAAACACAAGCTAAGAAACGAAAAGTTACTTAAAAAAAGAAGCTCATTGGCTATTGTTGGAACCATATGGAGGAATTCTTTGACGAAATTGTTAAAGGAATGAGAAGATGTAACCCTTAAGATAGTTCTGGCCTATCGGAAACTTTACCCGGCCCGTCAGAATCTCTAGGACCCAGAACCAAATAGCCTTTTACGATTCGGTTCGTAATTCTCAATTTTATCAATAAAGGTGTTCGCTTTTGATGGGTCTGATTCAGGTCAGGTCTATTCTAACCCTTGCAAACCCTAGAAACAATAATTAGGTAAAAACACTCATTTTATCTCTCTTTACACGGATTATCTTTAACTTGAAAAATACTATAATAAGATTACTTTTATTTCAAAAAGTAATAGCATAAATAGAAACGCACGCACAGAATAGGATTTAAATAAGGTCATGTCTTGAAATGCTGGAGATTGTACGCGAAAGTGTAATAGAGACAACTCAACTTAGGTTGTTTTTCTTTCGGGCATTAAAAATTTAAACAAGGGGTTATTACAAAAATAGCATTCCAGATCAAGAATATCGAGATAATATCTTTAAACTTTTCATTTATAAAATTATCTTGTTTCACCTTTTTATTAAATTTGTTTTCTAAGGAAAATCAGTGATAGTTCGATATGTTTGCACCATGTGACGTAAAAGTATATGAGTTATCGACACCAACGTGATAACTTTAGGGAAGGTGTACGCACTAGGTTTCGGAGTATATTTTACTTATTTTGCAGGTTTGGTAGAACGAATATTCTCTTTTTTTTTTGCTTTTTAACAGAGGACACAATACGGATCAACTAAAAATAGTTAGACAAAACAAAGAAATAATGATAAAATAACATAGTTTATTATCTATTTAAATGTAATATAAAAGAGTATGTGTTAATAATATAAAAAGTCATAATAATAGTAATCATGATTTATAGTTAATATTATATATATATAGGGCCAGCCCAAACCAAATGAGGCTAGGCTTTAGGCCACCAATTAAATAAGGACTCATATTTTTAAATGATTTGTCAAATGTAGTTGGGCTGGCTGTAGGAAAATAGCCATACAGTAGGGAAAGTTAATTTATACTAATTATATAGATTAAAAATATATGATTCTATTCTAATGGGGATCGAACTTAGAATCGGTGATTTCAGAGACAAGTGCCTTATCCGTTGAGCTAGAGTTCTTGATGCCATTAAAGTTCAATTTATATTATTAAAGTAACAATTATTTATTACAAATGTTAAACTAGTTTAAGATTAACATGTGCCCAGTAATTTCTTGGTATTAAGAGTGGGCAAATATACTTTTTTTATTTTTTTATTTTGTATGTGGTTTTTTTTTAATTCAACTCCAATATTATAATTTGCTACCAACGCAGTAAGTGCATGGCATCCAAAAACCAACTAACAAGTTTTATTCGTTGGCAATAAAAGGCCTCGGATTTTCATCTCGCTTTAGGCCTCAAAATAGATTGAGCCGGCCCTGTGTATATGTATATATATTATATATATATATATATAAATGAAAAGTGGCTATAAAAATGATCAAACTCTCGTTGCGTAGCGTAGTGGGAAAACCCTATTTTTTTATTTTTTTAGTTGGTATTACCTGAACCGAAATCTATATTCACTTTTATGGTTTTCCGATGAGTCGAGCCGATAACGACTAAAGTCAAGGGGCGTAACATGAGGGAAAACAGATCATAACTCGCGACGTGTGGCGCGGGGGAAAACCCGGTATTTAATATTCGCGTTTATCGTTCTTAGATTTTATGGTTTTCGATGAGTTGAGCCGATAACTACTAAAGTCACACCGCGTAGCACGGAGAAAGATGATCAAACTCCCGCGTGTCGCGCAAGGTAAAAACCTAATTATTTTAATTGGTATTATCAGAAGCGATATCGATATTCGTTTTTATGGTTTATGATGAGTAAAACCTTATTATTTTAATGAGTCGAGCCAATAACAATGAAAGTAACGTCGCGTAGCATGGGGGAAAACGATCATACTCCCACCGCGTAGCATGGGAGAAATAAGCTATTTCCGCCACGTACCGCATGGGAAAATTCTGTTATCGATATTTTCTTTTATGGTTTCTGGTGAGTTGAGTCGATAACGACCAAAGTCATGCGGCGTAACACAGGGGAATGATCGAAATCTCGCCACATAGCTCCGATAGATATCCCTTTTTTACTTGGTAATATTGGAACCTGTATTGATATTCGGTTTTATTGATCTTCGCTAGCCGAGCCTATAACGACCAAAGACACGCCACCTATTTTGGGAAAAACAATCAAACTCTCATTAGGTAGCACTAGGAAAAAAACCTAGTTCTTAACAAAGGGTAAAATCACAAGACATGCTTATATATATATTATATATATATATATATATATATATAATATAATATTATATATATATATATATATATATATATATATAATACAGAAAAGCAAACAAAAAAGATATGGCTGATTGTTTTTTTTATTATTAATTCCGGTAAGGTAGGGGAGTTACAGAATAGAGGGTGGGTTTGCGCCCATCCTACTTACCATTTGAATTCATCATTGGTGTTTGAGATGGGTATGAGATTTACTAATATATATATATGTTTACTTGACCCGTTTACCTAATAATGTATACTTTACTGCATACCCAAAATAAAGATAACCTATAGCCCTATTATTCACAATAGATTACTACATTTTTCTTGGTATATTATATTATACACTTTTATTCTTAATTCTTGAATTATGGTTTTTTGGTATAATGTAATCAGCACGAAAAAGCTTCCATACTGATACTTCAAAGATATATGACTAATTTAATTCTAATAAAGTTTTGACTGAAATCAAGGGTTATTTTCCAATCCCGTTATTCAAATTTGAACTTTTTTTTTTTCAAATACACAATTTGTGAAATGCAATTGATTAATAGTTACTCGACGGATTCTAAGCCAGGTTTAGGACACACTTTTATAATCGAGTGTGCGATTATAATCACCCAAGCTCGCCCACCCCATTGTCATCCCTAGATAGCATGATACATTTTAATCGGATAAGTTGATGACATTGGTTTGCATAATATAAAACAAGATTGAAATATTTATACTCCTTGATCCACAAGGTTTTGATAGATTGAGGGTGTATTGTAAATTTCAAAAACAAGAGGTACCTAATATGTTAAACGTTTAAAAGTTGAAGGACCAAAAACAAACGTATTTGCAGATCCAATTATTAAAGCTGAAATCAAACCAACCAAATTCACTTGTCCGAGAACACAATGGCTACACCGCCGGTGAAGGTGAACGGACCACCGTTATAAACCGACGTGTCAAGAGTGTTGGTCTGTTTGCTTGAAAAAGATGTCCCATTTCAACTTGTTCCCGTTAACATGGCTAAAATGGAACACAAGAAACCGATTACATCAAAATGCAGGTACATACAATCGATTTACTGTAGTTGGTAAAGTAAAGTTCATGTTTTTTTTTTTTTTTTGTGCAAATTGATGCAAACAACTCATGCACTTCAACTGTTTGTTATAATGCCTCAAAGAAAAACAAACCTGTTGACTTGTCTTTGTTACTCTTTCTCGTACAGCCCTTTGGCCAGGTTCCTGCATTTCAAGATGATGACATCACCTTGTTTGGTAAATTCTTATTTATGTGTTTTATGTGGTTATTATCATGTTTATTGTTTATTTCTTTTTTAAATAGGAATAGTCAGCTTGAGGTGTTTTGATGAATTTAAACTGATTATATTTATCAGATTATTTCAAAATGCAATATCAAAACATCCCCATATCATAGGAATTTTAATGCTCTTTATTACTAGACAGGGTTGATACCATAAATAACCAACACAATTTATAATTTTCATGAAAAAATCGCTCAACCTAATTTTGCTATATTAAAGTGTTTAAACATGTCAAAAAATACATGAAAAAGTCTATTAGCCCAGTTTTGGTATATTAATGTCCTTAAAATTGTCTAAAATACACGAACTTGTCATTAATTAATTAAAAAAAAATCACAAGTGCATGCATTGTAGACGAGTTTAAGGACCTTGATATACCATAATTAGGCTGAGAATTCATTAAATGTTTAGGGACTTTATAATATCATAATATATTAGATTGATGGACTTTTAAAAAAAAATATTTACCCAACTGGATATTGTGTATAGGACATAGAACAAAATTTTTGCATATTAAAGTTGCTTTTGATTGAATGGCATGGAAATAAAGGAATGTATATGATTCCTTCCTTATAGATATGGGTTTCAAAAGTAGTTTACTTTTCTATTAAACTATAATACCTTGATGAGCAAGGTAAGTCTAAGAATGGAAGATTCTTTGTGTAATTGTGTTCATAACAGAATCAAGAGCGATATGTCGATATATAGCTGAGAAATACCCAAACAAAGGAACTACGGGTCTCTTTGGAACAAATCCGTTGGTCAAAGCTTCAATCGACCAATGGCTAGAAGCCGAATCACAAAGCTTTAATCCACCAAGCTCGGTTCTCACCTTTCAGCTCGTTTTTGCACCATTAATGAAACTCAAACAAGACGAGGCGTTGATCAAACAAAATGAAGCAAAGCTTGAGAAAGTTCTTGATGTCTATGAGAATAGGCTTGGCTCGAGCCGATACTTAACCGGGGATGAATTCACTTTAGCTGATCTTTCTCACTTGCCTAACACTCAGTTTTTGATGGAGAAAACTGACAAGGCCGAGCTGTTTACTTCCAGGAAGAATGTGGGTCGGTGGTTGTCTGAAATCTCCACCCGACCCGCTTGGAAGAAGGTGGTTGAAATGCAAAATGCATAATTTCAGTCATTTGTTTGAATAATAAACTTTTAGCTTCTTGTATCCAGTCGAGTTTTATTTATATCGAATAATTTTCATGTAAATGAATCAAACCGTTTGGGAGTTACTTAAGACGCCTTGTCAAAACAAGCTCAAGCCTAAACTGACATCCACTTGATAAACACGCTTGAGATCAAATATCGTATACTAAAATTTGATTAGACTCGCAAATTAAACTAAACTATATTTATATACACATCATAGTATCTATATAAATATGTTATTATATATTGTTATAAACCAGGAACCTTCCATTAAACTTTGATTCAAATAAGTGAATACGAGTGGGTTCGGTTTCGAAAGTAAGTAAATGATTATTAATCCCACATGGGCGTAAGGAAAGTTATACTAGTGGCTAATATACAGTAGTGTAGATCTCTAGAAAGGGTTGGGATTGATATTATGTTACTCTACATGGTATGAGAGCTATTTATAAAAACTAGTGTTTAAATGGCTCTGATACCATGTAAGGTAATTTGTATAAATTCTAAACTTTTTTTTATTACCCTCAAAATTGGATTACGCGACCTCAAACGAAATTATTATTTGTATTCACAATATTATAAACTACCAAAGCTTCCATTACACAATATTTTAAACTACTATAGCTTCCATTAAATTTTGATTCAAATAAGTAAAACATGGGTGGGTTCGATTTTCAAAGTAAATTGAAGTTTTAATCCCACGTATAAGTGTATGAAAAGAAAGAAACTACGGGCTCCCCTATCCATGAATTCCTATGTCATAGGAGTTTAAGGAAAGGTACCCCTTGTGACCCCTTATTATTTATACTAGCTATGGAAGCGCTCACCGGTGTCATGAAAAAAGCTCACCGGTGTCATGAAAAAAGCATGTAACATTGGGTTGTTCAAGGGCATTTCGGTTTCACCACAAGGTCCTTCATTATCTCACTTTTGCATGTTTACACTGGAATATTGTGAGCCATATATAGCCGATTACAAGTATCGGAAATAGAAAATACAGGAATAAACTTAAGAACTATTCTAGACATGTTGACTTTGTGATTTGAATACATTTAATACACAAATTTGAATCTAACTCCCGTCTAGGTAATGTGAGTTGGCTCAGAAGACCCGGCATCTGTTGTACGCCCTTGCAAGATGGAGGATCCGTCAAAGACTCCAATCTTGAAACGAATACGTATAAATGGAGTTCTTGGTAGCGGCTTGGTTAAAATATCGGCATGTTGATCTTGAGAATTGATGTGAAGAACACGTCGCAAACCAGCAGAAACTTGCTCACAGACAACGTGATAGTCTAGGGCCACATGTTTTATGTGAGAGTTGTAACATCCGTCGAAAAACAGGTTTCCAAACCCGCTTCGTTTGTTAATCGAATATCTAGTTATAAAATTTTGTTGCGTATTTATGGCTAATTTTAATTTTAAACAACACATAATTAATAAACATTTTAGAATTTAAAAACTATAATTATATAAAAGTAAAAATAAATTAAATAAAAAAATAAAGGGGCTGCCGGGTTTCGAACCTGGGTCAGCCGGAAGTCACAACCATCACCCAAATTAACCACTCCGCCACTTGCTGTTTTTGTGTAATCTAGGAAGCAAATAAAACTTAAGTTCACCCGTGAATCTATCTGTTTGCGCCAAAACTGAAACCGGTAATCGGCTTTCAACTATCCAGACTGTTGAGTGTTCGCTATTACTGATTATAACCGATAAACCCACGTTCTTAATCAATTCAGTCTTTATTGAACATTGATTCATATGATTTTCGGGTTTAATAACCGAAATCATTTATCTCCAAGTTTACACCGGTGATATCATTGTCTCGCAACTCAGAAACACTCACAGAACTTCCAATTTCATTTGCGCTCCAATTTCTGTTCGTCGGAATCATTTTCTGATATCATTGGACTTTCGCCGGAAAACCGTGACATTCATCAAATCGGTAAATTTCTCAATTCCTTCATCTTCTATCCATTGTTAGACTTTTACTAACTCAAACCCTTCAACCAGAATCGGTCCCAGACGACGATACCGGATAACCTGCAACCACCGGAAATTCTCTGAAAATTCTGAAATCGGGCTGTGAATCGGTACAAACATCTAAACTCTCTGGTAATTCTTGTTTAGTCATTTAATTTCACAATCAGTTAATCAATACTGTTAATTGGTCCACTCAGACGGAACTCATAAAACAGAGCCGACGACTTTGCCGGAGTTCTGAGAAAAATCATCTTTCCGGTACATTCATTTCCAAAACCTTCTCTATCCATTTCATTTTAGTCATTTATATGTCCGTCAATCGAATTAAACAAGAACAGTAGAATAATCGTTGTCTGTGTTGTTTTAACGAAGAAGATGAAGTTTATGTTGTGTTTATATTTAATATAAATCGGTTATATCTCGGGTTAGACACACAGTCCAGCGGTGGACTGTGTGCATTTGAAACATAGAGATACCGAGTTCGAGTCTGTCCTTGTTCCGATTCGTCACAATATTCAAACCTTTTTATAAAACCTAAATACGGAATATTTCAGTTAGTATATAAGAGGAATAAAAACAAGTGTTTTAACCAGGTTAGACACACAGTCTAGCGGTGGACTGTGTGCAACGCTAAACAACGGGTCCCGGGTTCGAGACCTGTTATGTGCACCGATTCGACATAATTAAAATCCTTTTTAAAATAAATGAATTTTGATTAAATTAAATAGTATATAAATATAATTAAAAACAGAAATATTTCGGGTTAGACACGTAGCTCAGTTGGTAGAGCTGCGTGCACGCGTACGGGAGGTCACAAGTTCGAACCTCACTCAGTGCAAACAAACACAAGACCGAACCGGTCAACAGTCAAAGTCAATGGTCAACGGTCAACCCAAAAAGTCAACATTTTTTTATATTTTTATTTATTTATTTAATTTAAAAATCAATTAAAAATACTTAAAAATAATATTTTTAAAGTTAGAAAATGACCTTAAACTCACAAAAATATATCTAAAAATCCTATTAAAATTATTAATAAAATCCACTTATTTACCGTACCTTTTCGTTATTATTTAGGTCAGTTAATCCTCGTCGATCAACCCTCTAAACTCGTGCGCATTCAACATCATCAAACGAACGCACCCAATGTGAGTGAATCTCTACAAATTCCCCGTTTTAATCACTTTTTGGGGTGTATCATGTGTCTTATTATTTATTACATTTAAACATTTGTGCATCCATCATATCCATGATCAAATGTGTATTCAATATGTATCAATTGTTTGTGTGTGGTTAATGTTTAGATTTAATTTATCATTTTCAGTACATACATCATCATAGGCCGTCTGTTCCCCATTACCTATGAGCGGAACCGTTCCCCATTACCTATGAGCGTGAACGAGGCGTTGCCAACATACGAGCGGCTCCGTTTGATTGAGCCTTGATCGCAAATACATCATCATAGGCCGTCCGTTCCCCATTACCTATGAGCGGAACGTGACGTTGCCAACATTTACATTATCATTCATGTCATATACTCACGCAAGGTGGTTTGTTATTGTTTGTTATTGTATGTTTATTTACGTTTGCTCACATATGATTATTGCACAATTTTTCCGTATTAAATATAACAAGAAATCAATGAATGTTTTCTAACAAGGTTCACTCGCCAACTTTTGTTGACCCAAAAACCCCCATTTTTACACATGATACAGGTGATCCAGTTGCAGCAAGAAACATATAGGACGGCTTAGAAGAATAAATCGGTTTAGGCTTTGGATTGTTTATTTAGTTACTTTTTCCTTGTAATTGTATGAACTTGTTTGGAATATTGAAGTTGTAATTTTGAATTTAATAAATATGAAACATATTAGTAAACATCATGAGCTTTAGTGATAACCCAATTATGCCCCGACTCTTATTCCGCTGCGGGTCGGGGTGTGACAAGAGTGGTATACGGGATATGAATTTAAGTATCTATGTAACACCTCGTAAAAACCCGCCCTATAAAATTCCGACACGTGTCCCACTGATCCTCGTATTCCACGTGCTAAAATGAGAGGGACCAAATACGTCGCTATGTTATTTTATAACCTCTGAACAACAATTTAATAGTTAAGGGTCTAAAAGTGTCAACATGCTAAACTAAGCCTTTGAGTGACCTTTTAACGAACCGAGAGTCTTATGATGTTAGTCATACTCTTTTGTGTGCCTAATATGGGCCTAAGATAGCTTTATGCACTAATTATAACGTATCACGCAAGTTTGGAAGTCCAGGGGCTATTCCTGACAAACTGCGGAAACTTTCTGATTCTCGTATTTTGAATATGGACTTTATATACAAATCCAAATATGTATATTCAATAAAATCTTACGTTTTATTGATAAGAATACAAGGATGTCAATCGTTGCGAAATTTCGATCGCTTGTGTCCGTTTAAGCGTTTTACCCTACACGCGATCGTTCAACCGAACGAACTGACCTCTGGGATACTTCTGGACATAATTTAAGTCACGCATACCTTAACGCCCTTATTGAGCCTTGAAATCAGGTTAAAAGGGGTTACGGGTGACAAAACGCGACAATAACAAGTCCAGGGGCCAAAAGTGTCAACAAATGAAAGTTTGGCTGCTGATTTGGGTCCTTACGGATGTAACAGTGGACCCTTACGGTCCGTAAGCTCATCTGCAGGCAGTCATATGCTTGTTCAGCAAGCATTGCTCCATATCTCGCACCTAGCTCGTTTTTGCCACTCTTAACCTGGTCTTGACACCTCCCAAACACTTGTAATCATCCTAACAACCCTCTAAACACCTGGAATGATCTCCTTGATCCTCTTCCACTATAAATAGGTGATGGGTTTCATTGTTTAAACTTGCACCTATCCTTCTTTCTTTCTCTTAACTCTCTTGTGGAGGTTCCTGATTGTTTAGGAGCTTCCTTTGAGTCTTCTTCAGTCATTAGGACCACAAGTAAGTGTTCCTTCTATGGCTAGTTCTTTTATTTTGGCTTTTAAAGCCAACAGTCAAGCGTTTTCGATAAACGCTTTGACTTTCGGTTTAGACCTTAAAGGTCCAGCCAATGTTCGCAACGAATGTGGCTACGTGATCGTAATTAGGTTGGTGTTAATCCCTCAAAACGGCACCTCCTAATTACCACGTTTGCTTGGTCAATTGACGAGTCAACATATTAATGTTTTAAAAGTCAACGGGTCAGATTTTGAAGTATTCATAATCTGAGTTTATACATATTCAAAAATATTTTTAACACTTAAACAACTTGGGAATAATTATTAGAACATGTGTAAACATGTTCAGCTCGTCAATTTTAGTTTTAGGGTCGGTTCGCAACCGAAAGTCGCAAAGTTTGACTTCTGCGTTGACTTTCAATTATGAACTGAATTAGATTAGTATGCTACTGATTTAAGGTCCCATTACCATCATATTATGATGTAGCATAACCCTTTGAGGTTATATTACATGATCATAATAGTAATCCGAGTTTTATGCGAGTTTCCGCAAATATGCCATACTTTGACTATTTTGCCATTTTATTTAAAAATGAGGTTTTAAACACCAATGAACTTGAAAATGATTTAGACACTGATATTTTAACATGTTTAACATATTTTGGTGTTACAAATCTGACCATAAACTCAGTTTTCGTATAATGTCGTAAAATATGCTTTAAAGCGATCGAAAGGCCCTTTCGGCGCATAGAACGGTTTTATACGTAATATATCATACTAAACTCATTACATACTTATATAATATCATAATTAGGATATTTTGGGATATCAAAATTGAGTTTATGCACAAGATCTTGTATTACGCTCTTAAATGACGATAACGCCCTTATGACACCTAAAATGGTTTTTAATCATGATTTTCATACAAAACTTTTTACATACTGATGTGTTATATTAAATAACATATTTTAGCTATTTAAACCTTTTTCAAAACATCAGTTTCATAAAACATCGCAAATATCGTCATTTAACGACTTTAACGCCTTTTTGACGCGTAATATGGTTTTAAACTATATTTACCAACCAAGACTTGTTAGCTACTAATTTTATAACTCATTTAAAATATTTTTACAGTGGGTACATGTTATAAACTCAGAATCCAAAATACGCTTTCGAAACTATGTGTGAAATTACCAAAACGCCCTTTCGGAGCATAGCTTGGTCTTAAATTATGAAACCCACATATGTTTATATCCTACGGATATTATATCATATATAAAGTATTTTAACAAAATGTTTATGGTCGTAACATCAGATTATACGGAAGTTCCTTTTATACGTAACTAAATGACCAAAATGCCCTTATGAGGCAAAATTTGATTTTTAAAACCTAACAGGCATACAAGTTGATATCCCACTGATATTATAACTTGTTTAAAGTATATTGGCATATGGAACTCGTTCATGAAAGCCTACGAGGCTAGTTTACGTAATTTAACCGAAACGGCTTTAACCTTATCATTTTTATTTCAAAATACAAAATGTTATATGTTTACCCGTATAATACAAGTCATTGTACTTGTCGGATTTAAACTACATTCTTTCCGGTCATCGCTTAATCAAGCGTGTCGTACCGTTTTTAATACTTTAAGCTAGCCGATCTAAGTCTATGACTTAAAAAAGATCGGTTAGCATTCTAATTGGTTTTTTATACCACCATTCCGGACTAGAGCCTTCCGGTAAAATGTACCTACGTTTACTTAATTGAATATGGCTGAGTTATTATAAATCTGCATTATAAGACGAGTGCTAGCTCAGGTAAATACTCTTAACTTATTTTCCCTATACGGGCTTGGGATACGATAAAATATTTACCGCATGGTCGGGTATGAGATTCGAAGACCAATGTGTTGGGAAATTCAAATAACCCGTTTTAATTCGTATTGCTTGACTTAAACATTTGGGGTTAATTTGACCGTGTCCTGTATATCCTTGACTCATTTAGTTGTAAGTGGCCACGACCTAAGCGCGGGGTGTAGGCATACACCTGACAGACGCGAAATGGTTTAAATAAATAATTTTATAACCCAATACGGGTTTACCCAATATGGGTGTTCCCAATAAGGGAATAAATTATAATTTTATAACCCAATATGGGTTTTCCCAATAAGGGAATAAGTGGTGTCTCGGTTAATCATGAATCGACATAGAGTCCGGTCCCGATATGTATTGTCAAGTTATGTAAAACCGATAACATGAGATATAGTTTATCCCAAATATAAAAAGATTTTTCGTGCCTTGTGCACCTAAATCAAATTTTGAAAAGGGTTTCAAAATGTGTCGATTGATTGTATTTACCAGTGTAAACTGACGTATTTTCAAATAATTAAACTATAGGTACAAATACGTAAATAGGCTGGAAGTTGCTCAGTAGCAACATAAGAGGTCTTGCAAGTCCTTAGATATGCCCAAAGTCTGTTGAACATCATTTTATATAATTAAATGATCCGCCTGTGGATCTTTATTACAGGCCATTGTATTTGAACTTTGAACATTCCGGTTTGTAATAATATTTAATCCAAGACTTCCGCTGTGCAATTCTGTGTTGTTTGGTTATGATGATATTAACATACGTCACAATATTCCCCACCGGGCCCACCGGGTTATACGTGAAAATCGGGGTGTGACAGGTTGGTATCAGAGCCGACGTTTGAGTGAATTAAACACTAGTCTTTTGTGTTTAATCTCAAATGACACAGTAGCATATTCCTTAAAACTTTCCAAGTCTAGACTTGATATAGGAATGCTCTCATCCCTGTTAAATAAATCTTGCTTTGATTTTATGTAATTCAGAAACAAGTCGCCAAGCAAAGAAGCCATTGATGAAAATTATTCTCATCCAATGCCACGGAATGTTATGCTTCGTACTGCGGCTTAGTTAAGCATGCGACCGATTTGGAGGAAAGACTTTAATAAACTTATTCTTAAACCCAAACCTATTGAAACCTTAAACTAGACTTCAGAGTCAATACCTGAGGTCCCTGAGGCTCAAATTTTGAAGTCTATATTTGTGGAGTCCATACCAGAGGTCCCTGAGTCTCCGACTTCAACGATAATACCAATGGGTACTTATAATCGATATTTCTTATATCCGAATTCTTGGAATTCCAAAAACTTTATGCTTATCAAACTCCAATTCGTGATCCATTTTATTCTTTAACCATTGAATCCTTGGATTATACTTTTATAACAAATCCCGATTCGAAGTTATTACACTTTCTATTAAAAACCTTTGTGTTATTACCATACGTGGCAAGCCAAGAAGAGGAACAACAAGGAATGAATTAAAGGGGACTCTGGAAAATCCTTCTTTCAATTATATTTTATTTTCCTTTGAGTCCTTATGTGGACATGTCTCTTCTGCTTAGTCCCTGCGTGGACATTGTTTATTATAGTCCTTATATGGACCTATCCTTCTATTTAAATCCCTGTGTGGACATTTGTTTCATGGTGAACATATTATCTCATTATAAGTCCCTTGTGGACATGTTATTTCTTATAGTCCCTATATATGGACTTATATATTCATTTTAGTCCCTGTGTGGACTTAAGTTGCTTTTAAGTCCCTGCGTGGACAAGTTAGTTATCAAAAGTCCTGTTTAAGGCGCTATTGTAATTTCCTAATGTTTAACGGAAAGAATTTTGAAGTTATTATCATTATATTATATGTATTTCATTACATCCTTGTTCAAGCAATCATTTCGATTTTAATTCAAACTTTATCAATCCGCTAGAATTCAAAAAGATCTTCTTGATGGTTTACCCCAGCCAAGTGACAAGTTCACATTAATTGGCAAATATAAAACGGTAGTTAAGAAGTAAATCCTTCTACCATGATAGTTAAGGAAGATCATCCCTTCTGTCCAGAGGTGGTGAACGATGTTCAAGCCTCCAAGCCTTTATGATCAGTGCGATCATGGCTACATTGATAAACCATTTTAAGACAATTATTCTCAATTAACATTCAAAAAATGTTAATACTCCTGACAGTGTGACTTGAGGAACCACACTAGTCGTCTGGGTGAAGGACTATGTCCAAGCCTTATAGCCTATGTGATCAAATTTGATCCCGACTTATATCATCAATACGATGATCAAGATTTAACACCCATTAGTGATGTAGTGCCTACAGGCCATGATTTAACATCCATTAGTGATGTATTGCCTACGGGCCATGATTTAAACACCCATTGGTAATGTAGTGCCTATGGGCCATAATATAAACATCCATTAGTGATGTAGTGCTTACGAGCCATGATTTAACATCCACTAGTGGTGTTTCGCCTACGGGCTATATTGTCAATTAAAGATAAAGGCAGTGGTGACCTTTATGGTTCCCTGTCCAAAGTGATGGGCTATGCCCAAGTCTCATAGTCAATAAGATCAGTATGATCGTGACTGCTATCATCAGTGCGATGATTACTATTTTAATATCCATTTGAGATGTAAATTGATTTGCCTACGGGCCATATAATATTGTCAGTTATGACAACAACAGTTGTGGTCTACGACTCCCTGTCCAAGGGTGATGAACTATGTTCAAACCTTAAAAGCCCAATTGATCAATTTGATCGCGTCTTATATATATTTTATTATGTCCTTTGTGACAAGGCCTTTTGTGCCAAATCTACATGTCAATTAGTGACAAGACCGTTTGTGCCATACCTCTTATGTCTTATATGATGAGGCCATTTGTGCCATATTTTAAGTCCTTTGTGACAAGCTTACGAGATACTTAAAATGTCATTATGACAAAGACAGATGTGACTCTATGATCCATTGTCCCATAAATTCATGGACTTTGTCCATATTATATTTTGCCTATAATAGTCGATTGAGACTTGGGCCAGTACATATTAATGACACTCTTAGTAGTGATAAATCCGAATAATTATGTCAATGAGCACAAGGGCGAAGGATTTATATATCCAAGTTTATAAGCCTTAATGGTTGGATAATATCATGGTTAACACATGAAGTATATATTTTAATAGTATTTAAGCATTAGAATGGCTCACACCGATGGTGCTAGTAGGCGTCATCACGACAACGATAATGATAAGAAGAATGCGAACATAGTCATCAATGAGGACGACTTTCAGGCTCGTATAGATGCAGCTGTAGGAAAGGCTATGGAAAAAGCCTTTGAAAAGTTTAAAAAGTCGAGTTCTACTCGCTCTAAATCTGTATCTAAAACACTCTCGAAACCACTTTCCTCTGATAAGAAAGAGAGTTCTGTACACTCGTCTAATGTGAGGAATGAAGCTAAGAAATAGGAAATTCGTGATAAGGACCATTCTTCCAAGGATGGGTGTTTGTATAAATACTTCGTCTTGGGCAAACCACGAGACTTTAATGGAGAAAAAGGGGTTGTTGAAACCCTAAGGTGGTTAGATGAGATGGAAACAGTGGTTGATATCAGCGGCTGTGCTGATAAGGATGTTGTTAAATTTGCATCCCAGTCTTTCAAGGGCAATGCCCTAATCTGGTGGTAGGCTTTGATGTAGTCAACTGGGAAGGTGCACTTATATAATGTTGGGATTGAACCTGTACAAAGGAACAGATGATATAAAGCCAAAATACTCTATCCGAGGATTGGTCCTTCTATCAGTACTTAGAACCTATGATAGACTAAACTTGCCTTCTAAAGTCTGATATTCATGCAACATCTGCCTTCACAAATGCCAAAGGTCTGACAGAAGAAAGGAAGCAGTGCTTAGCCATCAGAGTTTAGTTTACTTGTTTTAATTCCAATGTAACGGTGCTTTTGCACTAACAGATGTTAGGGATCAGTGTTTCAAGTTAGTTAGATTATTGTTAGATGTCTCTATCAACCCTGACGTCATCAAAGATGCTCAGTGGTTAGATAGTTTAGTATAAATACTAGTGTCAATGTAACAGTTGAATTCGTCTTCTTAAAAAGATCTTTACACCAATCATCTTCTTCCATTTTCTGTACTATCAACTTATTTGTAATAGCTGAGGGGGAGTTTGTGAATCACATGAAAAGTTTACATACTTGAAAGCATGATGATGATGATGAAAACAAACGACCTTTACTTATAGTAAAATTTTTCCATTCTATTCTGCTGCATTTTCTTTAGAAACTTCAATCATATTTTAATTCTTAAAACAAAAACTACAAGTAAATCAAACTCAGATCTTAACAATTGGTATCAGAGCTTGGTCAATCAAAATTTGATTATTATCAATTTGATTTGAAAGATCAGCTCTCCCTGCTAACTAGTTTGATAGTATTTATTGAATACAGAGTTTTATTACGTTTAAAGTTTTAAAAACACAAATCTGTTGTAAACAAGCAGAAATAGCTCAAAACACACAGGATTCCAACATTGGATCCATGTTTAAACCACCAATGTTGAAACGAAATAAATATTTCACATGGCAACATCGGATGGGTCACATCCTGGCTCAGCAAAACACCAGCTGTTGGCGATTTGTTGTGTATCGACCACATATTCCAATGGTCCCAGCACAGAGGATCCAAATACTCAAGTGCCAAAAAGTCCCGAAAATTACTCTGAGCAAGACTTCCAGAAAATAGAGTTGGATGCAAAAGCGTTTAGCATTGTTGCTTCTGCGCTACCCAACGAAATCTATGCTGGATTGCT
Organism: Scalesia atractyloides; assembly: GCA_947069175.1. Classification (NCBI taxonomy): domain Eukaryota; kingdom Viridiplantae; phylum Streptophyta; class Magnoliopsida; order Asterales; family Asteraceae; genus Scalesia; species Scalesia atractyloides. The sequence goes on from CAMTDV010000030.1 coordinate 58,549,495, forward strand.
CCACTGCAATAGTGCAAAAGAGTTATGTGATGCACTAAAAGAACAGTTCGGTGGGACTGAGGAGGTGATAGAGAATAATAGAGAAGTTTTAAATCAACAGTACGAGACGTTTTGTCACGTAAAAGGTGAGTCATTAACAGAACAGTTCGAACGTTTTAGTTGTCTCATTAGTGAATTGAAACTTGTTAACATGGAATTTCCTAATTTGACTGTCAATAGTCGTTTCTTAAGATCGTTACCAAAAAAATGGGAGACTGTAGCTTACGTTACTCGAACATCTGTTGGTTTTAAAGAGATGACCCTCACTCAACTTCATGGTCGACTTCTCACTTATGAGAGAGAGTTGAATCAGAAAAAGAAGTTACAAGAGTATGGGAAAACAACTGATGACTATACCTTGGGTAACACTGCTCTTTATGGTCATGAAGAGAGTTCTGGTAGTGGGAAGTGTAACACCCCAAAAACGTAATGGTGACGAAAGTTGGTGCCCATAAATATCTTGTCGAACGATGCGTTGTTAATGTTGGACATTTAACTTAATTAAAACAAAGTTTTTAAAACATCAAGTTTAAAGTACGTCACAACCACACCACAGTTAAGTTGTTTTGATCCTTATGGATCTTATTACATAGGTCCTAAAGTTTTAAAAGTTTGTCCAAAACATTCATAAAACAACCATGCATCAACAACCACAAGATACGCCATAATTCCCGAAGCATGCTCAAGTACCTGAAGAACACGTTAAAATCAAGTGTTAACACAGAGGAGGGTGAGCTCACATATTCAAATTTAAAACAAGGAAAACTTTCTAATTATGTGTTTATTATCAAAACATTAAAATAATATTTTCGAAAGTTAATTTATTTCCTTAATGAAATCCATGGGTCAGCCGTAGCAAGCATTTCCCCGAAACCTTCGATCTAAAGCATCTTCCCAAGTTTTACATATTAATTTGATAGCATCAAATGTTCAGACTTGTATGTTTGCAAGACAATACGAACTATATATTAACAATAAGGGTATAATCAAGACTAGACTATAATAGAATATCAATTTGTCGTTTGACTTGATCGGAGCGACCGATCACGACGGGGTAGTCAACCCGATAGATCTAACAACAATTCTACGTGTTCAATACTTAAATGATTAAACAGCAATACTTGCGCATGTACCCATAAGGGCCACCTATAACACTTGCCTCATGACAATATATATATCCTACTAAAATGATAAATTTAATATTTCATGTTGCACGAATTCCCCGAAGTCCCCACCGAAACGTAAACCATACCCGGTACTTACTATCTTGAGACCGAGCCAATTCGTCACAACTTTAGATTTAAGCATTTCTAAATCTACAAGGTCGAGCTGGAGAGCGTTTAGGAGGAATGGCAGCAAGTTGGAGTGAAATGGTGAAGGGTTGTATTTATAGGCAGAGAAGAGTGGAGGTAGTTTGGTGATATTTTCGTGTGGAAATCCATATTTTCGTGCGAAAAATGCCATTTTCGCACGAAATATGTCATTTTCGCATGAAAATGTCATTTCGGGCCAAAAATGCAAAGTTTTCGCATGAAAATACAATTTTCGTACGAAAATATGAATTTTCGTACGAAAATATAAATATATTTTTTTGGATTCTAATGATTAAAACACACACTTTTTACAAAAGGAACCTATGCTAGAAAAATTCCTAAAAATTATTAAAAATCCTTTTGTAATGCTTTCGTTCGTATTAGTTAATTGTATTAAGCGTTGCGTATAAAATGCGGTAAAGCGAGTTGTTTGAGCGAGAGCGTTGCGAGTATTAAGCGTTTAATAGGCGTCTCAGTTCCCAAGTCCTGAGAGAGTCGCGTTGTCTAAGCAAGCAGATAGACTTGGAAACATCACGCAAAGTTTATAGTATTTAGCGAGTGCGTTATAAGCGTTGTGAGGTGCGATGTAGTGTAGTAAGCGATATAGTTTACATTATGATCTGAATCTCTGGTGCTAGGCGTAACGAGAGTAACAAGCTGCGAAAATGCGGGTTGTTACATGTCAGACATTTACTCACATACACCACAATATCTCTCTTCATATTCGGCCACCAATATAACTCCTTAATATCCTGATACATCTTGGTAGAATCGAATATCTGGACTTATGAGCCTCGTTCATAACCAGTTCACGTAGGTTACCTCTAAGCGGAACCCAAACTCGGTTCATGAAGTACATTACTTCATCTGCTTTTGGTATCAGTTCACTTTCCAAACCTCTCAAACTTTCTCTTCTCAGGTTCTCATCTTTCAAAGCTTCTCGTTGTGCATTACGAATTCGATTGGTCAAATTCGTTTGTATGGTCAAACCCAAAGCACGCACACGCAGAGGCTTCTCCCGCTCCTTCCTACTGAGCGCGTCAGCAACAACATTTGCTTTTCCCGGGTGATAACGAATATCACACTCGTAATCATTGAGTAACTCTACCCAACGCCGATGTCGCATGTTGAGTTCCTTCTGATCAAAGATATGCTGGAGGCTCTTATGGTCTGTGTAAATCGTACACTTCGTTCCATACAGATAATGTCTCTAAATCTTCAAAGCGAACACAACAGCTCCCAACTCTAAATCATGAGTTGTGTAGTTCTTCTCATGCACTTTCAGTTGTCTGGATGCATAGGCTATCACTTTGTCCTTATGCATAAGCACGCAACCAAGGCCCAAACGTGACGCATCGCAGTATACAACAAAACCGTCATTTCCCTCAGGCTGGGATCGAATAGGTGCACTACACAACTTCTCCTTTAACATCCGAAAAGCTTTCTCCTGCTTCTCTGTCCAATCAAACTTCTTATCCTTTCGGGTCAATAGCGTTAATGGCTGCGCTATTCTGGAAAAATTCTCAATGAACCTTCTATAATACCCAGCAAGTCCTAAGAATTGTCTCACCTCTGACGGAGTCTTTGGCGCTTCCAATTCTTAATCGCCTCTATCTTCAACCGGTCTACATGTATACCTTTCTCATTTATGACATGTCCGAGAAAATGCACCTCCCGAATTCAAAATTCACATTTAGAGAACTTGGCATACAACTTCTCTTTCTTCAACAGCTCCAGAATCATCTTCAAATGTTGCTCATGATCTTCCGTGGTTCGTGAATAGATTAGTATATCGTCAATGAATACTATCACGAATTTGTCCAAATAGGGTTTGCATACCCTGTTCATGAGATCCATGAACACTGCAGGCACATTATTTAGGCCAAAAGGCATGACTAAGAACTCATAACGTGTTCTAAATGCAGTCTTTGGAACATCTTCCTCAACAATCTTCAACTGGTGATATCCTAAGCTGGTCGAACAAATCATCGATTCTTGGTAACGGGTATCAATTCTTGATAGTCAGCTTGTTCAACTCTCTGTAATCAATACACATTCTGAAGAAACCATCTTTCTTCTTCACGAACAACATAGGTGCTCCCCAAGGCGAAAAGCTTGGTCATATGAAACCTTTGTCTAATAGCTCTTGGAGCTGATTTGACAATTCTTTCATTTCTAACGGTGCTAATATGTATGGAGATTTTGCAATCGGTGCAGCACCAGGTACAAGATCGATTTTAAACTCGATCTGTCTCGCAGGGGGTAATCCAGGCAAGTCTTCAGGGAAAACTTCCTGATAATCGCGAACTACAGGAATTTCTTCAATCTTCCCACTTTCAGCCTTCGTATCCACTACATTAACCAAGAACACAGGATAGCCTTTACGTAACATCTTGTGCATCTTCATAATACTAACAACTCCTGATACTCGATTCGATCGGTCACCGTGAATAACTAAAGCTTCACCACCACCAGGATGAGGTATCCGCACTTGTTTCTCCGGACAAATGATCTCAGCTCCGTGCTTGGATAGCTAATCCATCCCAACGACTACATCAAAACTACCCAGCTCCACTGGTAATAAATCGATACTAAAACTATGATCGCATAACCAGATTCTACAATCACGAATGACTTCGCTAGTCTCTATCAATTTTCCATTTGCTAATTCTATCGAGTACTTTTTACTTAGCTTACTTGTTTGAGAACACAGAAACGGTTCAAAGTTTTCGAAACAAAACTCAAGTTAGCACCAATATCAAATAGTACGAACGCAGAATGGTCATTGATTAAGAACGTACCGGTAACCACTACAGGATCATCACGTGCCTTCCCAGCATTCAGCTCAAAAGCTCTGCCCCTGGCATTCCGACCCTTCACATTCGGACAGTTCCTCTTGTAGTGTCCTTGCTCTCCGCATTCATAGCATCCCTCGAGCTTAACTCCCTCCGACGTACTCTTAGCATAGCACTCGCGAGTAACATGTCCAGTTCGACCACATCTGGCACACTTTCCCTGCTCATCTCCGTGAGTCTTCTTTACTGAACCACTTCCGCCATCCATGGCATTATCCTTCCTCGAACCACTAGAATTAGCCACATATGCCTTCCCCGAATCGTGTTTCTTCTCACGCTTCACATCGGAATCCCTTCTCGAGCTCTCAGACTTTCGCTTCCGCGAATCTCCAGATCTAGGCTCAGAACGCTCTGATCGGTCAGATTTCCCATCTGCCTTGACTTTTCTCGACGGCTTCCCAGTCTCCTCCTTCCTGTTAAGGCTACTTTTGCGAGTAACATCATCCGCTAATGATTTCTCTAGAGTAGTAGCTTCCAGATAGGTAGTGAGCTTCGCTGATGTAACCATACTGCGAATTTGTGGCGACAATCCCTAAGTATACCTTTCTATCTTAACGTACTCAGGAGTGACCATTCGTGGAACCAATCTAGCCAAATCATTGAACCGAGACGTATAAGCTCTGACATTCAGGCCTTCCATGGTCAAATTCCAGAAGTCAGTCTCAATCTTCTGCATCTCACTACGCGGGCAGTATTCCTTAAGAAGCATCTCTTTTAGTTCGTTCCAGGTAAGACTGTAAGCCGCGTCTTTGCACAAAACTTGAACTTGAGTGTTCCACCAGGATAAAGCTTCATCAAGAAATGAACACGAAGCATACCTAACCCTCTGATCAGCAGCACAACCGCTGATGGCCATCACAGACTCCATCTAGTGATTTCCAGAGGCCCTTCAGCACCGGTAAATGATCGTGGGTTACAGCCCTGAAATGTTTTATACGTACATCTATGCACTGTTCACAAGGTTAATGAAAAATCAATATTTCGCTCTGATTATGTCTTAACACAGGAACTACTAAAACTTTTCCAATCATTATATTACCTTGCGGGTTTCCAATCTATATACCACCATCACCATGCCCAGGAGCACCACGTCCACGTCCTTGCCCAATATTTTGGTTGGCTTCACGCTGTTCCAAGGCAGTATTAACGTGTTGGGCTATGAGTTGTGCCAGCTCTTCTGGGGTGGTAGGTAGTCCAGTACCCTGTCTCACTTTTGGTGGCATCTTGTCGTTTCTATTATTGCAATAATAATAATATCAACATAATACGTTATTTAAATATATCAATCATTACATAATAGTGAACTAAACAATACATATGCATCCACGTAATAATGAGAATAATTTAACCAAAAGAGAACCCATATCATTGATATTTATCATGGAAATTACAAAGCTTGTTTATAGTACAACGACCAATCAAAATTTGGTGTGACATAATCAACCACCAATAACAAGTCTATATGAAATTTCCTCCTAAATATCCAAAAATTTAGCATGCAAACCAATATAAGGGTTTATCAAAAGAGACATACAAACAGACAACACAAACAACAAACTACAATCACTTCTTCAAACCAACAAACTCTAGATGCTTCCTCACAAGCTCCTACAACTCTACTATCCTCCAGTGCATCTGATCCATAGCACTGTCATCCAAATCCTTCAGCTCATCAAACCAATCCATCTGACCCTCTAAGTCCTTCACTTTTCCCTTGGTCGCCTCTAGGTCTCCGCATATAACCCCCAACTAACGGTCGCAATGTGAGCATCGATCAACCCATACTCCTTTCTGCTTCTTCGAAGCAGACTCCACGACAGCTCTGGAGGTTGAAGCGATGTCTCCGACAGGTCGAGTCCTCTTTCTACATCGGAAATAGACTAGTGTAGGTGCAGTGGAGACTCGTGACTCGGGCAGCTGAACAGACGACTCAGACGTAACGGGTGGAGGGATCTCAGGTACGGGCTCAACAGTGCCAGTGGGTGGAGTTACTATGGGCTCTATGGGTAGAACCGTAACAGTAGTGGCGTCCACCACTGGTGCAATCCCGAACGATCCTCCAATCAAAGGGGTACCTCTACCTAGCTCATCAACTATAGGCGCAGTGCCGGATGACTGTCCGATCTCGAAAACCGAGGGTGGAATAGAATCATCATCGTGTATCCTTCCGTTACCAGTATGCGCGTAATGGGGGTCGACCTGGCTGGCGAATGCAGCAGGGCCATCATAGAACGACGAGGCAAATTCGGCCATGTTAACGATTTGAGAGGTGACGGAGGATATCTCTGGCAAAACGGATCTAGGTGAAGTCTCGAATTCTGGCTCTCTATCTGAGTCAGTAATCTCGATGACCTCGTGCTTGTGCGACATATGTGACATTTCTAACCGTACAAAGTAAGTGTGTGTTCAAATGAAAAATAACACATAAAGCACAAATAAATAGATTAACACGTATGCACAATAACACGCAATGGTTTTCATACATGATAAAAATCCATGTTTATTTAAAAATTTTGGCTTCGCGAATTTTGGACTTATATCTCAAAATTCTTCGGTTGAAGTCTAGAGTTTTCCCCTGAAAACATCTAACTCGCTAACAACCGTCGGCTCTGATACCAACTTCTGTAACACCCCAAAAACGTCACAGCGGAAATACAAACGTAATGGTGACGGAAGTTGGTGCCCATAAATATCTTGTCGAACGATGCATTGTTAATGTTGGACATTTAACTTAATTAAAATATAGTTTTTAAAACATCAAGTTTAAAGTACGTCACAACCACACCACAATTAACTTGTTTTGATCCTTATGGATCTTATTACATAGTTCCCAAAGTTTTAAAAGTTTGTCCAATGCATCAACAACCACAAGATACACCATAATTCCCAAAGCCATGCTCAAGTACCTGAAGAACACGTTAAAATCAAGTGTCAACACAAAGGAGGGTGAGCTCACACATTCCAATTTAAAACAAGGAAAACTTTCTAATTATGTGTTTATTATCAAAACATCCAAATAATATTTTTGAAAGTTAATTTATTTCCTTAATAAAATCCACGGGTCAGCCGTCGCAAGCGTTTCCCCGAAACCTTCGATTTAAAGCATCTTCCCAAGTTTTACATGTTAAATTGATAGCATCAAATGTTCAGACTCGTATGTTTGCAAGACAATACGAATTATATATTAACAATAAGGGTATAATCAAGACTAGACTATAATAGAATATCAATTCGTCGTTTGACTTGATCGGAGCAACCGATCACGAAGGGGTAGTCAACCCGATAGATCTACTAACAATTCTACGTGTACAATACTTAAATGATTAAACAACAATACTTGCGCATGTGCCCATAAGGGCCACCTATATCACTTGCCTCATGACAATATATATATCCTACTAAAATGATAAATTTAATATTTCATGTTGTACGAATTCCCCCAAGTCCCCACTGAAACATAAACCGTACCCGATACTTACTCTCTTGAGACCGAGCCAATTCGTCACAACTTTAGATTTAAGCATTTTTAAATCTACACGGTTGTTTTCTCTAAAACACCGTAAAATCCCCGTTTCATCCCCGAAACATATTTATTCACAAAACCGCTTCTACCCGTAACATATTGATATCATCAAATCATATATTTTCCATGAAAATATACATTTTATATAAGCAAAGGTATGTTTTATTCAAAAACATCTTTAATCCTTTTAAGGTGTGTTCTTCCCCCAAAACATATACAAAACAGTAAAAAGATGGGGTTTAGTGATACTCACCTTTGGGTGCGTAATTAAATTAGCACGATCTCTCAATTTGATTCTACACGTCCTAATATATGTAGGAACGATTTAATAATCAATATTTCTCAATATTCCTAAGTTTCTCCAATACTTAGAATTTTCACATAACTTTGAAATTTTCTCGAAAAGTCATTATTTTTTATTATGTTGGGGCTTTAATATATATAAGTTCATATATATATATATATTTTAAGATTCTGCGACTTGAACAATTTTATTGGTGACCTTAATGTTATCTCCATTAACACTCCCGTTTATAAGTACTATACATCTACGATTTGCGCGTCGTAATATATATACATAAACGTGCACATGTACATAATATCATAACACGTGAAATCTCGTTAACTCATACACTTTATCATTTTTAAAGCATGCATACATGAAATAAATTATTAAGTTAACCTATGTATTAATTTTTATGCTCGACAAATAAGTTACACATTTAACGCGATTTTACCGGTTCTATCGTTTTAAACATAAAAGCGCACATGCATAGACTTAATTCCCGCTATCATGTCAAGACTTAACATATTATCGCATACACATATTTAAATCACATAACACATTTAAACACATAAGGTTCACCCATGAACAACCCATTCTAGTGTACATTGAAAAATGCGTATTTTAGCGATTCAGTAACGTTTTCGGGCGTTGGAAGTCATGTATGACCAACCAAACACCAAATAAACTTAATATAAGTTAAAATACTTATATTTATATCAAAAATATCAGTTTAGTTACTAATCTAAAACAGTTTCATAAAAACCTCTTAAAAAGGCGATTTTACCGTTTTTACCGCGTAGTTTTGCCTCAAACGTTACCATAACCATCCGAACTCGAAACGACTTCTTATTTTAACACAATACATGTTATTTACTGATTAAAATAATGGTTATAATAAGATTAGTGCAGTTTTTGTGTAAGTCACATAAATCATGTGATTTCACGTATTTTACAACTTTTTAAGCACAATGTATTACATGCAAAGCTAGTAAACTTAATGACAAGTTTCATACTACTTTAACACATGAAATAACCTTATTTCTAAGGTTTATAATCTGATATAAAATTATTTTTATCATAACATAATTTAATCACCATTTTATGTTCATACACCCACATGTATGACCAAGTACAAGCACTTAATGCATGTATCTAATATCATCATCATTTCTCATGAACTTAATGCATATATTCTTATCTTAAATGCATGTTCATATAATCCAAAACATTCAAGTTCATCTAATCATGTACATCATCATCACAAGATGCATGCATGTATTATTTATGAACTAACAAACAAATGTTCATGTGTATGCATATACACACATACATACACGGCTACATATACATTCCAAAACTCAACTTTTCATGTTCATACTCTAATCATATGAACTTGATTTTAAAACCCTTTAGAACCTTCTAAAGATTACATGCATTCACCTTTCAACATCTTATCCAACAAGAATCATTCAAACATCAAAACTCAAAATCTCATATGCATATACATACATATATACATACGACCACATATACATACACACATCCATCCATTTTTATTTTTATTAAAAACCCATTTGACATAGTTTTCAAGTTAGTGTTCAAATCCAAGAACATGAGAAACCCCATCTACTATCATCTTTACCAACAAGAATCAAGAACATTTTTAAGGGACATGATTTTATACCTTTAAGATTCTAGTGGGGACATATACATACACACATCCATCCATTTTTATTTTTATTAAAAACCCATTTGACATAGTTTTCAAGTTAGTGTTCAAATCTCATATGAAGCCTTGTTCTTGCTTGAATCTCCTTCGAATCACCTCCAAACCTTCATACAAGTTTGGAAACACCTCTAAATGAGCTTGGATCTTCTTGGAATGGTTGAAATTTGAAAAATGGTGATGTTAGAGGGGTGTTCGGCCGTGGGTATTCAAGAGAGAGAGAGTTGAGTGTTTTGATAATGTTTCTTGGATTTGGGGGATCTTTGGAAGATTTGTAGAAGATGCAATCATCATGCAATGCTGCCAAGGCCAACAAGTGTTGGAGAGAGGAGAGAGAGCCCCTATGGCCACCACCTCCATGCCCCCCACACACCACATTTTGTATATATACATATATATTACATATATTGGTCAAAAACTGGTATTTAACTGGATACCGGGTGTTTTATCTAGAACACATCAAACATCATATATGAACATCATAAATAATCAAATACGGCCTTTTATTCATTCATGACACGTGTTACATTTGTACGGTACAACCTAAATTACCGGGTGTCATAGGAAGTTTCAAGGTTATGATCATTATATTGATATAACATCTGGAAACAATTTTACCTCTGATCCTTACACACCCATTTTTTCTTTTGCTGCAAATGGGGAAAACCAAAACTCTGACAATATATCCTTTGAAATGAATGACTTACAACATTTTGAACCTGCTGATTTGGAGGAAATGGACATTTTACATCAGCTGGCACTATTGAGTGTTAGAGCAAGTAAATTTTACAAAAGGACTGGTAGGAAATTTCCAGGATTGCGTGGGGGTTGAAAGTGGAGTGGGGGATAAATCCAAAATCAAATGTTATAAGTGTAATAGGTTAGGACATTTTTCCAGGAATGCAGATCTCAAACTGCAGGTCCAATTGTGACTCACCCAGGCCCTAGACCTCAAAGCACTGCTCATTATTCCCATTATACCCCTGCACCACAAATTGTACATACTGCTCATTTTGCACATCCTGCTACTAATGTCCCTGTCCATTATATCCAAACACCTACTCCACATATTCAGTATGTTCAAGCACCACCTCAAGTGTATGTGCAACAAGCACCTCAAAGAACTCAAACTACTCAAACCACTGCTTAGACTGAGGTTAATCAGCAAAGTTTCTTTACACAAGGCTTTGTTGATTGGAGTAGTTTGCCTGAGGATTTATCTGATAAAACCTTTGCTCTAATGGCTAAAAATGATTTTAAAAATGAAAATTTTTGTTTAATGGCATTAGAGACAATTGTTGAAGGTGATGAGTCTGTGGAACAAGGGTCAAAGACTGATGAAGTTCAAAGTTGTGATGAAGCAGTGGTTACACCGGTTGTTGATCAAAACACTGTTGATGAAGAAAAGATCTCTCTATCTGACCCGTGGGATACTGATGTGTGTGAAGATGATTGTGATTGTGCTCTCATGGCTGCTTCTAAGGTATCACCTCAGATCCTAAAGGATCTCTGTTCGGAAAAATGTATAATAGCTTTTGCTAACATTAAATAGGTGAATGAAAACCTGAGGAACAAAATGTTAGAAAATGAATTTAATTTTGAAAAACTTATCAAAGAGTTGAAAACAAAATTATCTTCAAAAGATTCTGAGATAAGTAGCCTGAAGCATGAAGCTAGCATAACAAAGACCAACTCCAAACTATGGTAGATAAAGACCAAGTTTGCAAAAAGGAGTTAGAGGACCCAAATCACATGTGAAAAATGGGTAGAATCTTAAAAAGGTTTTGAAATTATGCTAGAAAAACAGATCAAGAGTAACATAAAATTTGTCATTGGTTTTGAAACTGAAGAAGAAGCTATTCAAAATGTTACAAAAATTGATTATGGAAAGGTTGAAGTAGTTCCAACAAACTTGTCTGGAAATGAGATAAAAATCACTAATAAAAATGGTAAGAAAATTTCTCTTGAAAAACATGAAGGATCTTCAACTTTTAAAGAAATTGAAAAATACCAATTTAAAACAACATGGTCAGATGAATGTGATATTCTTGAAAATTTCAAGCCAATGGACTTCTCAAACCTTGAAGGTGTCAAGGCACCAAAAGCTAGAATTATTCCCATCAAAGACCTTCCAGCAAAGGTTACAACATCTTCTGAGAAGAAATCTGATAAAAAGAAAAGAGAAAAGATCAAACATCTGTTTTGTGAATTTTGCAACAAAATAAATCATGTAGCTGAAAACTGTTTTCTTTTAAAAGCATATGACATAAACAGAACCCATGTGATCCCAAATGATTCAAAATAATTTATCTGTGGGAAAACAAATCATCTAACTCATGAGTGTGCTTACCTTCAAACATATGATCAAAAGATAAATGAGATCAAAGCAAAAGCTCTTGAGAAAGAAAGTTCAAGCTCTGCTAGAAATAAATCTAGGCAGACCCTTGAATCTGTTGAAACATCTGTTACAAAAGCATTGAACAAAACCTCTGTTCCTATAGAGGTACAAGTAACAGATGCTCCACCTGCCAACAGGTATCCAAGAGGACATGGTCAACCAATTTATCAAAAGGTTCCTATGATCTATGAAGGTTACAAAAAACCTTCAAAGCCCAAAATGAATAGATATCCTCATGGTTACTATCATCTGACAGGAAATGGTTCACAACAGTGGATACAAAGGCAAACTCAAACCACTGACCATACTCCTGGATTTGAGAGTGGACCATCTGTGAACCAATCCAAAGCCATCCTGGCTATGGAATCTTATCTAAACTAATTGTTTGCTTATGTGCAGGGAGCTTTCACTTGCCTTGATAGTTTATGGTATGTAGATAGTGGAGGCTCCAGGCACATGACATGATGTAGAGCCCTTCTCAAGGATTTCTTAGCTCATGGAGGGGGTGATATATCCTTTGGTAACAATTCAAAAGGGAAGGTGTTGGGTTCAGGGTGTGTCCAGGTTGGGAATCTCAAATTTGAAAATGTTAACTTAATTGACAATCTAAAATTCAATCTTTTGAGTGTCTCACAAATGAATGACAAAGGATATAGATCCTTCTTTACAAAGAAAACTTGTCAAATCGTAGGACCAAAGGTTGTTAAAAAGATTGATCAAATTATTGCTGAGAGCAAAGCACAACTTTTTGCTCATAGGAGTGGCAATGTGTATGTGGTTGATACGTTGTAAGACAACCCTATGTCTAATGCATGTCTGTTCTCAGTTGCTTCAAGAAAAGAGACAGAGTTATGGCATAGAAGACTTGGGCACGCAAATCTTAAGACAATCACCACTCTCTCTAAAAATTGTCTTGTCAGAGGTTTACCACATAAGCAATTTACTTGTAAAGAACATTGTGTTTCCTGTTTAAAAGGTAAACAACATAAAAGTTCTTACAAGTCAACTGAAGAGTCCAAAACAACCCAGTATTTGCAATTGCTGCACATGGATTTGTTTGGCCCTGTAAAAATCACGAGTTTAATGAAGAAAAGATTTTCTTTAGTCATTGTTGATGATTTTGCAAGGTTTGCATGGACATTCTTTTTACACTCCAAAGATGAAACAAGTGGTATATTGCAAAATTTTGTCAAACAAGTTGAAAAGCAATATGACCTTCCTGTAAAAATCTTTAGGAGTGACAATGAGACAGAGTTTAGAAATAAGGAGTTAGATGCCTTTTGTGAGTCAAAAGGGATTGCTAGGCAACTAGTGTCCCAAGAACTCCAGAACAAAATGGGGTAGTTGAAAGGAAAAATCGAACTCTTATTGAATCTTGAAGAACCATGCTAGCAGACTCTTGTTTACCCTTGTCTTTTTGGGCAAAGGCTGTAAACACTGTTTGTTATGTTCAAAACAGAGTTTTGAATCAAAAGACTGCTTATGAATTGCTTTACAAAATCAAATCTCTGATCTCATATTTCAAAGTTTTTTGGTTGTCCTTGCTTCATATTGAACTTAAAAGATTCTATCTCAAAGTTTGCAGCCAAAGTTGACTGTGGTTATTTTCTGGGATACTCAACCACTGCCAAATCCTATAGAGTGTTTTACTCTAGGACCAAGTGTGTTGAAGAAACTCTGAATGTGAAGTTCAATGAAGTCTCATCCTTGAAAATTCCAACAAATCCTGCTGAATTGTTTGATCTAGATAAATTTACATTTGAAGATGTGTCTGTCAAGACTAACACTGCAGGTACATCACAGTTATCACCACAAGAGCAAGGATATGATTGCATTCTTCCAAATTTCTAGATCTGTCCTTCAAGCAGAGGAGCAGATGTTAGTAATAATGGCGAAAGCTCTGCCGGTTCAACAGTGGTTAATTCTCAATCCTCTGGCTGCTCTCAAAATTAAAATGTAATCTGGATAAAAATCAACAAACATCCACTACTATACCACCCATACCTCCACCTCCATTCCAATCAGAGGCTGGACCATCAAATTCACCAACAGAGGTTAGCTTAGATGATACACATTTGCAAGCTTCACCTCAAAATGCACTTGTCCCATATCAAGGTGATTTGATCTTCCTTAAAAGCCATCCATTGGATCAAGTTATTGGCAACATAAATGAGGGAGTGCTCACAAGAAGCCAATCCTAAAACATTTGCCGCTTTGCTGGTTTTCTATCACTCATCCAACCTGTCAAGTATCAAGAAGCACTGAAAGACAACAGTTGGATAGAAGCTATGCAAGAGGAGCTCCTTCAGTACCACTGCCTAAGAATGTAAGTCCAATTGGCACAAAGTGGGTCTTCAAGAACAAAACAGATGAAAGGGGTATTGTTGTCAAGAACAAAGCAAGACTCGTGGTTCAAGGCTACAAACAGGAACAAGGCATTGACTATGATGAAACCTTTGCTCCTGTAGCAAGGTTAAAAGCCATCAGACTGTTCTTAGCTTTTGCTTCTAACCACAACATCAAAGTGTTTCAAATGGATATCAAGAGTGCATTCCTGTATGGAAAGATCAAGGAAGAAGTGTATGTATGTTAACCTCCTGGATTTGAAGATCCATTTCATCATGATCATGTGTACCGGTTAAACAAAGCACTTTATGGTCTTAAACAAGCACCAAGAGTCTGGTATGAAACTTTATCCACTTTTCTCTTATCCATAGGATTTTCAAGAGGTAAAACTGATAAAACCTTGTTTTTAAAATGGAAAGGAAAAGATTTGACCCTCGTCCAAATTTATGTGGATGACATCATTTTTGGATCCACATGTACTACCATGTGTGAAGAGTTCAGAAAACTTATGGCATCAGAGTTTGAAATGAGTGCAATGGGTGAGTTGCAATGTTTCCTTGGCTTACAAGTTAAACAAATGCACAATGGCACTTTCATCCATCAAAACAAGTATGTCAAAGAACTGCTTAAAAAGTTTGATATGGATGATTGTAAACCTTGCAGCACACCCATGGCAACTTCAAAGCTGGTCACTATTGTTGATAAAGATGACTTGGTTGATCAAACACTTTATAGAAGTATGATTGGGTCTTTATTGTGCCTAATTGCTTCCAGGCCAGACATCATGTTTGCAACATGTGATTGTGCCAGATCCCAGTCACAACCTAGAAAGTCTGATCTTATTGTTGTCAAAAGGATATTCACGTACATAAAAGGTGCTCCCACATTTGGTATCTGGTATCCTGCTAATGGAAATATTGAGCTTTCAGGTTACTCAGATAGTGATTTTGCTGGATGCAAAACAACAAGGAAGTCCACATCAGGAGGTGTCCAATTCCTAGGCGATTGCCAAGTGTCTTGGAAAAGTAAAAAGCAAGTTGCAGTTTCCACATCCACTGCTGAGGCAGAATTAGGGGTGTGAATTTCTGACACGACCCGAAAACCCGACACGAACCTAACACGAAATTCGCGGGTTTAGGTTTCGTCTAAACGGGTTCGGGTCAGTTTCGGGTTGAACCCGCGAACCCGTTTAGGTTAACGCGTCAGGTTCGGGTCAACCTGGTCGGGTTGGCGGGTTGACCCGTTTAACACATTTATACTATATTTTATTTTTTATAATATATTTTATGTCATAAACTAAATGGGGCGTGTATTTTATGTCATGATTATAACTTACAAAGAGAAATTAACATAGATTTTATAATTTAAATATGATAATTTTATATACATTTGTGTTTTTTAAGTAATTTTTAACTTTAGTATAATAATTTCAGAATAAAAATTAAAAAAATGGGGTTAAACGGTCGTGTTCGGGTCAACCCACGAAACTTCGGGTCGTGTTCGGTTCATATATATGATACGATTTTCGGGTTCGGGTTCATTTAAAATTTTTTGGTTCGGGTCGGGTTGAACCCGCCAACCCGCGAACACGACCCGTTTAGCACCCCTAGGCAGAATACATTGATGCTGCAAGTTGTACTGCACAAATCCCGTGGCTTCAAAATCAACTTTTGGATTTTGGTATCACTGCTTTAAAGACTCCTCTCAAAATTGATAGTCAAGCAGCAGAAAATATCATCAAAAATCCAGTTTCTCATTCCACAACAAAACACATTGACATCAGACATAACTTTGTGAGGGATTACTATGAAAAAGGTTTGATTTCTTTGCAACATGACCATCCTAAGGATCAACTAGCAGATGTGCTAACAAAAGCATTGGACACATCTACTTTTGAAAGCTTGATCTCTAGGATTGAAATGCTAAACATGGATTAAACATAGTTTTTCTGGTGATCCATGTGCAAATAGCATAAAAATGTTTTCAGAAAATCAAAATTCTTCCTTAAAAATAATTTAAATTGATTTTTTCAATAAATCCTTAAAGTCTGTTTCAAACCACTGATTGCATCAAAACACTGGTCGTTTAGAAAAGTCTATCCACTATCAAAGTGTATCTTCTGATAGTGTTAAAACAATGCTCACATCCACTGCCTAAATTCTCAACATTGTCTGCCAAAAAAAACTGTCTTCCATTGTCAATTAGAGGTTACACGTGGACAGACGTTATTCGTCAGTTGTTTGCATCAGATGACACGTCATCATCACTTTTTCAAAACCCTATAAAAACCCTGTTCTATCCAGAACAGAGGTTCACTTTGTCGTATCAAATTCAAAATTCTCAAATCAATTTTTCTCTCAATCATGGCACCCAAGGCTAAATCAAAAGCGAAATCTCAACCAGAACCACCTCCTTTTAAGCTCATAATCAAAACTCCTCACAACTATACAACAATTCTTGAAGAAACTGATTCAAACACAAGATATCATTCAATGATAAAAATCTTGAAAGAATCAAAATTTTTGAACATGTTAACCATCAAAGCCCCTATCTATCAAGACGCACTTTGGCAATTTTGGACAAACGCAAAGGTTCATTCACAAAAGGATGTCCCTTATGCTATCACATCAAAAGTGGGCAAAACACTGATGCAAATTAGCCCTCAATCAATTTCCCAAGTTTTTGAACTAAATGATATGGCACATCCTGTGTCATTCTCTACAAATGAAATGCATGCCGAACTTAAAGGTATGACCATCTTCAAACCCAATTTTCCTGCTGAGATGAGATTCTTCTTTCACAGTCTTTTATCATGTCTCTCAGCAAAGACCATAGCTTTTAATGAAATTCCATTGAACATCCAGTATCTGGGCTATGCTATTTTAACTGGATCAGATTTCAATTTTTCTTGGATAATGTTCAATGATCGTGTGGCAAATTTTAATAACATTGTTAAAAGGAAAGCTTTTCTGATACATCCACAATTCATGAGTGTTTATCTTCAAAGTCAGTTACCTGACGCTGATGTTAAACAAGGCGGCCTGACTCTTGAAACTTTTACTAGAATAACAAATTAAGATAAAGTTTCCGAAACAAAAGTAGAGGAGGCTGAGCAAGCTTTACATGAACAAAATATTCAATCTCAACCTCTTGCTACTGAGCCCACTGCTCCTGGTGATCAGGGTTTTGAAACCACTGCCCTGAAACCCACACCAACAATCACCAAAAAGAAACCAAGAAAAATTTCCAGAAAACCCACCAAACCCAAAAAGGGCCCTCTGGAAGATGAGATACCAGAGGTTAACCCAGTGATAACACAAAAACCACTTGAAAACACTACTGCTACTTCTTCACAGCAGATGTTAGAATCTCAAACCGGCTTTGAAACTCCTCCTTCATCCTCACAAAAGGAAAAGGTTGTAAACTCAGGGACACCAAATTATGAAGCTCTGGATCTACTTGGTTCCATCTTCCACAGTCACTTTCCCAGGGCAATGTCTCTTTCTGCACCACAACCAATCACCAACAAAATCACTCCCACCAACAATATTGCCTTTGCTGAATGCAATTGACCTAGAACAGACACTAACCAGTTCTTCTCAACAACCCATCAACGAGAATATACTCCAACAAGTGACTAGGTCTGATTCTATGCTCATTGCAAGCCAACAACATTTGAAGAGGATACATCCCTTGGGTTACATGTAACCCTTGGTGATAGTTCAACAAGAGCAGCTACTACAATTACTAAACTACCAAGTTTTCAATTGGACAGTAGTTACATATATAAGACTCTTTTGAAGGCAACCACTGTTGAGGCTACCAAGGTAACCTTTGATCCAGTGGGAAGTCCTCAGTACCAAGATCAAGGGGCATCTATGTTTGTAACAGGGGTTGTAACTCTTATTCATGATGACATAGATAAACCTACCATTCTGGTAGGAGTTCAGATGATCCTATTAAATTAGGTGATGATCTAAAACATCAGGATTTGACGGAGAGAGTTACCAAAATAGAAAGCTCTGTTAATGAAATCAAGGATTTGCTAAACAATTGATAGCTGCAAAGAGCCAACCCTCTGTCCTATCCATTGATGACCTCATAAAAGCCGTAAACTCTCTGTTTCAACAACAAAAGTATTTTGCTGATCTTCAACATAAGCATCAGATGCAAGAACTGAGAAACATGGTTGATGCCAGGTATATGGATACAACTACAGATATAAAGGCAGTTAAGGCTCATCTCCTTCAAACCACTGGTACTTCTCCTCCTACAGTGATATTGGTAAACCCTGATGATGCCAAAAAGGGGGAGATACCGTTAAAGAAAGAAGTGCTAAAGCTCAATGACAAAGATGCACGACCAACAGTGGTTATCCCTAAACCAGATTGCTCTAAAAATATTGATGAAACAGCTAACATCTTTGCAAGGGAAAAGGATAACAATGAGAAAAGGGTAATGGTTGAGAGAAGAGCTTTGGTGGAGAAAAAGATAGCCCTGCAAAAAGAAAAGGAAAATGTTGGGTCCTCAACAAAGAAGATGCCTGTTAGAAAAACAAAGCAATCAACAACAACATCCATTCCTTCTAAGACAACTGCCATCCCAACCTTATCCTCTGCTCCCTCAAAAACACTTACACCTCCTTCTTCAAAAGCAGCTGATAAACAAATCCAAACAGGTGTTACAACAACTGTTGTGACAACATCTGTAACATCCGTTGATACAGCAGAGGTTATAGCAAATGTTAATCCAACCACTGCTACGGTAATTTTACAACTTCCACCACATCTCTACCCACACCCACAAGAATACCACAACCACGATCACCTGATCTCAAGTTCAAGAGGAGAAAAACAACAAATGTTATACTTGATGACAAAATCATCCCGTCTCCTATACCTGTGTCATCAAAACCAGTGTCCACCACAGCAGTTGTTCAAGCTTCTTATCAAATTTCTAAAGTGCCCATTGCCATTCAATTCCCTCTGGAATTACAAGCTATCAAGTCAGAAATCAAATCCTTCTTCTCAGAAGAAGATCCAGATAAAAGGGAATTCCCATCTTTGCAAGGTTATCCCAAACCAAGAAACTTGGAAGAATACGAGAAACTCAAAGTCAAACAAGCGAAGATATCACCAAGAGGATACCCAGGGAAAGTCTGACATAGTAATACAAAGCTACTGGCAATTTCAGTTGAGCAAAGTCAGAAGTATAGAAGACTATAAAAGAGACTTGTCCAAAAACCTGTCAGAGAGAGAAGACAAAAGCCTAAAAGAAGACTAAATCAATCACATCATGGAAACCAAGTTGTATAAGTCTACAAGGGCACAATTCAAAGACTGGTCTGTGAGAGAGTTGGAAGAAGAAGTACAAAGAATACAAGAAATGCTGAAAGATCCTCTCAAAAAGCTAACTCCTCCAGATTGGAATAAATACAAGAAGTTGCCTGAGAAGAACTTAAAGTTAAGAAGAATGAAAGAAGAATTGATTGCTGCTAATTATGGGTCGAAGAACCAAATCATGAGGGGGACAGAGGTTAAAGTGATTGATACATATAGGGCTCTTGAAAAAAGAAGAAAAACTGATCCTTCATTGCCAAAGAAGCCATAATATCCAGCAGAGGATACAGCTCAACAGGCTAAACACTCTTCAAAACCATCTGAAACATCTGCTATATCTATTCTGGCCTTGAATCAAAGAAAAAGGCAAAGGGATATGGTAGAAAAAGATAAAAGAGTGTTTGAGCACATAAAGGAAGGAATCCAGAATATGATTGACTTCCATACTGATGCAGTCAAAAGGTTGTAGAAGATATGTCTCAAATGGCACATCAAACAGTGCTACCCACCTCAACAATAATTTTCCATCCTAGAAAGCCATCAGACCCAAAAATTCTAAAGTGGAAAGTTGATAAAAACTCCCACGAATTGACTCTGCTCAAGTCTGATGGCACAGCTACCAAGTTGAATATGGAAGGTGCATATGAGCTGTGTGTAGAAGACCTCCAAGAACTCTTAGATATGGTGCTGGAAAAGGATGCTGATGATGAGGAATCTCTGAACTTCGAATTGCAGTTTAAAAGCCAAATCAGAGATCTCATGTTGAGGAATAAAGACTAAGAATAAAAGGTATTTTTGGCATCATCTATTCCAGGGGGAGGTTGTTAGGATTGAACCTGTACAAAGGAACATATGATATAAAGACAAAATACTCTATCAGAGGATTGGTCCTTCTATCAGTACTTAGAACCTCTGATCGACTAAACCCTGCCTTCTAAAGTCTGATATTCATGCAACATCTTCCTTCACAAATGCCAAAGGTCTGACAGAAGAAAGGAAGCAGTGCTTAGCCATCAGAGTTTAGTTTATTTGTTTTAATTCCAATGTAATAGTGCTTTCTGCACTAATAGTTGTTAGGGATTAGTGGTTCTAGTTAGTCATTTTCTTGTTAAATGTCACTATCAACCCTGACGTCATAAAGATGCTCAAAGGTTAGATAGTTAGTATAAATAGTAGTGTCGATGTAACCGTTAAATTCGTCTTCTTAAAAAGATCTTTACACCAATCATCTTCTTCCATTTTCTGTACTATCAACTTATTTGCAATAGGCTGCGGGGAGTTTGTGAATCACATGCAAAGTTTACATACTTGAAAGCATGATGATGATGAAAACAAACTTGTAGTAAAAGTTTTCCATTCTATTCCGCTGCATTTTCTTTAAAAACTTCAATCATATTTTCATTCTTAAAACAAAAACTACAAGTAAATCAAACTCAGATCTTAACATCTTCTTATTATTATTTAAATCATTTTATTTACTTATCTCATTGATTTCTATTGACTACGAATGCTAAACTAGTTTTATAAAAGCGCCATATGATAATTGGCAGTATCTTAGTGTGTCCCATAGATTGTTTTCATGCCTGATCAACATGAATGTTTAATGCATGGAACCACTAGGATCTCCTAACAGTCATATTGTACTAAAATCAGCAAACAGTATTCAAGGAGATATTCCGTATCGAAATGCTTGAGTAGGTGTCTCTACTCAAGGCATCCAAGTATTTGAAAGGCGCAAATGTCATTTTCATGACACAAGTGACGTTAGATGAACCAAAAGCTAAGGTTGAGACTACCTTTATAATCTCTGTTTATCCTAATAAGTTTCTGGAGAAAGGCTTGCACAGCTTAGCTTGTCATTTTAGGAGTTCCAATATTATTAATAAGAAAGATAGTTCAATGCGGTCATGCGTTGATTACCGCAAGCTTAACATGTAGAGATTGAGAATCGTTATCTGCAGCCCAGGATTGACGAATTGTTCGATCAACTATAAGGGTTAGCTTTTTCATTAAGATCGATTGGGTAGTAGTTGGGATGACCATCTCACCCTAGTTAAGTTCACCTATAATATTTATATAAGCACCAAGGCTGCACCTTGGGAGGTCTTGTATGGGAGAAAGTGTCAAACAATATTTGTTGGAAAAAAAATCGGGGAGGCCCCACTAATAGGACCTGAAATTGTCCTAGAGACGACGGATAAAATTAGGCAAATCCGTGATCACCTCAAACCTGCCCATGATAGGCAGAAGAATTACGTCGACTCGAGACGCAAAATTTTGCTCCAAGTAGAGAACAAGGTATTATTAAGGACGTCATACTGGGAAAGTGTGATGTGCTTTGGCAAGAAGCATGAATTGAGCCCTAGATATATATATGAAGACCATCCGAGATAATGGAAGGTGTCAAGACTCTAGCATGTAAGTTAAACTTACTCGAGAAGCTCAGTGGAATTCACAAGGTATTCCACAATTTCAATTTAAAGAAATGTCTAGCCAATGAGTTGCTAGCTATGTCACATAAGAATGTGCAAATCAATGAAAACCTACGGTTTCATTAGAAAACTGGTATCGGTCAAGAATCAACGGATTAAGAAGCTTCGGAGGAAGCATGTGCCTAATATAAAGGTCAAATGGGACACCAGTAGAAATCCCGAGTGTACATGAGAGGTTGTGTCCATTATGCGACATAAGTACCTCTATCTTTTAAATAAATATCTTGAGGGCGAGATTTCTTTTAAGGGGGTGAGGATGTAACACCTTGTAAAAACACGTCCTATAAAATTCCGACAAATGTCCCACTGATCTTCCTATTCCAAGTGCTAAAATGAGAGGGACCAAATGCGTTGTTATGTTATTTTATAACCTCTGAACGACAATTTAATAGTTAAGGGACTAAAAGTGTCAACATGCTAAACCTAAGCCTCTAAGTGACCTTTTATTGAACCAAGAGTCTTATGATGTTAGTCATACTCTTTTGTGTGCCCGATATGGGCCTAAGATAGCTTTATGCACTAATTATAACGTTTCACGCAAGTTTGGAAGT
Source organism: Scalesia atractyloides (assembly GCA_947069175.1). Taxonomy (NCBI): domain Eukaryota; kingdom Viridiplantae; phylum Streptophyta; class Magnoliopsida; order Asterales; family Asteraceae; genus Scalesia; species Scalesia atractyloides. The sequence continues at coordinate 58,572,363 of CAMTDV010000030.1, forward strand.
CCAGGGGCTATTCCGGACAAACTGCGAAAACTTTCTGATTCTCGTATTTTGAATACGGACTTTATATACAAATCCAAATATGTATATTCAATAAAATCTTGCGTTTTATTGATAAGAATACAAGGATGTCCATCGTTGCAAAATTTTGATCGTTTTTGTGTCCGTTTAAGCGTTTTACGCATTTCTACGAAATGCGTGACCCTACAACCGAACGAACTGACATCCGGGATACTTCCGGACATAATTTAAGTCACGTATACCTTAAAGCCCTTATTGAGCCTTGAAATCAGGTGAAAAAGGGGTTACAGGTGACAAAACGCGACGAAAACAAGTCCAGGGGCCAAAAGTGTCAACAAATGAAAGTTTGGCTGCTGAGTTGGGTCCTTACGGTCCGTAAGCTCATCTGCAGATAGTCATATGCTTGTTCAGCAAGCATTTCTCCATATCTCACCACCTAGCTCATTTTTACCACTCTTAACCTGGTCTTGACACCCCCCAAACACTTGTAATCATCCTAACAACCCTCTAAACAACTGGAATGATCTCCTTGATCCTCTTCCACTATAACTAGGTGATGGGTTTCATTGTTTAAACTTGCACCTATCCTTCTTTCTTTCTCTTAACTCTCTTATGGAGATTTCTCATTATTTGGGAGCTTCCTTTGAGTCTTCTTCAGTCATTAGGACCACAAGTAAGTGTTCCTTGCATGGCTAGTTCTTTTATTTTGGCTTTTAAAGCCAAAGTCAAGCGTTTTCGATAAACGTTTTGACTTTCGATTTAGAACTTAAAGGTCCAGCCATTGTTCGCAACGAACGTGGCTACGTGATCGTAATTAGGTAGATGTTAATCCCTCAAAAGGGCTCCTCCTAATTACCACGCTTACTTGGTCAATTGACGGGTCAACATATTAATGTTTTAAAAGTCAACGGGTCAGATTTTGATGTATTCACAATATGAGTTTATACATATTAAAAAATATGTTTTAACACTTAAACAACTTGGTAATAATTATTAGAACATATGTAAACATGTTCGGCTCGTCAATTTTAGTTTTAGGGTCGGTTCGCAACCGAAAGTCGCAAAGTTTGACTTCTGCATTGACTTTCAATTATGAACCGAATTAGATTAGTATGTTACTGATTTAAGGTCCCATTATGGTCATATTATGATGTAGCATAACCCTCTGAGGTTATATTACATGATCATAATAGTAATCCGAGTTTTATTCGAGTTTCCGCAAATATGGCATACTTTGACTATTTTGCCATTTTACTTAAAAATGAGGTTTTCAACACCAATGAACTTGCAAATGATATGTTAACATGTTTAACATATTTTGGTGTTACAAATCTGACCATAAACCGAGTTTTCGTATAATGTCGTAAAATATGCTTTAAAGCGATCGAAAGGCCCTTTCGGCGCATAGAACGGTTTTAATCGTAATATATCATACTAAACTCATTAAATACTTATATAATATCATAATTAGGATATTTTGGGATATCATTTCAGTTTATAAACTAAGTTTATGGCACAAGATCTTGTATTACGCTCTTAAATGACGATAACGCCCTTACGGCACCTAAAATGGTTTTTAATCATGATTTTCATACAAAACCTTTTACATACTGATGTGTTATATTAAATAACATATTTTAGCTATTTAAACCTGTTCAAAACATCAGTTTTCATAAAACATCGCAAATATCGTCATTTAATGACTTTAACGCCTTTTCGGCGCGTAATGTGGTTTTAAACTATATTTACCAACCAAGGCTTGTTACCTACTGATTTTATAACTTATTTAAAATATTTTTACGGTGAGTACATGTTATAAACTCAGAATCCCAAATACGCTTTCGAAAGTATGTGTGAAATTACCAAAATGCCCCTTCAGAGCATAGCTTGGTCTTAAATTATAAAACACACATATGTTTGAAATCCTACTGATATTATATCATAAATAAAGTATTTTAACAAAAGGTTTATGGTCATAACATTTGATTGTACGCAAGTTCCTTTTATACGTCGCTAAATGACCAAAACGCCCTTATGAGGCCTAATTTGATTTTTAAAACCTAACGGGCATACAAGTTGATATCCTACTGGTATTATAATTTGTTTAAAGTATATTGGCATATGGAACTCGTTCACGACTCATCCGGTTACCCGGTATCGCTTATATGCGTACAGTTAAGCCTACGAGGCTAGTTTACGTAATTTAACCGAAACGGGTTTAACCTTATCATTTTTATCTCAAAATCCAAAATGTTATATGTTTACCCATATTATACAAGTCATTGTACTTGTCGAGTTTAAACTCCATTCTTTCCGGTCATCGCTTAATCAAGCGCGTCGTACCGTTTTTTATACTTTAAGCTAGCCGATCGAAGTCTATGACTTAAGTAAGATCCGTTAGCATTCTAATTGGTTGTTTATACCATCATTCCAGACTAGAGCCTTCCGGTAAATTATACCTACGTTACTTAATTGAATACGGCTGAGTTATTATAAATCTGCATTATAAGACGAGTGCTAGCTCAGGTAAATACTCTTAACCTATTTTCCCTATACGGGCTTGGGTACGGTAAAATATTTACCTCGTGGTCGGGTATGGGATTCGAAGACCAATGTGTCGGGAAATTCAAATAACCCGTTTGAATTCGTATTGCTTGACTTAAACATTTGGGTTAATTCGACCATGTCCTGGATATCCTTGACTCATTTAATTGTAAGTGGCCATGACCTAAGCGCCAGTGTAGGCATACACCTGACAGATGCGAAATGATTTAAATAAATAATTTTATAACCCAATACGGGTTTACCCAATATGGGTGTTCCCAATAAGGGAATAAATTATAATTTTATAACCCAATATGAGTTTTCCCAATAAGGAATAAGTGGTGTGTCGATTAATCATGAACTGGCATAGATTCCGCTCCCGATATGTATTGTCAAGTTATGTAAAACTGATAACATGAGATATAGTTTATCCCAAGTATAAAAGATTTTTCGTGCCTTGTGCACCTAAATCAAAATTTGAAAAGGTTTTCAAAATGTGTCGGTTGATTGTATTTACAAGTGTAAACTGACGTATTTTCAAAAGATTAAACTACAGATACAAATACGTAAATAGGCTGGATGCTGCTCAGTAGCAACATAATAGGATCTTGCAAATCCTTAGATATGCCCAAAGTCTGTTGAACATCATTTTATATAATTAAATGATCCGCATATGGATCTTTATTAGAAGCCATTGTATTTGAACTTTGAAGATTCCAGTTTGTAATAATATTTAATCCAACCCGTTGTGTTATTCTGTGTTGTTTGGTTAGGATGATATTAACATACGTCACAATATTACCTACCGGGCCCACCGGGTTATACGTGGAAATCAGGGTGTGACAATCTAGCGCATGTATTGTCACAAAATTATGTTGGTGTTTGAGTAGTAGTAATGCCCAATTCTTGTAATAAAATTTTGAGCCAAAGGAGTTCAACTGAAGCACTAGCTAAGGCCTTGTACCCGACTTCGTTGGATGAATGGGAATCCGACTTTTGTATTTTCGACGTCCATGAAACGATATTCATGCCAAGATAAAGCATGTAAGTTGTAGTTGACCAAGGTGCATCATTAACACCAACCCAATCAGGATCTGAGAAGGCCAATAGTGTGAGTGGAGAGTTACTGGTTTAGGAAAAGACCATGATGGATAGTTCCTTTTAGGTATTGGGGGATAAGGATAAGCATTTGGTACTGGGTATATTCAGTACCGGTTCCCATTTTCCCTGTTTTTTCTCTTTTAGAAGAGGGAGTGGTTCCACTTTATAACAAGAGTTGGAGAGTGATGTACAAGAAGCATTCCGAGACTTGTTACATCAAGATATGTTGACTCTACATCCACCGAGGCATCGTCTGCTTTTCTTTTCTGCAAGAAAACGAGGTGTTCCTTGGTTACCAATGCGAAAAAAGGCATAGGGAGACGGTCAGGAAATATTAGTGTGTGATCTATCAAAGCAATTGCATATGTATTAATACACCAACGGTTGGATTTTTCTATTTAGAAAAAACTAAAAAAAATAAAAAAAAGTTTTTTTTTCTTCAATTTAAATATATTTTTAAATTTTGTTTTTTTCACTAAGCACTTTCATTTAAACTAGTATATCATTTATTGACACTAGCTCTGGTATTACACGTCTCAACCGCAACTGTTGAAAGATATTACAATAAAGTGAATTGTTACAACCAGGTATTAATCTAAATATGCCCCATCGGGAAACCACACACCTCGTGGACAACTTTTCGGTTTATCTTGATGTCTCCTTTGGCAGTTCTAATAACCAAGTTTATCGTGTCTAGATTGTCAATAACATGGAACGCAAGGGCTAATTTTTAACAACATTCATTTGATTGCTGTTCATGGCTTGAATTGCAAACAACCGAACACACACAAATGAATATCAACCCTAACGAACAAACGAAAACGAGAATGAGGGAACCACAAGCCTATCGGCGGACCGACTTACATCATTCCACATCCGACCGGGACGCATCGCCAACCCCATTCACTTCCCTCCTGAAAATATCAAGCACTCTTTGCTCTCTTTTAAAGTTCTTTTCATCTTTCCTTCCCGGTACTTGTTTGCTATCGGTCTCACGCTCGTATTTAGCCTTGGACGGATTTTACCGTCCTATTGGGGCTGCATTCCCAAACAATCCGACTCGCAGACAGCGCCTTGTGGTGTGATAGGGTTCAAGCACGATAGGGCTCTTACCCTCTCTGGCGCCCCTTCCAGGGGACTTGGGCCCCGTCCGATGCTGAGGACGCTTCTCTAGACTACAATTGACGACAAAGCCGTTTTGAATTGAGTATGAGTGATCGAAAAATGGAGAAAATTTGTAGTCTTTCTAGCCATCGGTTTTTTGCATCACCCAATGCATTTTGGGAATCGCTTTGTGCTTTTGATTTCCTGCCTGGCCCTTGGCCTATGGTGGGTGCCACTTGCCGTGTGGTTTTCGGGAACGCCCACTTTAAAGGTGCACGAGTGGTGTTTGGTTTGTGACGGGTGGCTGCCTAGGCTTATATAGCCTCTGCAACTTGTAGGTTTCTTGCGTTGCCTAAGCTTATAAAAGTTCTTTGATTTGAGCTTCTTTCGAAGTACTTATATTATATGTAAGCATGGAAAAGGTTAAAGTCAGGTTATGGATTGAGGTTTGAAAAATAGTTGGATGATAAATATGTGAACAGTACATAAGTCGAACTTAGGTCATCGTAAACGGAACCACTTCGGTATGGGTCGCTGGTCAACCAAAATCTTGAAGGTTGTGTGTTCAGTTTTTAAAGTAAAGGGTCCAGGCAAATAACTCATGCTTAAAAGAGTTAGTTTTAAGAGAAAGGAAGGTCGCTAGTTAATATACTATGGTGTAGATTATCATAATGTATTGGGATTTATATTATGTTATCCAATATGGTATGAGAGTAGTTAACTAAATGTACCATTACTTGCTTGCTCTGATACCATAAAGGATAATTAATATAAATTCTAAATTTTTATTTTTGCAAAATCATTTAGACACTCTATAAAATAACTTGTATATATTTTAGTTTCTTGCTACAAAATTGGTTAACTAGGGATTGCGGTAACATCATGGCGTTAGTCTAGTCATCGTTAGCACCCATGGGTTTCCGATGAAAACAACATATGACGTGAGAATAAGTTATATTTGATGCACATCAGTGATGCACGAGAACATGTTAGGATTGGTATATGTTATGCTATAGAGTAAATTAAATGATGAAAAATACATGTTACAGGTGTTTGATTGGATTGTACATGGGAATGAAGGAATTCGTATGATCCCTAATATGGATGTTGGTTGGGTTCTGAGTAAGGGTTTCGAAACTGATTTACTTTGCTATTGAATTGTGTGAGTGACCTTGATCAGCAACTTTCGAAGCCTATATAAGATATGAAATATTCTTTATATTACATATGTTGATATATACCTGAGAAAAACCCAAACAAAGGAACCGCAGGTCTCTTTAGAACATACCCATTGGACAAAGCTTCAATGGATTCCAACCTTTCAACAGAACTAAAACAAGGCGAGGCCTTGATCAAACAAAATGAAGCAAAGCTTGTGAAAGTGCTTGGTGTCTATGAGAATCGGCTCAGCTCTAGCCAGCACTTAGCTGGTGATGAAATCACTTTAGCTGGTCTTTCCACTTGCCTAACACTCAGTTTTTAGTTAAGAAAACCAACCTGGATGATTTCTTTACTTCCAAGAACAATGTGGGGTCGTGGTGGTCCAAAATCTCAAACCGGCCCGACCCACTTGAAAGAAGGTGGTCGAAATGCAAAATGTGTAATTTCGGACATTTGCATAAATAATAAACTTTTAGCTTGTTTTATTGTATCCAATCGAGTTTTATTTTATTGAAAAATTTTCATGTAAAACTATTATTGTTTTTAATCCAACTGGGACCTACAAAAAACACAATCTAATCAAATATACAATTAAATCTATTAAAAACTACACTAAAAATATACAAAATTGTACAAAATCTACACGCTAAAAGCATGTGTTTTGCAACACATCATTCATATACATTTTGTGGTTTGTAGGGTTGTTTGGTTATTTTTTGGGCAAAGCATCATAGATTTGTTAATTTAATTGGGTCTCATTACTTTAACATATACCGATATCGTAGGACCGCTACTTGAAAGCATATACGGATGCCATGCCTTTTTATTCTCTAGTTGGGAGACTTCTTCACGATCAAGCTATTCCTTGGGATCAAGCAATTTCTCTTTTAGAGGAGCGAGTGGTTCCACTTTATAACGAGAGTTAGAGTGTGATGTACAAGAAGCATTCCGACACTTGTTACATCAAGATATGTTGACTCTCATAGATATGTTGACTCTCTACATCCAATGAGGCATCGTCTGCTTTTCTGCAAGAAAAAAGACTAGAAAAAAGAGGTGTTCCTTGGTTACCAATGCGAAACGTTAGTGGGTGATCTATCAAAACAATTACGTATGTATTAATACACCTGTTGTTGGATTTTTCTATTTAGAAAAAAACTAAAAAATCAATAAATATGTTTTTAATTTTTTTTGTTCAGTTTTAAGTTTAGATATATTTTTAAATTTTGTTTTTCTTCACTAAGCACTTTCATTTAAACTAGTGTATCGTTTATTGACACTAGCTCTCGTATTGCATGTCGCAATCGCAACCGTTGAAATATGTTACAGTAAACTAAAGTGTTACAACCGGGTAGATGTGCACAAATCGGTTAGGGTTTAAACCCAAACCGGGTTCAAACTGGTTTGGAGTGAAGCCTAAAAAGTCAAACCGGGTTGTGAGTGAAACGGGTTGGGTTAAGACCGGGTTGGGCTCTCAAACCGGGTTCAATCCTATTTAAAATCAGAAAAAAAAACTCCTAACAAAATTTAGGAACAATAATAACTAAAAGGTTCACACTTTATATATATTTTTAATTTTGTAAGTAAAACATATTATCATAAATAATATTATGACACTGAATCAAAATATTTAAAATCTATTCTTCTTCTTCGGCGTAGTGCTAATTTAGTACTTAGTCTTCTGTGCCGTAGAATGTAGAATATTAAGATAAGCTTTCACTTTGAAAAAACAATCTCAATATTATATAAAAATATGGCAAGTAAGCTATAATAATGTAGTTGGTGTCAACTATCACCAAAAAAATGACAAACAAATTACTTTTACAATCAATTATTATCTCCTATAGTTGTTTGTCATGCGAGTTAATTAAATAGGTTTCAAACCGGTTTGGCAAACTGGGTTATGTCGTGTGGGTTACAAACTACCGGGTTGAAATCGGCGTGGTTGAAAAACATCCAAACCGAGTACTACCCTAGGGGTTGAAAAGGGTTCAAACTGGGTTGGCTATAAATCGACTTCAACCCTGGTTCGGTTCGGGTAGGTTGGTCGGGTTCGGTTTCTAACCCTGTTTAGGGTTGCACCTCTACATCCAGGTATTAATCTAAATATCCCCGTCGGGAAGCCAAGCACCTCGTGGAAAACTTTCCGGTTGATCTTGATGTCTCCTTTGGCTGTTATAATAACCATGTTCTTGGATTCTTTTATAACATGGAACGCAAGGGGTGATTCTTAACACCATTCATTTGATTGGTGTTCATGGCTTAAATTGCAACCAACCAAACACAGACAAACATATATAAACCCAAACGAACAAATGAAAACAAGAATGAGGGAACCACAAGCCGATCGGCGAACCGAGTTACATCGTTCCACGTTTGACCGGGATGCATCGCCGACCCCCATTCACTTCCCTCCCGGCAATTTGAAGCAGTCTTTCACTCTCTTTTCAAATTCCTTTTCATTTTTCCTTCATGGTACTTGTTTGCTATCAGTCTCACGCCCGTATTTAGCCTTGGACGGAATTTACCCATATTACGCCTGCATTCCCAAACAATCTGACTCGTAGAGAGCGCCTCGTGAGGCTATCGGATTCGAGCATTACAGGGCTTTTACATTCTCTAACGCCTCCTTCCAGGGACTTGGGCCCGGTCCGTCGCTAAGGACACTTCTCCAAACTACAATTCAGATGGTGAATCCGCTTTAAATTGAGTAGGATTGATCGAAAAATAGAGAAAAATTTGTTGTAACAATACTCAAAAACACCCTTGAACGAATACGGATCGAAACGCCAAACGCGCACGGCGAAAACCAACAAGAAAAATAAAAAATTTAGGATTTTTGTGCTTCTCGCGAGTCGCAACAGGAAGGCCCTATCCCGTCGCGTGGCGCACGAGCCATTGGAGTCGCCTCAGACACGCGTCAGACACGTGTCGTCCACGTGTCAATCCTACCCTGGCGACTAATGCCACCTATGCCCTAGATAGACCTTCTCGCAGGCCGCGAGAGAGATCTCTTGGTCTGTCGGGGCGCGAGAGACTCAGGAATCAGCTAAAAATAGGGTTTTATAACCGATGCACCGACAATTCTAATCAATTCAGACTTGAATTGACTTCAATTCTGATGATGATGGGTTTTATAACCGAAAACATTTCATAACCTGAATTACTGCAATCAAAGATCTTCTCACGACTCAGAAACATTCCACAAACCTCCAATTACATTTCCGCACACTTTACAGTCCACCGGAGAAGTTTATTTGCTCGCCGGAAATTTCTGCAAGTTCGCCGGAAAACCGTATTCATCATCAAAACGGTAAGTCTTTCAATACCGTCGTAGTCTAACAATTGTTAAGCTATTTCTAACTCAAACCTTTCAATTGAAATCGAATTCAGACACTGTTATCAGATAATTCCAGTTCGCCGGAAAATTTCTGGAAATCTTTATCTTCGTCTGTGAAACGGTAAGGACCTTCAAATACACTGTTAACGTTTGTTTAGCACTTCAATTTCATGATTAGCTAATCAAAACGATTAATTGATTTGCTCAGTTGAAGTTCATAAAAACAGAGACCGACGCCTTGCCGGAACTCTGTAATAAATCGTTCACCGGTATGTTTACCTCTAATTATCATCTCTGCTATCTCATATTAGTCTGTGCAATGTTTAACAATCGAATTAACAAGATTTAATTGTGTAATCTGCTGTCGGTAAAATCCAACGAAGAAGATGAACTGTGATAACATTATAAGAATAATTAAAATTGGTATTTTAAACGGGTTAGACACACAGTCCAGCGGTGGACTGTGTGCGAACAAAAAACACGCATACGTCCCGAGTTCGATTCTTGACACACGCACCCTCTATGTAATAAAATGCCTTTTTGTACAAACTGAACCCGGTTAATTCAAGTTAGTTGTTAAGTATAATAAAAAGTTGTATATTAACCAAGTTAGACACACAGTCCAGCGGTGGACTGTGTGTCACGTTAAACCACAGGTCCTGGGTTCGAGACCTGTGGAGTACACCGAGTCGTTACGTTAGAATCTTTTTAAATAAATGATTTTCGGATTAATCTAATTAGTATATAAATATAATTAAAAACAGAATTATTTCAGGTTAGACACGTAGCTCAGTTGGTAGAGCTGCGTGCACGCGTACGGGAGGTCTCGGGTTCGAGCCTCACCCAGCGCATTTCAATCACACAATAAATCGGTCAACAAGTCAACAAGTCAACGGTCAACGGTCGCAAAAAGTCAAACATATTTTTATATTTTTAATTATTTAATTTAATTTAAAAATCAATTAAAAATACTTAAAAATAATGTTTTTAAAGATAGGAAATAGCCTTAAACTCGTAAAAATATATCTAAAAATTCTATTAAAATCCTTAATAAAATCCACTCATTTACTATATTTTCCGTTATTATTTAGGTTAGTTAATTCTCGTTGTTCCGCTCTTCCAACTCGTGCGCATCTCACCATCTCCAATCCAACGCACCCAATGTGAGTGAATCTTTACAAATTCCCCGTTTTAATCACGTTTTGGGGTGTATCATGTGTCTTACTATATATTATATTTAAATCATTGTGCATACATCATATTATGAACATGTGTATTCAGCTTGTTTCAACTGTTTGTGTGGTTATTGTTAGATTCAATTTATTATTTTCAGTACATGCAATTTCATAGGCCGCCGCTCCCCATTACATTATGAGCGTTGAGCAAGTTCCCCATTACATTATGAGCGTGAACCTGGCGTGCCAACATACGATCGGCTCTCGTTTGATTGAGCCTTGATCGCACAGACATTTATCATTTTCAGTACATGCAATACGATCGGCTCCGTTTGATTGAGCGTTGATCGCACAGTTTCATTCATGTTATTTATCGTATGATGTTGGTATGTTAATGTATGCTATCATATGTTATAGTTGTGATTGCTAATGCTACTGCTTGATTATTTACATTTGCTCATTTATGATTATGCACAATTTTTCATTGATAAACTAACAAGTAAATCAATAATAAATGTTTATCTAACAAGGTTCACTCGCCAACTTATGTTGAACCCCCATTTTTACACATGATACAGGTGAACCCGCTGCAGCCAGAAACACATAGGATTGGACTAGAAGAATAAAATGATTTAGAGCTTGGAATTATTTTGTTTGGTTATTTTCTTTGTATTGTATGGACATGTTTGGATTATTTGGAATGTAATTTTGACTTTAATAAATATGAAACATATTAGTAAATATCATGAGCTTTGGTGATAACCCAATTATGCCCCGACTTTTATTCCGCTGCGGGTCGGGGTGTGACAGACCAAAACAAGAAGAAGCCTTCACTATCCTAAAGCAAAAGTTAACAAATACGCCAATACTTGCATCACCAGATGGAGCTGAAGATTTTGTAGTCTTTGGTGATGCTTCTAAACTAGGATTAGGATGCGTATTAATGCAACGTGAGAAGGTAATCCCTTATGCGTCTAGGCAACTGAAGAAGCACGAAAAAATTTATATAACTCATGATTTAGAGTTAGGAGCAATAATTTTTTCCCTCAAAATTTGGAGACATTGTTTGTATGGAAGTAAGTTTACCATCTTTACATCATAAGAGCTTAAAGTATATTTTTGGGCAAAAAGAGTTGAACATGAGGCAAAGACGATGGATGGAGATTTTAAGTGACTATGACTGTGATATCCAATATCACGAAGGAAAAGCTAATGTAGTAGCAGATGCTTTAAGTCGTAAGTATCATGAGAAGCCAAAACGAGTACGTGCTCTCAGATTAAATTTGCAGGTAGATTTAATGGAACAATTAAAGAGTAACCAAGAAGTAGCAATCAACGATGATGCTGAATGATTAAAAGGAATAATAAAGGAATTAGAACAAAGAACAAATGGAATTTGGAGATTCCATCAGAAAAGAATTTGGGTACGTATCCAAGTGAACTTAAGACATAGAATTTTAGAGGAAACTCATAAGTCTAAGTATACGATGCATCCTAGTAGTGACAAGATGTATCAGGATTTGAGGGAAAATTTTTGGTGGATAGGAATGAAAAATAATATAGCTAGTTATATTTCTAAGTGTTTAACTTGTTCGCAAGTTAAAGCTGAGCACCAGAAACCTTCATGATTACTTCAACAATTAGAAATGTCGTATGGAAATGGGAATTAATAACAATGGACTTTTTAGTAAATTACCCAAAACAAGAAAAGGTAACTACACAATCTGGGTGATTGTGGATCGATTAACCAAATCAGCTCATTTTCTACCAATGAAGGAAACCTTTAGCATGGAGAGACTAGCTAAGTTATATGTGGATGAGGTAGTTTCATTACATGGAATTTCGTTATCCATAGTATCTGATAGAGATAGTCGTTTCACTTCTCCTTTTTGGGCAAGTTTCCAAAAACCTATGGGAACACGACTAAATTTAAGTACAGCCTATCATCCTCAAACTGATGGACAAAGTGAGAGGAAAATTCAAACATTGATAGACATGCTGATAGAATGTGTAATAGTTTGGAGGTAGTTGGGACGATCATTTGCCATTAATGTAATTCTCCTATAACAATAGTTATCATACAAGCATTAATACTGCTCCATTCGAAGCACTTTATGGACGAAAGCGTCGGACGCCTATATGTTGGGCAGAAATAGGAGAAAAGCAATTATGAGGTCTTGAGATTGTACAAGAAACAACAGATAAGATAATTCAAGTCAAGGAAAGACTGAAAACAGCACGAGATCGTCAAAAGAGCTATGCAGATAATAGACGTAAGCCATTAGAATTCCAAGTCGAGGACAAAGTACTGTTAAAAGATTCTCCTTGGAAATGAGTCGTTCGATTTGGGAAGAAAGGGAAGTTAAGCCCAAGGTACGTTGAACCATTTAAAGTTATCAAGCAATTTGGGCTAGTAGCTTATCAACTGCAATTACCAGAAAGAATGGCAGGTATACATGATTTTTTTCATGTATGTAACCAAAGTAAATGTTTAGTTGACGAATCACTGATAGTACCTATTCAAGATATAGAGGTAAGTGAAAGGTTAAAATTTGTTGAGAAACCTCTCCAAATCAAAGACAGAAAGATTAAGAACCTCAAACATAACATATTAGTTCAAGGTGAAATGGGATTCAAAGAGAGGACCAGAATACACATGGGAATTAGAATAAAAAATGAAACGGAAATATCCGTACTTGTTTCAATAAATCTCGAACACGAGATTTAAAATAAGGTGTGGAGGATGTAATAATACTCGAAAACACCCTATAACGAAACCTGATCGAAACCCCAAACGCACACGACGAAAACCGGCACGAAAAATAAAAAAATAGGATTTTTGTGCTTCTCGCGCGCCACGAATGGGAGGTCCTATCTCGTCACGGGGCACGAGAGCACTTGGAGCCGACTCAGACATGCGTCGGACACGTGTCGTCTACGTGTTAAGCCTACCCTGGTGCTAACGCCACCTATGACCTAGATAGACCCCTCTCGCGGGCCACGAGAGGGATGCCTTGGTCTGTCGTGGGGCGCGAGAGACTCAGGAATCAGCCATAAATAGAACGAGCTCTGCACATTTCAAATCGTTCAAAATTCTTTTCTTTCTCTCTCAAAGATTTGTTTGAATACCGAAGCCCTAAATTCCCGAAATGCTTCCGTGATATCAGGGTAATAACTCTAAACACTGACACGATACTATGTCCGATCGATTGAAACCAATCTAATGGATGTTTAAGTACTGTCGGTACCTAGTTATACTTTTTCATTCATTGTGGGTTTTGATCTCGTGATTATCGTAAAAGTTCAATTGAGTTAATACACTAATACGTGTGCATTATGTATTTAATTAGGTATACCAACCTTAAACTAGTAGGCAAGACCTGTCAACTTAAACCTGCAAAGTGAGTCATTCTCTTTTTCTCAACTGCTTTTGCAAAACCCTAAGTGTTTTACAAGTTGTATTTACAGTGATTAAGTTTCTGTATTCTGCAATTACTGCCGGTATGTGGGGTTTTGTTTATATTACTTGATAAGCTTCACCATTGGACAATGAGTTAGCCAATGAGTGATATGATCATAGTCACGGATCTGGTCGAGTGACAATTACCGTTTGGGGTAACTGATAGATATAAATAAATGTAAAAACCCTTAATGCTGTGAATTATAACAATGTGTTTTCTTACAACTGAACGAACTCACCAGTATTTTTCATTGACCAAATGTTTTTAAAACGCATTTCAGGGGACTTATTGTGAAGAAAGGAAAAAGTGCCATGAAACACTTCCGCATAAATAAGTGGCAGTGTAACCCTAAAATAAACGTTTTTTTCTATAATGAAGGATTTTCGATTGAAATTCCTTTATGTAAATACGGGGTTTACCCCACAGTTTAGTAAATGAAAATTTAGTGTTTTAAAAACTCTGATAAATTTGCCTGACACCCGGTCGTGATGAAAATTCTGCTGCGAAACTTATAATGAACATCGGTACCACTGTATCAGCGCACGGTTCTTGCCTAGGGTGGGGTCAGTGGCTGTGACAGAAGATGGTATCAGAGCCACGGCCGGACCGGTGGTGCCAGGTCCTGCGAGGACGCTGGATCCCTTAAGGGGGGTGGATTGTGATATCCCACATCGGTTGTGAAGGGGATCAAAGGCTTCCTTATAAGGGGCTAGATAACTTCACCATCGTGACGCGTTTTAAAAACCGTGAGGGGCGGGCACTGAGGGGCTGGATACCTTCATCATCATTAAAACTAGCTCTCGTATTACATGTCGCAAACGCAACCATTGAAATATGTTACAAGAAAGTGAAGTGTTACAACCAGGTAGATGTGCAAAAATCGGGTTAGGGTTTGTACCCAAACCGGGTTCAAATTGGTTCGGAATGAAGCTTAAAAAGTCAAACCGGGTTGAGAGCGAATTCGGGTTGGGTTAAGACCTGGTTGGGCTCTCAAACCGGGTTCAATCCTATTTAAAAACAGAAAAAAAACTCCTAACAAAATTTAATGAACAATAATAACTAAAAGGTTCACACTTGAGTTGCGAGAAATTTTTGATCCAGCGCGAGTTTGGTCAAAAAAATTTTGTACAAACTTAGATGAAAAAATTATAAACACATCTGTAAAAAGAAGTAAAAAAAATTGCCGAGTCGGTAGTTTTGATGCAAGTTTTTTTTACGGCAGACATGAATTTTGGAAGAAGATAAATATTCTTTTATAAGCCTCATGTAAACATGGGTATGCGACATTTTTTTCCAATTTTTTTTGCTGAAACAAGTGATTTTTTTTACGACTTTTGAGAAAAAAAATTGGAAAAACCTTTTGGATGGCCTAGTTCTCGCGATTTTCGCAACTTGTGGTGGTTCTCATTTGAATAAATCATATATATATATATATATATATATATATATATATATATATATATATATATATATATTGGTTGGGTTCGTTTAAGAACTTTCGGTTTAGTGAGAACTTATAGAACTCTTTATAACCATTGATTTTATCAATTAGGGTTATAATAATTTAGGATATTATGTAATTAGTTAGTTATTTCATGAGTTAGTTTTATAGAATAAGAGTAGAATAGTAAAAGTATCAACATCGTTTGAATAATCGCCTACATCAATAACGAAAATTCCGATTATTAAGCTGATTTCTTATATCCATTTTTCATTAGCTTTCTTCACATCTCAAAAGTTGTTTGAAAAAGAATAGAAACGAATATTCATAAAAAGTTGATTTAATAAAAAACGACATTTATCTAAAACTGAGCCTAATTAATTAAATGTTCTACTACCTGCCACACCCTGATTTCCGCGTATGTCCTGGTGGGCCCGGTGGGAAGTATTGTGACGTAAGTTGATAACATCCTAACAAAATAACACAGAGCAACACAGCGGAAGTCTTGGATTTAAAATATTATTACAACCTGATACTGTTCAAAATTCAAAAATAATAAATACAGACGGATTGTAATAAAGATCCACATGCGGATCGTAAAATATATACAAAAGATCAACAGACTTAATGGCACAACTAAGGGTTTGCAAAGTCCTCTATGTTGAACGCCCGCGCAGCTCCGGGCCTATTACGTGTTGTACCTGTATCTTAACATTTTGAAAATACGTCAGTTTTCACTGGTAAATACAATCAACCGACACATTTTGAAAATCTTTTAAAAAATTGTTTAAGTGCACTTGGCACATTTTTATAAATAACTTGGGACAGTTCAAAATGACCTTGTATATAGTTTTACAAGCATGTCAATACATATGGGGGCAGTACAGAAACCGAGACATGATCAACCGACACACCACTTCTGAACTCCCATGGAGCAAATAATAATAATAATAATTTGCATCTGACGGGTGTATGCCTACACCCCGTGCTTAGGTCGTGGCCATTAGCAATTTAATGAGCCTAAGGATATCCCAGACACGGTCGAGTTAACCCCCAATGTTTAAGTTATCATAAATACAGATTAAAACGTGTTATGAGATAACGTTAAATCGCAATCCGACAACATGATCCAATACCCGACCAAGCGGTAATAATTTACCGTATCCCAAGCCCGTATAGGGAAAATAGGTTAAAAGTATTTACCTGAGCTAAATCTTCAAGATATAAATAACTCAACCGTAACTCAAATAGTAAGTACAGGTGACAATCTACCGGAAGGCGTTTAGTCTGGAATGATGGTATTAATAACCAATTAGAATGCTGATGGATCCTTAGTTGAGTCATTGATTCGAACCGATTAGTCTTAAGTAATGATTATGGTGCGATACGTTAGATTAAGCGATGACCGGAATAGAATGTAGTTTAAACCCGACAAGTACTAAGACTTGTTCAATTATGGTTAACATATTACATTCGGGATTTTGAAATAAAAATGATAATGTTAAACCCGTTTCGATTAAAATGCGTAAACTAGTCACGACGCTAAACCGTACGCATATAAGCGATACCGGGTAACCGAATGAGTCATATACAAGTCCCATATCCAATAAGTTTTAAATATGTTTAATATCATTTAGATATTAACATGAATGCCCGTTTATGTTTTAAAATCATGTTACGCCTCAAAAGGGGGCTTTGGTCATTTTACGCCTTATAAAAGAGGTTTGCGAGTAAATTGATGTTAAAGTCCTAAACATTCTGTAAAAATATGTATTTTATGATGTTATATCAGTAGGATATCAAATATATGTGTGGTTGTTAGTTTTAAACCAAACTATGCCCCTTAAGGGCATTGTGGTAATTTCACACATAGTTCTGATGTCATATTTGGGATTCTGATTTTGGGACTTGTACTTACTGTAAAAGTATTTAAAAAAAATTAGTAATCAGTAGGTAACAAGTTTTGGTTCATAGTTATGGTTTAAACCATACTATGCGTCGAAACGGCGATAAATGCGCTAAATGACGATTTAAGCGGTGTTTAATGAAATCTGAGATTATGATCAGGTTTATACCTTCAAATTATGTTATTTATCATAATATAACAGTACGTAAAAGGTTTAGATGTCAAAAGTATTATTAAAGTCACTTTATGCATCGTAAGGGCATTATCGTCATTTATCGGTATTATGTAAGGACTTGTATGCAAACTCAGTTCATAATCTGTTTTGATATCCCAAATAATCCATATTATGATATTACATCAGTAGGCTATTATTTTTGGTGAAGAATTCATGTTTAACCCTTTTAAAATGTCAAAAAGGCATTTTAGTCATTTTAAAGCAATATTAACGACATTTGATCAAAACGCAACCTAAACCTAGAATGTTGACATCAAAATAAGTTAATAAAGTTACCATATCATTAGGTAACTCATTTTTATGTTTTTTATGGCTTAAACCTTGTTTTAAGCGAAAAAGGACATTTAAGTCATATATGGCATAATTAACGGAAACTTGCATAACGATTTAGAATACTACATGACCATATAGTATGACTCCAGATAGTGATACTACAATATAACATGGTCATAATACAACTTATAATCAGTATCTAATGTTTCTAATTCGGGTCAGAACTGAAAGTCAAAGCAGGAGTCAATCCTTACGACTTTCGAATGCGAACTGACCTTAAACATGGAATTGACGGGCTGAACATGTTTATACATGTTCTAACACTTATTACCAAGTTATTAAAGTGATAAAACATATTTTATAATACCTACATTACTAGATATGAATTATTTTCAAAAACTGACCCGTTGACTTTTATTGACCATAACTTTGACTCGTCAATTGACCAAGTAAACGTGATCTTCAGGAGGTGCCTTTTTAAGGGATTAACACCTACCTTATTACAATCATGTAACCATGTTCGCATCAAACAATGGCTGGACCAAAATTGTCGTAGCCGAAGGTCAAAGCGTTTTTACATAAACGTTTTGACATTGGATTAAAGCCTAACAAAATGAATTTAAGCTAGGATGGAACACTTACAAGTGATCCAAGAGAAGCTTAATAACTCAGTAAGAGGCCTCTAATTCAGAAGCAAACTCCAGTTAGAGTTCAAGATAGGAGAGGAGAGCAAAGACGTGAATGAGGAAGTTTAAGTATTGCTACAACACACCTATTTATACTTGAGGAGCAAGAACAAGATTAAGCCAGCTGCTAGGACATAATATCAGATGTCTCCAAGTGTTCTTGAGGTGGCAATCACAGAGCAAAGGTGTCCAAGTTGCGAGAAGGTGGTATGTTAGCAAACTGCAATAGTTCTGTCACTGGCAGGTCCTTACGGACCGTATGGCTTTTTGCGTGCAGCCCGTAAGGGCCTCTGGCGCCCATGGTTTTTGAATGGTTACGGACCGTAACCATATGTGGTTGCGGTCCGTAACCGCCTCTCAGAAACAATTCTTATTTAAATCTTACGGTCTGTAACCATGTAAGGTTACGGTCCGTAAGACCTCTTCAGAAAACAAAAAATTGTTATTTTGGCAATATTGGCCCCTCGACTTTTGAAATTGCCGTTCAGAGGTTATAGTCATAACATGAACGGAAATCTTGGTCCCTTTCGCTTTGTAAGTGGCATACGAGGATCAGTGGGACACGTGTCGGGATTTTATTAGACGGGTTTTTACAAGGTTTCACATACACATGTATATGTGTAGGACCGATCCTGATAGCATAGGAACCTAGATTGATATCTAATGTCCATAATAGCGGAAATATTACGACACGGTTACCAAATAACAAGAATTAATCAGTTAAACGTCAATTTTATTGATAAACTTCAAATCTCCAGTTTGACAGAGCTTCGCTACTAAGAGCACCAAAGTTACAAATGACAAGACTCAAGCTAGCTATTTATAGGGAGACAAGTTCGCTGGAGTGAGCATGAGTTCGGGTGAACTTGACTATGTCAAGTTCGGCCGAACTTGACTTCACAAAACCATCATGAGCGAACTTGACATCCTATTACATAAATACATGATTTTGCTAGCCTATTCACATCTATTCTATACAGACTCGATATAAGACTAAGACATAGACAACTTGACTTCACAAAACCATCATGAGTGAACTTGACATCCTATTACATAAATACATGATTTTGCAAGCCTATTCACATCTATTCTATACAGACTCGATATAAGACTAAGACATAGACATTCTGCACCAACAGACTCCTCCTTGGATATCGTCTTCGTCTTTTATCAGTCTTCAAACCTCTGTCTTCAATAAAACATTAACGCGTACGACCAAAGAAGTTCTTGTATGGCTTCTTTCGTCTTTCCTGCTTTGGATCTGGCGTATGATCAGTAGGTGGCACTTTATTCATAAATTGAAACCTTCTGAACCTTGTCGCCCTACCTCTTTCATTAATCTCTTCGAGACGCTTTTCTTCCTTAAAAAATTCTACAAGTAAGATCCCTCCAATTCGATTCCCACATCCTACCAGAGTTACTTCACGTGCATAGCATACATTGACGACTCTCTAATATTGCATTGCTTGTTCTTTTTTACGTTCTTCGAACACAATCTTGTTGTAGAACAAACACTTGATGTCTTCCTTTGAGCAATTTACTAGCCACATCGGGTCTAGTATTCTGATCGTTCTCCACAGCCCTCTCATACCTTGCACACCAAACATTTCAACCCTCTCCTTTGTTATATCCAGATGATCCTCGAATCGTAATATAATCACAGCTTCACACGTATTTGGATCAATCTGCCACCACTTAAACAATGGATAAAAGTTATGTTCGATCGGCATCAACGGCATGTTCCTCATCGCTCTTGGACGTTCATGATCAATGTGATATCCTTCTCCCCTGTCTTCTTGTTCGTTTTGATACGCCGTCCCTGGATAAAAGGTTTCCAATATCTAAAACCCTTTGTTGCTTCAAATTTGATCATTTTTCACAGCAGTTGATCAATGAACTTCATATGTGACATCCCTCGTCTGAACAAGCTCCTTAACATCCCAATAAGGTAATGTCTTGAAATCTGCCAGATATTTGAAGTATTGAACTCCAAATTCCCGTTTAATGGCATACACATTCAGCTCCTTAAACCACCCCCAACTCAAAATATCACCTAATGACACATCTTTATCTCTGGTAAAGAATGCTAGTGGTCGTCGAAACTTTCTTTCATGTGGCATCTCTTTAAACCAGGATTTCTTAGCTTGAGTGATCTCTTCCTTTGTCATAGGCTTCGGAACTTTTCCTTCACGCATAGATTCTTCGATCTTTTCCTTTAACATGTCTTCGTTAAGCTGTTTGTACATTTCTTCAAAAGTTGGAAAACATTCTGTGTTAGGACCGACGTACTTCTCAGCCTCGTCTTTCTCTTCATCAGAAGACCAATCTTCCACTATTACCCTGTTATACTCACATGCCTCATATCTACGCTGATATGATACTCATTAGGCTCAAATGTATTCATGTTCAACACTTGCTCTTCGAAATCAAAATCTAATGATTGTGCATCAACGTCGATTAGCTTTGCTAAATCTTCTTTGGAATAATTGTGTACATATTCTCCCTCTTCAACGTTATGCTCAAGCATGAGTATCAATGGCTTTATCGAAAACTGCAGCAACATGATTTGCAATAGTAATAGCGTCAGACATATCAATATCATCAGTTGGCCCTGTTTGCCCTGACTCCCCCACATTCTGATCATTCATAGCATTCGCCTCATCATTTAGAAGATTAGAGAAATCAAAGCTTTCATTCACTGCTGCATCAACCACCTTAATCCCTGTACCACTCGGATCATCATCATTCCCTCCATCATGGTCAGAATCATCTTTCGGATCATCAGTCGGTGGTTCATCATCTTTTTCTTCATTTTCTGCTTCATCATCGTCCTTATCTTCAGTAGTAGTTACAGTATCAGAAGGCTTGACAGATTCGTCAACCTAAGAAATTTCAGACTCAGAAGCTTTCTCAACATTGTCATCAACAAGCTTTTCAACTTCAGAAGATTTTGGTGCATCACCTTCAAGACCTTTACCTTTGCCACTTTCTGCAAGCTCTTTCTCAGCTCTTTCTCTTGCCTCTTGCCTATCCAATCGATCGTATTCAGCGATGGAGTCGATTCCAAGACTATTAGAAACACTTTCTGCATTCTTGTGAACCTTCTATCATTTAGAGCTTGTATCGTTTTCTGATCAGCAATCTCTGTCTGCAGCTTTTCATTTGCATCTTGTAAGCTTTCAATCAATGCCTTCATGAATTCACGATCATTTTCTAACACGTTGATCTTATCTTCCATCATTTCTTTTTCAACAGAGCTTTGATTAACCTTCTTGATTAGCTCGGCCTTTTCAGATTCTTTGCCACTTTATCTTCTAAGATCTTCACACGCTTTTCAAGAACGTCGACATCTGTTTTAGGAAAGAAATCATCTAAATATCGAAGATCTACTAGCACATTTGGAATATCACCAAATATCTTTGTCTTTGGAATTTTTGGTGTCGATTTAGGAGTATCAGCCTTTGGTGTAGAAGCCTTTGGAGTTGAGCTTTCAGGATGAACAACTTTAGGATCAGGAGATTGAATCACCGGAACTTCAAGTAATACAGTCTTAGGAGGTTCTTGTGTAACTCTTGGACGTTCCGCTTCAGAAGAAATAACAACAGGAGGTTCTTGTGTAGGAGGTTCTTGTGTAACTCCTTTCTCCTTGCACCAGAAGGTTCTTGTGTGACTTCTGTGCTTTTAGGCTTTCCGACATATCTTCTACTTGCAGGTTTTTGAGCTTTCTTTGTCTTTTTGCCTTTAGTCTTTGGAGACCCTGTAGTTTTTGTCGTTGAAGCTACTGCAGACTTCACACGTTTTGCTCTTTTCTTTGGTCTCTCCTTATCGGACTCTTTTTCTTGTTCAGGATCAAAGTCAGCATCAGTTTCTTTGACTTTTTCTGCTTCTGTTTCTGCTATTGACTTCTTAGTAGCTTTCTCGAGCGAATCATCACTATCATCATCATTATCATAAGTTGCAGAAATCACATCATCCTCTTGAGTAGTCTTTTCAACTTCCTGACTCTCTGTCACTACTGCTACACTAGAACCAGCCTCTATTTGCACGTTTACAGGCTCGTCTTCATCTATAAGCATAGTGTCAGCTTTCTTGGACGCTCGTTTCTGTTTCTTCTCGATTTCAGCTTTTAAGAACCATTCACTGCGAGCTTTCGGCTTGAACGTCTTAAACTATTCCTTTTCAGCATTTAACTCTTGTTCATCACCACTACCATCATTTCTCCACTTGTTTTCAGCCGGTGCAACATAATTTTCATTCTTTAATGCCCCAAATATTGGTTTTGCCACTGGTGCCGAATCCTGTTTCTAAACTTGAGCAACTTCTTCACAGTGGTTTCATCGAGATGACTGAAGTAAAGAATATCATTCGGATCAATGCAATGTCTGTAAACTTCTCTTCGATGAGCATTTGCACAAACCTCAGATATAAACACAATCTCGTATCTTCCATATTCTTCGACATATGAGTAAAAACAAGCTTTGAATAGTTGAACGGCTTTTTCAGAATCAACGTCGTAGCCATGCAGGCCATATAATCTTGTACATCATCGAGACCCGCCTTTCTATGGCTGAATGTGTGTATGATTGCATGCATGAGAAGCTTGTAGGGGTTTGGAACTTCCCCTTTCTTCAGTTTTCGGCTTGTTTACGCTTCCTTTATAGTCCATTCGATAAAAGCGAACCATCTTTTCGTCTAGAAATATAGGATCATCTTTACCATCGTTAAACTGTAAGATCCTGCGAATAACCTCCTCTGTGATTGTGATCTCTTTGTTCTCGTCTCCGACTTGTACTGACGAAGTGATAGTCTCTTTATCTTCGCTAGGAACATCAACTGAGCTTTGCTGATTTGAGATGTTTTGATCAACGTTCATTTCAACATTAGGAGCACTTGATGAAGCTTCGTTCTGATTTCTCGGACTAGCAGATTGATTTAACATGTTGGATATCTGCTCAACTTCTTCATCCGATGAGGATTCTACATCAGCATCAAATGTCGGCGCTTCATCAGAGTCAGAATTCTGATTTTGAGACATACTTGGCACTGTTGTAGCATTTTCTGGTTCGGAAGAAACATTCGATGGAGTTATAGACGGTGTAGCTTCTACTTCAGAAATATTTTCAACTTGAACACCGCTATTACTAGGACCAGCTACAGAAGACGAAGAATCTAACGTGGGTTGATTAACCATAATTGGTCTAATGATTTGTTCCTGATTCGCCGACTGTTGAAGATAATATAACGTTGTGATTTCTTCTTCAGACGGTTCTTCCGGCAAGTCGAATGACTTCCAAAGATCTTGATAGTTAAACAGCCATGCGTCGCCTCTTCTTTGTATAGGATCCATATAGTTGAAACAATCAACATGATGTGCTTCAATTACATTTCTCAATGAGGGAACATACACTCTTCTTAGCAGACTCGCATACCCGACAAAAAAACTTCAAGCGATTTGGCCCCGAATTTACCATCTTGATCGATTACAGTACATGGCGCACCAACTGGCTCTAAGCATTTCAAATTTGGCTTCCGTCGGTTTATCATTTCAAAACATGTCTTTTTCAATGGTTTGACAGTTAAGACTCTGTTTAGTGTGTAGCAAGCCGCTGCAACTGCCTCACTCCAAAAGCTTATTGGAAGTTTCGAATCTCCAAGCATGGTTCTTGCTGTTTTGATTAAAGTTCTATTCTTCCTTTCAGCTACACTGTTTTGCTGCGGAATATAGGGTGCACTGAATTCGTGCAGAATTCCCTTGGCGTTGCAAAATTCTTTCATCTTACTATTCTTGAATTCTGTGTCATTGTCACTGCGGATTCGTCAGACAGGGAGATGATAAAGGTTTTCTAGCTTCTTGAAAAGAATCACCAAATTTTCAAATGTTTCGTCTTTTGATTCTTGGAAGACCCATGAATAACGCGAATAGTCATCTATCACAACTAAGCAGTGTAAGTCTCCTGAAATACTTCGAACGTTTACAGGACCAAATAAATCCATGTGGAGACGTTCAAGCGGCAGCTTAATTGAATTCAAAATCTTCTTCGGATGTGACTTTTTGATCTGCTTCCCCTTTTTACATTCCAGACAATGATCAGTCATATGGAAGCTCCGAAGATTAACACCTCAACCAGATCATTATATACCAGAAAATTCATTTTACGTAAATGAATGTGCCCCATCTTTCAATGCTAAAGAATAGAATCTTTCCCAGTAGCCTTTGTCACAAAACATTGTGCTGATTTTGATGATGTGGTAGCGACGCCCATATCTAAGACATATAAATCGTTCTCACGCGGAGCTCGCATCAGAATCCACTCATCAGGTATTTTGAATCCCGGCTTTAAAATCATACACTCTTTATCGTTGAAATGCACCTTGAACTATTTGTCACAAATCTGCGAAATGCTGAGAAGATTATTCTCAAGCTCACAATGTAGTTCACTCGATCAAACGATACTACGCTGTTGGAGAGTTTTCCCTTGGCGACTATCCTTCCACCTTGATTACAGAAAATCCAACATATCCGCCATTGATAGCTTTAATGTCGAACAAAAGAGCTTTCATCCTGGTCATATGTCTGGACGCTCCACTATCCAAAATCCACTTTGAAAGAACGGATCTTTGGATGCCCCTACATATATTAAAATCTAGTTAAACAGCGCGGCCCAAGCCTTCTTAGTCTTGGGTTTGGGATAAAAAACTTGGTAATCATCCTCATAATCTCCATATGAGCCTCCACTGTCAGTTACATTTTCAAAGTTCACTTTCTTTTTACCTTTTGTTGATTTGACAGTTTCGGTTTTGATCTCAGACTTTGATTCTTTCTGAGTTATCAGTCTTAACAAGCTCAGACATGATAATCTCAGAATTTATTGACTTTTTCTTAGTAATCCAGGCTTGTGATATTATGTTTGCCTTATGTAAAACTTTGTTTTGTTTACCCTCGAAGTTTCACCTTTTTTGAAAGTTGAATTTTCAAATTTCTTTTCAGATTTAGGTTTAACTTCAGGTGTTGATTCATTTCTTTTCAAAATCGTTATAGGTTTTACAAACTCTGGTTTCTTTGGTTTTACAACATCTGAACTTTCCTTCCTTCGAAGATAGGCCGGCTTAGATTTCGGACACTTCCGTGCAATATGACCAACTTCATTGCACTTGAAGCAAGTCCGATCATCATGTGAATGACCACTAGTGGATTTTACCCCACTTGCAGCTTTGGCCTTATCGCGAAGTTCCTTCTGTTTCTTAAACTCATCATTTGATTGTTTTCCAATCAAACTTTCCTCGTGAACCGTGCTTGTCCCATAAATGAATTTCATGTTTTTATCTTTGTACTCGTGAAATGGTGACTTTTTCTTTACCGGTTCTTCTTCCTCATCTAAACCCAACCCAGCTCTCTGGTTTTCCGGATGATCACCACCCTTTCTGCTGGTACTTATTGTAATTTCTTTTGGGTTTAGAATAGAATTTCTTTTCATGTTTCTCAGGTCCTCTGATGTAACTTCAACCAGTTTGAACAGTTTATCAAGTTGTTCTTCTTTGACATTCCAAATCGGAACACTGTCATCAAAGTATAATCTATCAGATTCCTTAACCTTGTACATGACAACGTTAGGATCATCACATAGATCATCTTCCGATGATGCATCGTCATCTTCGGATTTTGTGTCAGCACTGTTCAAACTCGAGGTGGCGCTCTCAAAGCTACCATCATCAGAATCATTCAGAACATTTTCAACCACCGCATTATTGTCATCATCTGATGTAGTATAGATTACATCAATGTTCTCCGGCAACTCATTTTTCTTTTCAGATAATAACTCAATGTTGAGTGCCTTATCCATCCCATCAACAATTTTGAGACAATATTTCTCGCATAGGGGTGGAGGAACATTGCTGTATTCTCTACCATTTTTCTTTTTAAACCTTTTATCATTTTCTTCCGATGAGATCGTGGGAAGAATATGATCGATGACATATGCGTTAGTTGTATAACTTCTTAAAAGTTGTTGAACACGTTCTGTTTCAATTTTCATGTCCTGGAGTTGTTGTTTAGTTTCAGTAATGGTATTGATGTAAATATTTGTTGCTTTTTATTTATCCATTACTGTTCCTTTTAGCATCCTCGCAGTATCGTGTTGTTTGATATTGTTTCTAGCGAGCCTGCCATAATCATCTTTCATTTTGTCATACGCTTCCTTCATTGTCGATAATCATATTTGAAATGTTCATTACGTACATTGATTCGGCGATGATTTGTGATTTTTCGGCACATTTAGCACATGGTTCGGTACATTTTGTGCAAG
Organism: Scalesia atractyloides; assembly: GCA_947069175.1. Classification (NCBI taxonomy): domain Eukaryota; kingdom Viridiplantae; phylum Streptophyta; class Magnoliopsida; order Asterales; family Asteraceae; genus Scalesia; species Scalesia atractyloides. The sequence continues at coordinate 58,599,111 of CAMTDV010000030.1, forward strand.
GTTTCTCAACCTCCACAACTTGTACTTTGACAACTTCCTTTTCGACTATCTTTACCTCTGGACCTACCTTAGTTAGATTCGCCATCATAGCTTTATTGGCAATGTCCGTGAGGTTTTCAGCATTCACTTCTTGAACAACATCAATAACTTCTTCATCAATCGATTTCTCCTCGGCCACTTGCTCCTGAGAGCTTCCATCAAAGTTACCTGCAAAACTACAAGTTGAATTAGGAGTTAAAATACCTTGTGTCTTCATATGAAGATAAGTCTCCTCTCTTCCTGTTGTTGCATATATTGTTCCAGTAGAATATTCTCCAGAGCTGAGTCTTCAGCACATGTATCTTCAACAATCTCAGCCATCAAAGCAACTCCTGTCTTCTTCCCAATATAAGAATTCCAGTCAAAACCATCATCTCGTTCGAAGCAACCATTGCCTTTTCGGTATTGTTGGATGGTTTTTCTTGGATATCAACTTGAGTCTTTTTCAGAAATGGTTTATACTGTAGCGACTTCTTGTAGTATTCGTTACCACCTCCAAAAGGACTCTGATTACCCGTTGCTTCAGGATTTTTGCATTCTCTCTTGAAATGCCCTTTCTGTCGACATCTGAAACAAGTGATTTTTGATTTATCAAACCCAAGCTTGTTGCTTGAATTTCCGATATCTCGGCCTGTGAGTGCAACAAACGTTATCACCCTTCGAATGATAGAAGCTAAAGACCATTTTATACCCATCAACTCAAGTTCTTCTTCGTCCACCTGATCGTAATCTTCTGCGGTCATTTCTGGATTGCCAATTTTACCAGCCACCAGACTTTCATACGATTCAAGAACTGTGGCGAGAAGTGCCATGTGTTGCTTAGCAACTTGCTCAGAAACAACATTGTTTAGATTGACAACAATGTTACATTTGTACACATTCGGATCAGAATTCGTTTGTTGATTCTGATTTGCTTGACTTTGATATGATGAATTTGAACCAGTGCTCGGGAACGAAAAACTCTGTGGACTTTGATCATATTGAAGATATGATTGATTCTAATTCTGTGGCGAAGAAGTTATATTTGTATTGAATGTTGTTTGAATCTTTGGGCTTGAAATGCTGTCTTGCATTCTGTTCTTGTAATATAGACCAACATCTTGAACAATGTTAGCATTCTTCGACTTTGCGATCTTTAGAAGTTCCATCCCATGACCTTCTAGTTTGTCGATGAATGTAGCCAACTTGAAGAATTCCCAGTTGTGACTTTTTTTCAATATATAAGATAGGTAGTCCATTCTCCTCATTTGGACCTTCAGATGACAAAAACGCTCAATCATCTGGTTCATCGTGTCGCCCTTCAACATGGTAAAAATATCGAATTCCTTCAAGATAAGAGCCTTTTTTACTCTTGATCATCTCTGCGCTTCCTTGGTATTTCTTTTGTAGTGATAACCATAGCTCTCTCGCAGTCGTGTATTCGGGAAATAAGACCAAAATATCCTCTTTAACGGATTGTATAATGAGACTGATCATCTTTTTCTCAGCAATGTACTCATCCTTTTGTATTGTGAAGTATTTGTACTTTTCCAGAACTTGCTGATTTTCGTTTAACAGAATGACATAACCTCTCTCAATAGCCACCCAGCTTTGGAAATGCATGGCTTGAACCCAATAACTGAACTTCTCCTTCCATCCTTCGTACTCGTCCATACTCATTAACTTCGGAGGTTTGACGGACGTGCCCATTTCGTTGTCAAGGTTACTTGTTGTATCACATTAGCATTGGATGTACCCACTCCTGTCATAAACGCTCTCCGAAGATCATCCATCGCGAATATTGACACACGTACGCTGAAAACACGTTCAAACTTTGAAAATTATTAGAAGAACTACAAGTTCGGTCGAAGTTGTAGTGAATGTATGAAGAATTTCAGTTTTAACACATAAGTTCGATCGAACTTATGTGAAGTGATTTGAAAATGTCCTGAGAACTTCGAGCAAACTTATGGTTGAGAAAATGAAGAATCTTTTCAAGTTCGAGCGAACTTAATATGATTTTCTTGATTTTTATCAAGTTCGAGCGAACTTGATAAAGAATCAATGAAAATGATGTAAGTACGAGCGGACTTAGCAGAATTCCTATCAAAAACTCTCAAGTTCGAGTGAACTTGATAGAAAATCACTTCAAGAAGTGAGTTTCTAAGACAAGTTCGGCCGAACTTGGGTTACAAGTTCGATCAAAGTGAGTTTTGAAAACATGGTTTTTTGCAACAATTTGACACCAATTCGTTTGATTTTAGTCTCCAAACTCTCAGGGGTTTATCTATGATGTATTTAACATGACATATTCAAATTTGGACAGAATTTGCCCGTAAATTCTTCATTTTAGTGTAAAAGTTAAGAAAATAAGAAGAATGGAGTAGAATTAGAGATGTCCTTGTCTTGATATCAATCAAATCAGGCTATTCTAGCTCTGATACCACTTGTAGGACCGATCCTGATAGCATAGGAACCTAGAATTGATATCTAATGTCCATAATAGCGGAAATATTACGACATGATGACTAAATAATAAGAATTAATCAGTTAAACGTCAATTTATTGATAAACTTCAAATCTCCAGTTTGACAGAGCTTCGCTACTCAGAGCACCAAAGTTACAAATGACAAGACTCAAGCTAGCTATTTATAGGGAGACAAGTTCGCTGGAGTGAGCATGAGTTCGGGCGAACTTGACTTCACAAAACCATCATGAGCGAACTTGACATCCTATTACATATATACATGATTTTGCTAGTCTATTCACATCTATTCTATACAGACTCGATATAAGACTAAGGCATAGACATTCTGCACCAACAATATGTAACATTAAATATATATATATATATATGATTAGGATCAAGGAAAACCCTTACGAGTTGTGAGAACTTAGAAAACTCGGCCTTCCCGAGCGATTTTCGACCTTATTTTTTTCACACCCCTACATTAAAATGTTCGAAAAAACTGCCGTAAAAAAAATCGAAGTGGTTTTTCGCCCCCTTACGGTGGCTGTAAAAAGGTGATGTTATAAGGTGATTGCATATGCATGACATCACCTTTTCAGCATTTACGGCAGCCGTAAATGAAAATTTTTTTTGGAAAAGTTGATTTTTTTTTAGGATTTTTGGTAAAATAAATTGAAAAAACCTTCTGTAGGGCCGAGTTCTCTAAATTCTCACAACTCGTATGAGTTTTTATTTTACCCTAGCCATATATATATATATATATATATATATATATATATATATACATATATATATATATATATAGTTTTATAAGTAAGTAAAACATAATATTATGACATGAATCAAAATATTTAAAATCTATTCTTCTTCTTTAGCGTAGTGCTAAGTAAAACATGAATCAATAATTATCTCCTATAGTTGTTTGTCATGCGAGTTAATTAAATAGGTTTCAAACAGTTTGGCAAACTGGATTATGTCGTGTGGGTTACAAGAAACCGGGTTGAAATCAGCGTGGTTGAAAAACATCCAAACCGAGTACTACCCTACGAGTGGAAAAGGGTTCAAACCGGGTTGGCTATAAATCGAGTTCAACCCTGGTTCAGTTCGGGTAGGTTTGTCGGGTTCGGTTTCTAACCCGGTTCAGGGTTGCACCTCTAAAACTAGGTATTAATCTAAATGTCCCGTCGGGAAGCCAAGCACCTCGTGGAAAACTTTCCGGTTTATCTTGATGTCTCCTTTGGCTGTTCTAATAACCATGTTCTTAGATTTTTAATAACATGGAACGTAAGGGGTGATTGTTAACACCATTCATTTGATCGGTGTTCATGGCTTGAATTTGCAACCAACTAAACATAGACAAACAGATATAAACCCTAACGAACAAATGAAAACGAGAATGAGCGAACCACAAGCCGATCGGCGGACTGACTTACATCGTTCCACATCTGACCGGGACACATCGCCGACCCCATTCGCTTCCCTCCCGGCAATTTGAAGCACTCGTTCACTCTCTTTTCAAAGTCCTTTTCATATTTCCTTTGTGGTACTTGTTTGCTATCGGTCTCACACCCGTATTTAGCCTTGGATGGAATTTACCCCCTATTACGGCTGTATTCCCAAAAAAACCGACTCGCAGAGAGCGCCTCATGGTGTGATAGGCATCGAGTATTACAGGGCTCTTACCTTCTCTAGCACCCCCTTCCAGGGGACTTGGGCCCGGTCCGCCGCTAAGGAAGCTTCTCCAAACTACAATTCAGACGGTGAAGCCGCTTTAAATAGAGTAGAAGTGATTGAAAAATAGAGTAAATTTTGTAGCCTTTCTAGCCGTCGGTTTTCGCATCGTCTAACGCGTTTTGGGAATCACTTTGTGCTTTTTCCTGGCCCTTGGGCCTATGGTGGGTGCCACTTACTAGGTGGTTTTCGGGAACGTCCAGTGTAAAGGTGCATGAGTGTTGTGTGGTTTGTTACGGGTGGTTGCCTAGGTTTATATAGCCTCTGCAAATTGTAGGTTTCTTGTGTTGCCTAAGCTTATATAAGTTCTTTGATTTGAGCTTCTTTCAAAGTAATTATATTATATGTGTAAGTGTGGCGAAGGGTTAAAGTAGGTTATGGATTGAGGTTTGAAAAAAAAACCCTCAAGACCCCACATGTTGTTACAGAACCGACAATGTTGAAAGCCAAGCTCTTTGTCAAAGTGCATCTAATGACTGCAAGGGCTTTTCTATTTAAATCAGCCCATTCTTCATCCTTCACCTTCTCGGGTTTTTACTTGAGTAACATACAAGAAGATCTTTTTGACACAGCAAGTCCTCGACTTGCATCTTCTACCATCCAAAGTCCTGCCCATCAAACTTCTCAATCCTGGTCTGTTAAGATCTGAGTTTGATTTACTTGTAGTTTTTGTTTTAAGAATGGAAATATGATTGAAGTTTTTAACGTAAATGCAGCGGAATAGAATGGAAAACTTTTACTACAAGTAAAGGTTGTTTGTTTTCATCATCATGCTTTCAAGTATGTCAACTTTGCATGTGATTCACAAACTCCCCCTCAGCCTATTGCAAATAAGTTGATAGTACAGAAAATGGAAGAAGATGATTGGTGTAAAGATCTTTTTTAAGAAGACAAATTTAACTGTTACATCGACACTACTATTTATACTAATTATCTAACCTCTGAGCATCTTTGTTGACGTCAGGGTTGATAGTGACATCTAACAAGAAAATAACTAACTAGAAACACTGATCCCTAACATCTGTTAGTGCAAAAGCACTGTTACATTGAAATTAGAAACAAATAAGCTAAACTCTGATGGCTAAGTTCTGCTTCCTTTCTTCTGTCAGACCTTTGGTAAATGGTGTAGCAGATGTTGTGCAAGTATCAGACTTTAGAAGGCAGAGTTTAGGCGATTAGCGGTTCTAAACACTGATAGAAGGAGGAAACCGTAGATAGAGTATTTTGGCTTTATATCATATGTTCCTTTGTACAGATTCAATCCCAACAATCTCCCCTTGGAACAGATGATGCCAAAAATACCTTGTATTCTTGGTCTTTATTCCTCAATAGGAGATCTCTGATTTGGCTTTTAAACTGCAATTCGAAGTTCAGAGATTCCTCATCATCATCATCATCATCCTTTTCCAGCACCAGATCTAAAAGTTCTTGGAGGTCTTCTACACATAGCTCATATGCACCCTCCATATTCATCTTGGTAGTTGTGCCATCAGACTTGAGCAGAGTCAATTCGTGGGAGTTTTTATCAACTTTCCACTTTAGAATTTTTGGGTCTGATGGCTTTGTAGGATGGAAAGTTATTGTTGAGGGGGTAGGATTGTTTGTCGTGCCATAAGAGACAGATCTTCAGTAAGCTTTTGACTGGTCTCATCAGTATGGAAGTCAATCATGTTCTGGATCCCTTCCTTTATGTGCTCATACACTCTCTTGTCTTCTTCTACCATTTCCATTTGCCTTTTTCTTTGATTTGAGGCCAAAATATATATAGCAGATGTTTCAGATGGTTTTGAAGAGTGTTGGGTCTGTTGAGCTATATCCTCAGCTGGATATTCTGGCTTCTTTTGAGCACTCCCTCATTTATGTTGCCAATAACTTGATCCAATGGATGGCTTTTGAGGAAAATCAAATCACCTTGATATGGAAAAAGTGCATTTTGAGGTGAAGCTTGCAAATGTGTATCATCTGAGCTAACCTCTGTTGGTGAATTTGATGGTCCAGCCTCTGATTGGAATGGGGGTGGTGGTATGGGTGGTATAGTAGTGGATGTTTGTTGATTTTTATCCAGGTTTGATGGATTTTTATCAATAGTGTTTTGATTTTCAGAGCATGCAGAGGATTGAGAATTAAGCATTGTTGAACCAGCAGAGCTTTAACCATTGTTACTAACATCTGCTGCTCTACTTGAAGGACAGATATTAAAATTTGGAAGAATGCAATCATATCCTTTCTCTTGTGGGATGATTGTGATGTACCTGCAGTGTTAGTCTTGACAGACACATCTTCAAATGTAAATTTATCTAGATCAAACAATTTAGCAGGATTTACTGGGATCTTCAAAGATGAAAGTTCATTGAACTTTACATTCAGAGTTTCTTATACACATTTGGTCCTAGAGTCAAACACTCTATAGGCTTTGGCAGTGGTTGAGTATCCCAGAAAATAACCACAGTCAACTTTGGCTGCAAACTTGGAGATAGAATCTTTTAAGTTCAAATTGGAACAAGGACAGCCAAAAACTTGGAAATATGAGATCAGAGGTTTGATTTTGTAAAGCAATTCATAAGCAGTCTTTTGATGCCTAGGGTTAATCAAAACTCTGTTATGAAAATAACAAGCAGTGTTTACAGCCTCTACCCAAAAAGACAAGGTAAACCAGAGTCTGCTAGCATGGTTCTTGCAGATTCACAAGAGTTCGATTTTTCCTTTCAACTGCCCCATTTTGTTCTGGAGTTCTTGGGACACTAAATTACCTCGCAATCCCTTTTGACTCACAGCAGGCATCTAACTCCTTATTTCTAAACTCTGTCCCATTATCACTCCTAAAGATTTTTACAGGAAGGTCATATTGCTTTTCAACTTGTTTGACAAAATTTTGCAATATACCAGCTGTTTCATCTTTGGAGTGTAAAAAGAATGTCCATGTAAACCTTGAAAAATCATCAACAATGACTAAACAAAATCTTTTCTTCATTAAGCTCATGATTTTTATAGGGCCAAACAAATCCATGTGCAGCAATTGCAAACACTGGGTTTTTTTGGACTCTTCAATTGACTTGTAAGAACTTTTATGTTGTTTACCTTTTAAACAGGAAACACAATGTTCTTCACAAGTAAATTGCTTATGTGGTAAACCTCTGACAAGACAATTTTTAGAGAGAGTGGTGGCTGTCTTTAGATTTGTGTGCCCAAGTCTTCTATGCCATAACTCTGTCTCTTTGCTTGAAGCAACTGAGAACAGACATGCATTAGACATACGGTTATCTTTCAACATATCAACCATATACACATTGTTCTCCTATGAGCAACAAGTTGTGCTTTGCTCTCAGCAATAATTTCATCAATCTTTTTAACAACCTCTGGTCCTACAATTTGACAAGTTTTCTTTGTAAAGAAGGATCCATATCCTTTGTCACTCATTTGTAAGACACTTAAAAGATTGAATTTTAGATTGTCAGTTAAATTAACATTTTCAAATTTGAGATTCCCAGCCTGGACACACCCTGAACCCAACACCTTCCCTTTTGAAGTGTTACCAAAGGATATATCACCCCCTCCATGAGCTAAGAAATCCTTGAGAAGGGCTCTACATCCGTCATGTGCCTGGAGCCTCCACTATCTACATACCATAAACAATCAAGGCAAGTAGAAGCTCCCTGCTCATAGGTAAACAATTAGTTTAGATGAGATTCCAAAGCCAGAATGGCTTTGGATTGGTTCACAGATGGTCCACTCTAAAATCCAGGAGTATGGTCAGTGGTTTGAGTTTGCCTTTGTATCCACTATTCTGAACCATTTCCTGTCAGATGATAGTAACCATGAGGATATCTATTCACTTTGGGCTTTGAAGGTTTTTTGTAACCTTCATAGCTCATAGGAAACTTTTGATAAATTGGTTGACCATGTCCTCTTGGATACCTGTTGGTAGGTGGAGCATCTGTTACTTGTACCTCTCTGGGAACAGAGGTTTTATTCAATGATTTTGTAACAGATGTTTCAACAAATTCAAAGGTCTACTTAGATTTATTTCTAGCAGAGCTTGAACTTTCTTTCTCAAGAGCTTTTGCTTTGATCTCTTTTATCTTTTGATCATATGTTTGAAGGTAAGCACACTCATGAGTTAGATGATTTGTTTTCCCACAAATAAAGCATTTTGAATCATTTGGGATTACATGAGTTCTGTTTATGTCATATGCTTTTAAAAGAAAACAGTTTTCAGCTACATGATTTCTTTTGTTGCAAAATTCACAAAACAGATGTTTGTTCTTTTCCCTTTTCTTTTTATCAGATTTCTTCTCAGTAGATGTTGTAACCTCTGCTGGAAGGTCTTTGATGGGAATGATTCTAGCTTTTGGTGCCTTGACACCTTCAAGGGTTGAGAAGTCCATTGGCTTGAAATTTTCAAGAATATCACATTCATCTGACCATTTGGTTTGAATTGGTATTTTTCAATTTCTTTAAAAATTGAAGACCCTTAATGTTTTTCAAGAGAAACTTTGTTACCCTTTTATCAGTGATTTTTATCTCATTTCCAGCCAATTTTTTTGGAATTACTTCAACCTTTCTAGAATCAATTTTTGTAACATTTTCAATGGCTTCTTCTTCAGTTTCAAAACCAATGCCAAATTTTATGTTACTCTTGATCTGTTTTTCTAGCATAATTTCAAAACCTTTTGAAGATTCTACCCATTTTTCACATGTGATTTGGGTATCCTCTAACTCCTTTTTGCAAACTTGGTATTTATCTATCATAGTTTTGAGTTGGTCTTTGGTTATGCTAGCTTCATGCTTTAGGCTACTTATTTCAGAATCTTTTGAAAATAATTTTGCTTTCAACTCTTTGATAAGTTTTTCAAAATTAAGTTCATTTTCTAACATTTTGTTCCTAAGGTTTTCATTCACATGTTTGATGTCTTTAGGATCTGAGGTGATACCTTAGAAGCAGCCATGAGAGCACAATCTCAATCATCTTCACACACATCATTATCCTATGGGTCAGATAGAGAGATCTTTTCTTCATCAACAGTGCTTTGATCAACCACTGGTGTAACCACTGCTTCATCACAACTTTGAACTTCATCAGTCTTTGACCCTTGTTTCACATACTCATCACCTTCAACAATTATCTCTAAGGCCATTAAACAAAAATTTTCATTTTCAAAATCATTTTTAGCCATTAGAGCAAAGTTTTCATCAGATAAATCCTCAGGAAAACTACTCCAATCAACAAAGCCTTGTGTAAAGAAACTTTGCTGATTAACCTCAATCTGAGCAATGGTTTGTGTAATTTTAGTGCTTTATGGTGCTTGTTGCACATGCACTTGAGGTGGTGCTTGAACATACTAAATCTGTGGAGCAGGTGTTTGGATATAAAGGACAGGGACATTAGTAGCAGGATGTGCAAAATGAGCAGTATGTAGCATTTGTGTTGCAGGGGTATAATGGGAATAATGAGCAGTGCTTTGAGGTCTAGGGCCTGGGTGAGTCACAATTGGACCTGCAATTTGAGATCTGCATTCCCTGGCAAAGTGTCCTAACCTATTACACTTATAACATTTGATTTTGGATTTATCCAACCCCACTTTCAACCCCCCGTGTAATCCTGGAAATTTCCTACCAGTCCTTTTGTAAAATTTACTTGCTCTAACACTCAATAGTGCCAGCTGATGTAAAATGTCCATTTCTTCCAAATCAGTGGGTTCAAAATGTTGTAAGTCATTCATTTCGAAGGACATATTGTCAGAGTTTTGGCTTTCCCCATTTGCAGCAAAAGCAAAATTGGGTGTGTAAGGATCAGAGGTAAAATTGTTTCCAGATGTTATATCAATATAATGATCATAACCTTGATCCTTCCCACTACCAGAACTCTCTTCATGACTATAAAGTGCAGTGTTACCCAAGGTATAGTCATCAGTTGTTTTCCCAGACTCTTGTAACTTCTTTTTCTGATTCAACTCTCTCTCATAAGTGAGAAGTCGACCATGAAGTTGAGTGAGGGTCATCTCTTTAAAACCAACAGATCAGTCTCCCATTTTTCTGGTAACAATCCTAAGAAACGACTATTGATAGTCGAATTAGGAAATTCCACGTTAACCAGTTTCAATTCACTAATGAGACAGCTAAAACGCTCGAACTGTTCTGTTGACGACTCACCTTTTACGTGACAAAATGTCTCATACTGTTGATTTAAAAATTCTCTATTATTCTCTATCACATCCTCAGTCCCACCGAACTGTTCTTTTAGTGCATCCTATAACTCTTTTGCACTGTTGCAGTGGAGCAATCCAACATAGATTTCGTTGAGTAGCGCAGAAGCAACGATGCTAAACGCTTTTGCATCCAACTCTATTTTCTAGAAGTCTTGCTCAGAGTAATTTTCGGGACTTTTTGGCACTTGAGTATTAGGATCCTCTGTGCTGGGAACCATTGGAATATGTGGTCCATACACAACAGATCGCCAACAGCCGGTGTTTTGCTGAGCCAGGATGTGACTAATCCGACGTTGCCATATGAAATATTCATTTCGTTTCAACATTGGTGGTTTAAACATGGATCCAATGTTGGAATCCTGTGTGTTTGAGCCATTTTTGCTTGTTTACAACAGATTTGTTTTTTAAAAACTTTGAATGTTATAAAACTCTGTATTCAAGTAAAACTATCAAACTAATTAGCAGGGAGCTGATCTTTCAAATCAAATTGATGTTAATTAAATTTTGATTGACCAAGCTCTGATACCAATTGTTAGGATCTGAGTTAGATTTACTTGTTGTTTTTGTTTTAAGAATGGAAATATGATTGAAGTTTTTAAAGTAAATGCAACGGAATAGAATGGAAACTTTTACCACAAGTAAAGGTCGTTTGTTTTCATCATCATCATGCTTTCAAGTATGTAAACTTTGCATGTGATTCACAAACTCCCCCTCAGCCTTTTGCAAATAAGTTGATAGTACAGAAAATGGAAGAAGATGATTGGTGTAAAGTTCTAATTAAGAAGATAAATTTAACTGTTACATCGACACTACTATTTATACTAACTATCTAACCTCTGAGCATCTTTGATGACGTCATGGTTAATAGTGACATCTAACAAGAAAATAAAACTAGAAACACTGATCCCTAACATTTGTTAGTGCAAAAGCACTGTTACATTGAAATTAAAAACAAATAAGCTAAACTCTGCTGGCTAAGCTCTGCTTCCTTTCTTCTGTCAGACCTTTGGTAAATGGTGTAGCAGATGTTGTGCAAGTATCAGACTTTAGAAGGCAGAGTTTAGGCGATCAGCGGTTCTAAACACTGATAGAAGGACCAAACTGCGGATAGAGTATTTTAGCTTTATATCATATGTTCCTTTGTACAGGTTCAATCCCAACATGGTCTTTCTATCCCCAGCCATTATCTTTGGTGAATTCTCTAACGGAAGCAAACTGCCCGATCTAACCAGAAAAATAACGTGAGAATAAATTGAAAACAACATGAAATCTGACATCCTACTGATTGGCGGCGACAAAAAATGTTCTCTGGCTGAGAACTGGTTAACGACAGCAAACAGAACCGGCGGTTCTAGTATCGGCGACAAGGGAATACGCGGCGGCGGTACCCTGTTGCCCGGAGGACATATGTGACGGCAGGAGGGTGTCGACTAGGGTTTGGTTGTGTGTAACGTAAGCCTAAGCTCTGATACCAATTGTTAGGATGGAACGAGCAACACATAAACACAAATAAACAAGAAATCTGACACGAGATATTTACATGGTTTAGCCGCAGTGTGCAACTTATGTCCACTGGGGCAACTAGGGTTTGGTATTATTAAGTGATTACGGAGTTACAAGTACAAGAAATATATTTATCCTAGCCTATTAGGGTTTAAGCCTTTACTAAACTTGCTAAACAACATACTAAGTAAACTGGGCCCATTACGGTTAGGGTTGGCCAAACCATTTCCCTTCTTCTCTCTAATTCTTGACTACGCTTAGTAGGCTGATGACAACGCATTGCCAACAGGGTTCACTTGAGCTGATTTTCTCACTTGCCCAAAACTCGGGTTTTGGTGGAAAAAATTAACCTCGCTAAGTTGTTTACTTCCCAGAAGAATGTGAATCGGTGTTGGTCCAAAATTTGGACAGGATCGCTTGGAAGAAGGTGGTACTAATGCAAAGTTCATAATTTCAGTTATTTTATTTGCTAAATAAGAAACTTTTAGTTTCTTTTTTATTGTATCTATGTAATTGAGTTTTATTCTTATCATTAATTACTATTTGAATATGCTAGTTTTTGTACACTATACTTTTTTTTTGTTGTTTCAAATTTGGTACATATAAAAACGGCAGACCTAAACGACTAAAGTGCAGCGGACACGTGGCGAATTGGACTGTAACATTGTTTATTACTGGTAATTGGACTGTAACATTGTTTATTCTACCAGTAACCACTATACTGTACCATATTGTATACACGAGTATTAATATGGTATTTATGGCTTTGGTATGGTATGTGAGTATCAACTATTTATCCCGAGTCAAAGCCATAACAACTATGGAAGCGAGGTTGAAGAACAAGAAATCAATAACAAAAAAGCTACACATGGGTGCTTGGTTGAGTCCAAGGAAAAGACGACTTCAATTCTTGCTTTTGATGATGTTTCTCCATGATGTTGTAAAATATTAACATATTTAAGCAAGACCGAGCTTCATATATTGAGTTTGATTAGGTTTGTAATTTTAAAATGGGCATATTTATAGAAAAAAATAGTATTTATATACTACAACGTAAACCACATAAAAATATTCTTAGATTATGAAAATACACCAATAACATATATTATTTTATAAGGATTATTAAAGTTATAAGTAAATATAAAAGCAATGCTTGGATGATAAATATGTAAACAGTACATAAGTCGAGCATCAGTTTGGTTAGGTTATAATAAACCGAACCACTTCGGGTCGGGTCACTTAAATTGGTCAACCAAAATCTTGAAGTTAGGTTGTGTGTTCAGCTTTTAAAGTAAAAGGTCCAGACAAATAAATTGTGTTTAAAAGACTTAGTTTTATTCCCACATAGGTGTAGAGAAAGGAAGGTTGCTAGTAATATACTATGGTTTAGATTATCATATTGTATTGGGATTTATATTATCCAATATGGTATGAGAGTAGTTAATTAAATATAGCATTAACTGCTCTGATACCATAATGGATAATTAATATAAATTCTAAATTTTTATTTTTGTAAAATAATATAAGAATCTATAAAAAAAAAACTTGTATAAATTCTAGATTCGTCTACAAAATTGGTTAACTAAGGATTGTAGTAACATCATGGTGTTAATCTAGTCATCCTTAGCACCCACGGGTTTCCGTTGGGACCAACATACGACGTGGGAAAATGTTAATTTGGAGTTATCATCTAACCCGAATGACCCGATGAGGGTCTGCTAGAACCAATAATCTGCTCACCGTTTTTAGCTCCTTCAATTGACATGGCATCAGGATAAGGATATTGGTGCCTAACGCTTGTTCGGGTTTCCATCCTCCAATTGGATTCCTTCTTAAGTAATGTTTGCCTATCCTTTTATCTTTTATCAGGGCCGTCTCCAAAAATTCTCGAAAAAATTTAGGCCCTGTGCAAGCAGAAAAAATAGGCCCTTATAATATAAACTCAATAACCCAATATTAAAAAGAAAAGATAAATACATTTGAATTAGTACATATTTGTGTACTAGAAAACATAAAAATAAATGAAAAAATGAGTCGTAAAATATAAGTTTTTATAAAAAAACGTATAATTTTTTTAAATATATAGCGGGATCAAACCAGCATGTACGTCAGGTGAAAACTTTTTTGTTTCAATGCACTCGCTATAGCAAAATGAAAAAGAAAATTCAAAATAATATAGTCGTAAGATGTCCAGAACATGTTCGCTTCACTAGTTTTTAAATAATGAAAACCATAAAACCATTTCAAACATTGGTAAATTATATTTTTAATCTAAAAAAGTAAATAATAAAAGATTTTAGTTGATATTAAAAAAGAAAACCTCAAACTGAATTAGGAAGAAAAGCAAATATACAATAAGGAAATAAGAAGAAAAAAGGAAAAGTTCAGTGACAAAATCAAAAATGGAAAAAATGGATTTAAATGCAAAAGTAGACTTTTACTGGAATCGAACTCGAGACAAGATGAACACAACTATACAATGTTGACCACTAAGCCATAGACAACTTTATGTAAGGCATTTTAAACAAAATTCAAATATACACACTTAGTTTAAATATATATATATATATATATAGTTTCTTTTTAAGAATTTTGGGCCTCCGGAGGGGTTGGGCCCTGAGCGGTCGCCCACCCCGCACTCTCTCCGGACCGACCCTGTCTTTTATCGTGTTTGCCTGGACCATTGTGTGTCTGGCTTCCAGTCGTTCGTAGTTGTTATTTTGACATATCGTAAGTGCATGTTGATTGTTTACAATGCATTAACCTCTACAAAATTGTAAAATTCAGGAGGAAATGAGTAAGTGACCATTAATATAGGAGGTTGGTATTGTGTCATTGATCAAACAAAATGAAGCAAAGCTTGTGAAAGTGCTTAATGTCTGTGAGAATCGGCTTGGCTCTAGCCAGTACTTAGCTGGTGATGAAATCACTTTAGCTGATCTTTCCACTTGCCTAACACTCAGTTTTTAGTTAAGAAAACCAACCGGGACGATTTCTTTACTTCCAGAAAAAATGTGGGTCGGTGGTGGTCGGAAATCTTGACCCGACCGCTTGAAAGAAGGTGGTCGAAATGAACCATCACTAAAGTTAACCCACATCAATGAACAATCTGTCTTTTAGTCCATGTTCATGCATGAATGTCATATGTTGCCACCATTGCACATCACCTATCCATGCAATACTTCAAACAAATTGATACATTAATACCAATTGTTGGAAATCAGGCCCTTGATCGAATTGATAAAACACAAGATAGAACGAACTGTTCGACTCTTTTATTAATTAACAATGAGAAGCACACAAATACAATAACCCTAACCTTCTAGTTATACTAAAACTAGTTCTAGTCCTAACCCGACTCGAATTCTATTTAATTAAATAAACTAACCAACTAGATAAACTTATCTAATTTTAACTATTAATTATCCCTATAAAGACTCAATAAATAATTAAACATAATTATCTATAACCCGTCTTTATCTTTATTTCTTTAATTCAAGATTAACATCTTCATGGGTTTGGTTTCAAAAGTAAATTGTAGTTTTAATCCCACATAGGTCTCAAGAAAGAACTATCTTTGGGTTATATACACAGGTGTAAATTTAAGAAACTGAGTTTCAATTTCTGTACCGTTACCCTATATAGTATGAGAGCAAATTTAAAAATCTAATGTTAACAAATGTGCCCTCTTACCATATAAGCTAATTTATATAAATTATTAACTTTTTGTTTCATCATTTTGAATACCTTATGTAAATTTTTAACTTAGTAAGAATTTTACTTTTTACACCGTATTTCTTCATGTAAAATAACTTATGTACATTTATGACTTTGTAAGAATTTTACATAAGAAGTAAAGTTAGGAATGAAATGATTATGGTCGTTTTTTAGAGGGTGTGTCACCAAGCAGATCCCAAACTTTTTGAAGGCCCATTTTTTTATTTTGTTATATATATATATATTACTCTCAAACAACACATTAACATTGTCGTATTCTAATATTCTCAAACAATACACAGGTCCTTGCTTCGAAACATTGCAACATTCTATCTTCTTTGATTTTTTTTTAATTTGTTCAAGCTTGGAACCTTAAATAAAAAAAACATAAAGAAGAAGAAAAAAGGTTCTACAAATATTGGGTTTGCACCACAATACAGATCGATACTCATATTCATTTGTATGTTTCTTTTTTATTTGATTGTTTTTATTACTTTTAATTATTTTGTTTATATTTAAATGTTTATTTAAGTTAATATTTTGTTTATATGAAATTTTTTAATCGTTTGTTTATGTTAATTTTTAATATTTATTATAGAGTTTAACACATAATTACTTAAAAATAGATGCGCTCATTTTTCCTATTCACGGATGGCCCTCGAGCTTTTGGGGACGACAATGAAGATGATCAATGACTTGGATTGGTAAAATGTTATTCAACATGTTATGAAAGTAAATTTAGTAAAATTGCGTGTTAAATTAATTTGTTTTGATACCATGTTAAATAAAGTTAGGAATGAAATGATTATGGTCGTTTTTTAGAGGGTGTGTCACCAAGCAGATCCCAAACTTTTTGAAGGCCCATTTTTTTATTTTGTTATATATATATATATAACTCTCAAACAACACATTAACATTGTCGTATTCTAATATTCTCAAACAATACACAGGTCCTTGCTTCGAAACATTGCAACATTCTATCTTCTTTGATTTTTTTTTAATTTGTTCAAGCTTGGAACCTTAAATAAAAAAAACATAAAGAAGAAGAAAAAAGGTTCTACAAATATTGGGTTTGCACCACAATACAGATCGATACTCATATTCATTTGTATGTTTCTTTTTTATTTGATTGTTTTTATTACTTTTAATTATTTTGTTTATATTTAAATGTTTATTTAAGTTAATATTTTGTTTATATGAAATTTTTTAATCGTTTGTTTATGTTAATTTTTAATATTTATTATAGAGTTTAACACATAATTACTTAAAAATAGATGCGCTCATTTTTCCTATTCACGGATGGCCCTCGAGCTTTTGGGGACGACAATGAAGATGATCAATGACTTGGATTGGTAAAATGTTATTCAACATGTTATGAAAGTAAATTTAGTAAAATTGCGTGTTAAATTAATTTGTTTTGATACCATGTTAAATAAAGTTAGGAATGAAATGATTATGGTCGTTTTTTAGAGGGTGTGTCACCAAGCAGATCCCAAACTTTTTGAAGGCCCATTTTTTTATTTTGTTATATATATATATATATTACTCTCAAACAACACATTAACATTGTCGTATTCTAATATTCTCAAACAATACACAGGTCCTTGCTTCGAAACATTGCAACATTCTATCTTCTTTGATTTTTTTTTAATTTGTTCAAGCTTGGAACCTTAAATAAAAAAAACATAAAGAAGAAGAAAAAAGGTTCTACAAATATTGGGTTTGCACCACAATACAGATCGATACTCATATTCATTTGTATGTTTCTTTTTTATTTGATTGTTTTTATTACTTTTAATTATTTTATTTATATTTAAATGTTTATTTAAGTTAATATTTTGTTTATATGAAATTTTTTAATCGTTTGTTTATGTTAATTTTTAATATTTATTATAGAGTTTAACACATAATTACTTAAAAATAGATGCGCTCATTTTTCCTATTCACGGATGGCCCTCGAGCTTTTGGGGACGACAATGAAGATGATCAATGACTTGGATTGGTAAAATGTTATTCAACATGTTATGAAAGTAAATTTAGTAAAATTGCGTGTTAAATTAATTTGTTTTGATACCATGTTAAATAATTTTAAAAAAATACACTTTCCCAGTTTATAGATCAAAAGTCTAGAAAACAATGTTACTTTTATCCAAATTATAGTTAAACTAAACGAATCATATTATATTGTTTTCACACGTATATAAAATGATATCTTATGTGAAAATTTAGAGTTGTTAATCTTCTACATATTCGGAATCTCGGAATCACCCTCACCTCACTCACAAATTCGGAATCACACAAACTCAGACCCTTTAGATTTGTTATACAAACTCGGAACAAACACCACCGACCCAAGGTTCCGTGTGTGTGTATAGCTTGCAACCCCTAGTTCATAACTTCTGTGATCCTTGTTCTTTCTCTCTAAACGGCGACTTCATCACTGAGGGCTCTCAACTCTCTGGTTCTCCAAGTTTTCTTGATCTCTATCTCTCTAGGTAATGTGTCCTTGCCTTGTTTGAGATTCTTATTCGTATACAAAGTCATGTATGCGTTTTGTTTGTATGTCTACACTAAAACATAAATCTTGAATGCTAGGATTTTGATTTGTAACATGAACTTGATGATCTAGAGGGTAAACTGTTTTACATAGTGTAATGCATGCATTAGTAGTCGAAAAGTGTGATAGTATGTTCATAAACACGTTTTTACAAAGATTGGATTTAAACAGTTTCTGGACAGAATTTCATATCAACTTGCATTGGCTGTAACTTGATCAAAACATAACCAAAACGTGTGGTTCTTGAGTCCTAGTGAAATAGATTTCAAATCCAACTGGAATCATAATTTTTCAAAAAGTTTAGGTCAGTCAAAAGATTAAAACGGAAACACATGTACAGGCTGCGTATTTCTACAGAAGTTGCATCCTGTTACGAAAGTCATAACTTGGTCTATGGTTAGAGTTAATACTTGAAATTTTTATAGTAGATAGTCCTAAGAGGTAACTAAATCCTTCAACTGAAATTTTGTCAATCGGATCACGAGGAGTTTTTTGTAAAATAAATCGTAAACTGCCGACATAATGTGACGAAATTGCCCTTTATGTGCTAAATGATTTTTTATGATTTTTCTCTCAATATTTATACTTTGAGAAAATTACACAAGCCATTTTGGACCTAATGACACGTGTCATAAATTATTCGTAATTTTTGTAGTCTGTTTACTATTTTAAACGAATATCACGAAAATAACTCAACAACGGACATTGAGCTGAAACCGCTGAAACTTGATGTTTATGTGTATAAGTGCAATTGTTTGTTAATACGAGGTGTGAATTGTTATGCGATATCTATGCGAACATCATTGAGCGTGTTACATGTTATGAGTTGTACACACAAACGTAAACACACGAACGAACAACTAAGTGTCAACATGTATGCCTGTTATGTGTTAGTATATGTGTAGAATTAATGTGACTTATGTGAATACTAACTAACGGCTTTTGACCTTAATTATTGCATCAATGCGGATAGACATTGATGTGGAGGGCACAAAAACTTACTATGTCAATTTTCGGCATCGCATGTTTAGTTGCTTGATAGTGGGTTAGCTACCCATGAACATGCCTTTAAAACATTGTATTTGGAACTTACTTTTCGTTGAACTAAAACTGTGAACTCTCCAACTTTATGTTACACTTTAGCATGCTTTGAAGTTTGTTAGGTACAACGCACATGGGAAGGGCAGCTTGGAGAGTGTTAATGAACTTTTTCATTATTTATGCTAAACAATTGTGGTTTTCCATTATGTCTGGATTTTATATTTTGCTTCCGCTGATAACTTAAACTTACGTTTTCAAACTTCTAAAACTACTATCACTATTCATGTTGAATGTGGTAGTTGAACGTTTTACAATTAATTTGAAATTGTTCAACACGATTAGTGGCTTGATCCTAGAATGTCACGAGTCTCGCGGTAAAACCCCGCATGTGGAATTTGAGGGTGTGACAATTAGCCCATTCTCCATCTTTCACATTCTCGGGTTTTTATCTAACATAGTAAGTCCTCGACTTGCACCTTCCACCATCCAAAATCTGTCCATCAAACTTCTCAATCCTGGTCTTTCTGTCCTCAGCCATTATCTCTGGTGAATTCTCTAACAAAAGCAAACTATCGAAATTAACCAGAAAAATAACGTGAGAATAAATTGAAAACAACCTGAAATCTGACCTCGTAAACCGTGCAGAAAACCCAAAACACAGCAGCAAATCTGAAACGGTTCAGCAGTTCCTACTGATCGATGGAGATGAAAAATGTTCTCCGACTGAGAACTAATTAACGACAACAAACAGAACCAATGGTCCTGGTATCGACAGCGAGGGGATAGGCAACGGCGGCGAAACCCTAGCTAGGGTTTGTGGCAGAGGCGATGGTACCTTTTTCCCGGAGGACTATGCGATGGCAATGGTGGTTGGTAGTTTAGTTTTCGGCAAAACCCTAGCAGACGGCTAGGGGTGGCGGCGGCTGGAGGGTGCCGTTAGGATTTGGTTGTGTATAACGTGAGCCTAAGCTATGATACCAATTGTTAGATCGAACGAGCAACACACAAACACAAATAAATAGGAAAGCCAGAATTCTGACACGAGAGATTTATGTGGTTTCGTCGTCATGTGCAACCTATGTCCACGGGGGCAACTAGGGTTTCATATTATTGAGTGATTACAAAGTTACATGTACAAGAGATATATTTATACTAGCCTATTAGGGTTTAACCCTTTACTAAACTTGCTAAACAAGATACTAAGTAAACTGGGCCCATTAGGGTTAAGGACAGACGAACCCTTTCCCTTTGTCTCTCTAATTCTCGGCCAAGCTTACTGGGCTGATGACAACACATCGCCAACAAAGTTCACATGAGCTTATTTTCTCACTTGCCCAAAACTCGGTTTTTGCTGGAGAAAATTAACCACGCTGAGTTGTTTACTTCCTGGAAGAATGTGAGTCAGTGTTGGTCCAAAAATTGGGTCTGATCGCTTGGAAGAAGGTGGTAAAATGCAAAATGCATAATTTCAGTTATTTTATTTGCTAAATAAGAAACTTTTAGCTTCTTTTATATTGTATCTATGGAATTGAGCTTTATTCTTATTATTAACTACTATTTAAATATGCTAATTTTTGTACACTACAATTTTTTTCTTTTTTCTTGTTGTTTCAAATTTGGTACATATTAAAACGGCCAACCTAAACGACTAAAGTGTAGCGAACACGTGGTGTATTGTACTGCAACATTGTTTATTCTTCTAGTAACCGCTACACTGTACCAGATTGTATACATGAGTATCAATATCGTATGTTGTGGCTTTGGTATGGTATATCAGTATCAGCTATTTATCCTGAGTCAAAGCCAGAACAACTGTGGAAGCGAGGCTGAAGAACAGGAAATCAATAACAAAAAAGCTACACATGGGTGCTTGGTTGAGTCCAAGGAAAAGACAACTTCAATTCTTGCTTTTGATGATATTTCTCCATCTAAAATATTTAACATATTAGCAAGACGGAGCTTCATATATTGAGTTTGATTAGGTTTGTAATTTTAAAATGAGCATATTTAAAAAAAATTGTATCTATATACTATGATGTAAACTACATAAGAAATATTCTTAATTATGGAAATATACCAATATCATATATTATTTTATAAGGATTATTAAAGCTATAAATAAATAAATAAATACTTGGATGATAACTACGTAAACAGTACATAAGTCGAGCTTTAGCTTAGATCAGTTCAGTTAGGTTATCATAAACCGAACCACTTCGGGTTGGGTCGCTTAAATTGGTCAACCAAAATCTTGAAGTTAGGTTGTGTGTTCAGTTTTTTAAAGTAAAGGGTCCAGGCAAATAACTTGTGTTTAAAAGAGTTTGTTTTAATCCCACATTGGTGTAGAGAAAGGAAGGTTGCTAGTTAATATACTATGGTGTAGATTATCATATTGTATTGAGATTTATATTATGTTATCCAACAGGGTATGAGAGTAGTTACTTCAATATAGGATTACCTACTCTGATACCATAATGGATAATTAATATAAATTCTAAACTTTTTATCTTTACAAAATCATTTACACACTCTATAAAATAACATGTATAAATTCTAGACTGTTGCTACAAAAATGATTAACTAGGGATTACGGTAACATCATGGCGTTAGTCTAGTCATCCTGAGCACCCATGAGTTTCCACTGGGACCAACATACGGGGATAGTGCACTAAATGCTTAAGTGAGTTAATAGGGTAGCTTAATTGTAGTAAATGTTAAATTGGGGTTATCATCTAACCCGAATGACCCGATGAGGTCCTGCTGGAACCAATATTATACTCACAGTTTTAGCAACTTCAATTGACATGGCGTCAGGATATTGGATCCCAACACTTGTTCGGGTTTCCATCCACCAATTGGATTCCTTCTTAAGTAATGTTTGCATGTCTTTTTATCGTGTTTGCCTGGACCATCGTGTGTCTGGTTTCCAGTCGTTCGTAGTTAGTTATTTTGAGATATCGTAAGTGCGTGTTGATTGTTGACCATGTATTAACCTCTACAAAATTGTAAAATTTAGGAGGAAATGAGTAAATGACCATTTATAGGAGGTTGTATTGTGTCATTAAACATGGTATGATGTCATATTTAAAAAAACGTGTGTTACATTAATTTGTTTTGATACCTTGTTAGCTAGATAGTTGTCATAAATTCTAAAACAATGTTTTTTTATTAAATTTCTCAGATGACATGTATAAATTCTTAAAATGTTATAAAAGAGGTAGAGTAAGGTTCATGTTATAAAAGAGGTCAAGTAATGTTCAAGAGGGGATAATTAATAAGATAAAAAAGTAATAAGAATTTTGATGTTGATACGTACCTAAATACATTACTTTTTATATTTGATGCACATAAGTGATGTAGGAGAACATGTTAGGATTGGTATAGACTAAATTAATTGATGAAAAATACAGGTTACAAGTGTTTGATTGGATTGTAAACGGGAATGAAGGAATGTGTATGATTCCTAATATGGATGTTTACTTCCAGGAAGAATGTGGGTCGGCGATGGTTCGAAATCTCGACCCGCTTAAATGAGTTCGAATACTCGAGTTTAAACAAACTCACATACATCTGATAAAGAAGCTTGAGATCAAAAATCATACACCAAAATTTAATTAGGCTGGTATACTTAAACGAAACTATTATTTTTGTACATAATATTATGAACTAGTAAACTTCCATCAACTTTGATTCAAACCAGTAATGAGGGTGCGGGTACATTGCAAACGTCGAACAGATTGGTCCATCGTTATGTGGTGCGTTAACCATATGAAAATGCACGTTTTGACGTATCCTATCTAATTCAATAGAATTGCGATTCCATCAAAATGTAAAGTTATCGAGTTTATATTGTACAGTCACAACGTATTGAAATGTGACCTGACTCACACATAGGAAACATGTTGGAATTTTGGGTGTGTGTGAATGGAAGTCTCAAATGGTAAAACACTTGTCCCACGTAGGTGTGGCGACAAAGTGAAAGGTTATTTATAAGGTAAAACATTTACCTAACTAATATAACTTTATGACTTGTTTTACCAAAGGTCCTACCCGCGTGCGCACAGAGGTGGTGCAAAAATTGGAACCGGATTTAGTTTAACTCGTGTGTGCCCGAGACTGACTTACTATTTGCTTATTATTATCAGTTTCGAAACTGAGTAGTAGATTACTAACAAACTTAACCACATTTTATTTTACTAATTGTTACTGATGTTTTTGCAATCATGACCACTGTTGTATCTGCAGTCATGGCCTCCGTTGTTCCTGTCACAACTTGTCTGGTTACGCCACTGCCTAACGCAGTCTCGCATGCTGAGAAACCAAAGAAATTCAGTGGTGTGAATTTCGAACAGTGGCAGCAAAAGATGTTCTTCTATCTGACCACGCTGAACCCAAACCCAATGTTGATGAAAGGGATGTGGATGCTCAATCTGTGAGCGCGATTCATGCTTGGAATCATTCGGATTTCCTATGTCGCAATTTTTTCTGAATGGTTTGGTGGATACACTATACAATGCGTATAGTAAAGCCAAGACTGCCAAAGAATTATGGGAGTCTTTGGACTCAAATACAAAACATAAGATGCGGGCACTAAGAAATTCGTGGTGGCTAAGTTCTTGGACTTTAAGATGATAGACTCTAAAACTGTCATGAGCAAAGTCCAAGAACTACAAGTTATTCTTCATGATATTCATGCGAAAGGAATGGTGCTTAGCGAGACATTCCAAGTTGCTGCTATGATTGAAAAGCTACCACCGAGCTGGGTTGATTTCAAGAATTATCTCAAACATAAGCGAAAGGAAATGACCATTGAAGATCTTGTTGTTCACCTTCGTATTGAAGAGGATAACAAAATCAATCTGAAAAGGATTGATGGCCCTGAAACAGTAAAGGCTAATATTGTTGAACATGGCCAATCTTCAAAGGGAAACAACAAGAACAGTGGAAATGGTGGAAAGAAGAGTCATGGGAAACCCTCCAACCTTGGTCCGAAAGGGGGAGTTAGGAAAAAGAAGTTCCAGGGAACTTGCTACAATTGTTTGGAATCGTTACACTCATGGCAGCATTGATTGGAATCGTCCGTTTATCGGTTATACTCGCTGAATCGCGAGTATCCAGGTCGACTTTGGGTGTTTGATAACCGATTTCAGTTACAATTTGTAAAATCGGTTGATTTACCTTAGTCCATAAAACTTATTTGTTTCCTAAAGATAACAGAAAACAAACAAGTGGCGGAGTGGTCTTGTGATTGGGTGATAAGTCGCTGAAGTGTCTTGGCTGACCCGGGTTCGAGTCCCGGCAGCTTCATAATTTTTTATTTATTTTATTTTAACTTTTTATCAAATATAATTTTTATAGTTTAGTTTATTTATTAATTATGTATCGTTTTAACTCAAAATAATCATAAATATTTAATGTAACTTTTATAACTTGATACTTGATTACAAAACGGAGCGGGTTTTGAAAACCCGATTTTTACAAATGTTACAGTATCCCCTACTTTTAGGAATTTCGTCCCGAAATTTAAGTAGTTGAAGTAGTAGGAAAAAGATGCGGGTATTTTTCACGCATTGAGTCTTCACGTTCCCAAGTAAACTCAGGTCCCCGTTTCGACTCCCAGCGTACCCTAACAATTGGAATGCGACTTCGTCGAAGGCGTTTCTCCCCGTAGTCCATGATCTCCACTGGTCTTTCAATAAAATGCATAGATTCATCAATCTGAATATCTTCCAGCGGAATATGGAGATTCCCATCAGCGAGGCACTTCTTCAAGTTCGACACGTGGAATGTGGGATGAATCCTGTTGAGTTCTTCTGGTAGGTCAAGCTTGTATGCTACAGGACCTACTCTTTCGAGTATCTTGAAAGGTCCTACGTAACGAGGTGCTAGCTTCCCCTTTTGACCAAAACGAACTACTCCCTTCCACGGTGATACTTTTAAAAGCACATGATCACCAATGTTAAACTCTAAGGGCTTCCGTCGTTTATCTGCATAACTCTTTTGACGACTTTGAGCTGCTAGAAGATTGTTTCGAATTTGATGAATCTTGTCTGTGGTTTCTTGGATCAATTCTGGACCAGTAATTTGTGCTTCCCCAACTTCGTGCCAACATACAGGGGATCGGCACTTACGACCATATAAGGCTTCAAAAGGTGCCATGCCGATGCTCGAATGATAGCTGTTGTTGTACGAAAATTCAACTAATGGTAGGTGGGCATCCCAATTTCCCTTGAAGTCTATGACACATGCTCTAAGCATATCTTCAAGAGTTTGAATGGTGCGCTCAGACTGTCCATCAGTTTGAGAATGATAGGCGGTACTGAGATCTAATCGTGTGCCCATAGCGGATTGTACTGCTTGCCATGTTCGTGAGGTGAAACGACCATCACGATCAGAAATAATACTTAACGGTACCCCATGCCGGCTTACGATTTCGTTGATATAAATACGTGCAAGCTTTTCGTTCTTGAAATCTTCGCGGATAGGAATAAAGTGAGCTGATTTTGTAAGTCGGTCTATAATCACCCATATAGTGCCATACCCACCAGAAGTGCGAGGTAACCCGGTAATCAAATCCATGGTTATATTTTCCCACTTCCATACAGGTATTTCCGGTTGGACTAGAAGTCCTGAGGGTCTTTGGTGTTCAGCCTTCACCTTGGAACATGTGAGGCACTTGGAAACAAAAACGGCAATATCTTTCTTCATTCCAGGCCACCAATAGGTGTATCGTAGGTCTTGATACATCTTATCGGCTCCTGGGTGTATAGAATATCCCGTTTTGTGAGCTTCATTCATAAGAGTTTCACGAAGATTGTTGTGGTTAGGAATCCAGATACGATCTAGGTAATACAGAATACCGTCAGATTTAGTTTCAAGTTTAAGCTCGGCTCCACAGGACATCTCCTTTCGTACATCTTCTTCTGTTATTGAAACGTGTTGGGCTTCTCGAATTTGATCTTTAATGTCGGTTATAATTTGCGAACATAGAAGATGAATGGAGTTCGCATAACCCTTTCGACTAAGTGCATCAGCCACCACATTTGCTTTACCAGGGTGGTATCTAATTTCACAGTCGTAATCATTTAGAAGTTCGACCCATCTTCGTTGCCTCATGTTTAACTCTTTTTGATTGAAGATATGTTGAAGACTCTTGTGGTCAGTGTATATTTCACACTTAGTACCATAGAGATAATGTCTCCATATCTTAAGAGCGAACACAACGGCTCCAAGTTCTAGGTCATGAGTGGTGTAGTTCTTTTCATGCGTCTTGAGTTGTCTCGAGGCATAAGCTATGACTTTTCCTCTTTGCATGAGAACGCAGCCTAATCCTTGCCCTGATGCGTCACAATAGACTACAAAATCATCACAACCTTCAGGAAGAGTGAGGATTGGTGCATCACAAAGTTTTTGTTTAAGAGTTTGAAAGGCTTCTTCTTGCTTGGGTCCCCATACGAAAGGTTTTCCCTTATGAGTTAAAGCCGTGAGTGGGACAGCAATGCGAGAGAAGTTTGAAATGAACCGACGATAATAGCCAGCTAGTCCAAGGAAAGATCTTACTTCAGTTGGTGTACGTGGAGCTTGCCATTCTTGAACTGCTTTGATCTTTGAAGGGTCAACATGTATTCCCTTGTCATTGACTACATGCCCAAGGAATTGCACCTCTTTTAACCAGAATTCACATTTGGAGAACTTGGCATAAAGCTTTTCCTTTTCTAGAAGTGCAAGAACGAGTCGAAGATGACGCTCATGATCAGCTTTAGATTTTGAATAAATAAGAATATCGTCGATGAAGACTATAACAAATCGATCAAGATAAGGTTTGCAGACTCTGTTCATTAGGTCCATGAAGACAGCTGGTGCGTTGGTTAATCCAAATAGCATAACCATGAATTCATAGTGGCCATAACGAGTTCGAAAAGCAGTCTTAGGGACGTCTTCTTCATGCACTCTAAGTTGATGATAGCCAGATCGATTTTTGAAAAGCAGCTGGCACCTTGTAGTTGGTCAAGAAGTTCATCAATGCGAGGTAAAGGATAGCGATTCTTGATAGTTAACTTGTTGAGCTCTCTGTAGTCGATGCACATACGAAAAGATCCATCTTTCTTCTTTACAAAAAGGACAGGTGCACCCCAAGGCGATGAGCTAGGACGTATGAATCCCTTGTCAGTCAACTCTTGCAATTGACTGGCTAGCTCTTGCATTTCAGAGGGGGCTAACCTATATGGAGACTTTGCAACTGGTGTAGCACCAGGTATAAGATCAATACGGAATTCGACGTCTCTAATTGGAGGAAGTCCTGAAATGTCGTCAGGAAAAACTTGCGGGAAGTCTTTTACTACAGGAATGTCTTCAAGTTTCTTCTCCATGGTTCCCTTTTTGATGATATGAGCTAAAAACGCGACATAGTTCTTGCGAAGATATTTTTGAGCTTGAAGACAAGACATTAAGCTAAGCCCTTTCGACGAGGTTTCTCCAATGATTCGAAGAGTCTGACCGTTTGAAAGAGGAATACGAATAAATTTTTCACGACATACAACTCCCGCCTGATGTTGACTGAGCCAATCCATACCGATTATGATGTCAAAACTTCCCAGCTTCATAGGAATAAGGTCGACTGAGAAATCGTGGTCGTTTAAGGTGAGTGTACAGTTGCGTAAAATAGAGTCTAATGAAACTGGCTTCCCGTCCGCAACTTCTACCGTTATGGATTCCGTGAGCTTATCCCGATTTTTGTTTAAGATAGATTCAAATTCTAAAGACACAAAACTTCTATCCGCACCAGTATCAAATAACATTGAGGCATATCTACCATTTATAAGGAACGTACCGTTGACCACATTGCCGTCCGCTCTGGCCTGGTTCGCGTTTATATTGAAAGCTCTTCCTCTTGCAGGTGGAGGAGCTTGGTTCGCTTGATTCACTGGGTTGGCTTGGGCCTGAGCATGAATAATGTTTACCAACCTTGGACAAGTGTTTCTGAAGTGGCTGGGGTCTCCGCAATTGAAGCAAGCCCGCATAGGTTGGCCCATAGGATAATTGGGTTGGTAGTATGTTTGGGTTAAATGTTGGGTGGATGGAAATGGTAGGGGTTGTTGGGCTTGACCCATTAACTGTTGGTGGGTTTGGGTTAAAGGTTGGTGGCGGTTTGTTCGTTGAGGCATGCGGCAGGTTTGAACAGTATGTCCTGCGCGACCGCAGCCGGTGCAGTATTGGCAAGGATGATCAGGGGAATGGTGATATTGGCAACGGTTACATTTTGGTAACGGGCCAGTGTGGGGTCTTCTGTATGGTGCGGGTGAAGGAGTGACTTGAGTAACGGGTGCAGCAGGAATAGGGGTGTTGGTTTGGGTAACTGCAAAATTTCTGGTGTTACGCTTCCTCTTGTTAGCAAACTTAGAGGAAGGAATGGGGTGGTTTGAAATTTGTCCCTCAACAGGGGCTTTCTTCTTCTCTTCTTTGAACTTCCCGTTGCGAATTCGGTTTTCGGTCAGTTCAGTTGCTAACACCATAGCAGCTTCAAGTGTTACTGGTGAAACGCTGAGAACTGAATCTTGGATTTTCGAGGGAAGTCCTCGAATATAATGCTCGATCAGACGATAGGTTGGAGTGAATAAATTTGGAACCATTTGGTTCAACTCCAAGAACCTCTTGTTGTAGGTAGTGTGATCACCCTCCTTTTGCTTTAGAGCATGAAATTCATCCTCCAACTTCTTAATTTCACTTCTAGGACAGAAACGCCTAGTCATGATTTCCCCCATACCTTCACCTACATGGTCATGTGGGCCCCATGGCTATTGGCTTGGTAGGATTCACATTAGTATTGGCAATTTAACATTCGCATCCCCCGAATGCAAACCACAAAATATGTTCATGCGATGTTTGGTCGGAACGTGTCCAGGTGTAGACACAATGACAACTCAAAGTGGGGTTAGCTCCCAAGACGTTTGGTATAGCATGCTTTGGCCTAATAGGTACTTCGTACTCTCATCGTTAGTCCCCAGGTAGGCAAACTGGTCCTTTATTTTGGATTTATACGAATGCCAGCCTAGACAGGACGTTCCGACTACCGGTACTGGTACCCTTCCAGTTACTACATGCCCGTCATGAGAACTCACTTTGATGAGATTTGAAAACACGAAAATCATTATAAAAGCAATCATGAAGTGGTGTGTGCTTTCATGGATGTGATATGTTATGAGTATACGATTCATGATAGGCATTATATGGTAATACATACTTATGAACATGCTTGCACAATATTAAATGTAACATTTAACATAAAACATATAACATCATGAAATTTGGCATGTAACACACAAAAAAAAATCTTATAAGTTTCTAATCGACTATAGTATAGGCTCTAAGGGTCTAATAACCTATCCTATATCCCTATAGTCATGGCTCTAATACCAATCTGTCACACCCCGACCCGCAGCGGAATAAGAGTCGGGGCATAATTGGGTTATCACCAAAGCTCATGACATTTACTAATATGTTTCATATTTAATAAAGTCAAAGTTACATTTTCAAATATCCAAACATGTTCATTCGATACAAAGGAAATAAACCAAGCATAACAATCCCAACTCTAAATCGTTTTATTCTTCTAGTCCAAGTGCTATGTGTTCCTAGCTGCTGCTGGTTCACCTGTATCATGTGTAAAATGGGGGTTTTTGGGTCAACATAAGTTGGCGAGTGAACCTTATTAGATAATCATTTATTAATAAATTAATTGTTAGTTTATCAATGAAAATTTGTGCATAATCATAGATGAGCAAATGTAAATAATCAAGCAATGGCAAATAGCAGTCACACTATAACATACAATAACATATGACAGCATACATGATCATACCAACATCATACTGTAAATAACATAAATGAAACTGTGCGATCAAGGCTCAATCAAACGGAGCCGATCGTATTGCATGTACTGAAAATGAAATTGTCTGTGCGATCAAGGCTCAATCAAACGGAGTCGATCGTATGTGGGCACGCCAGGTTCAACCTCATAATGAAATGGGGAACATGCTCAACGCTCATAATGTAATGGGGAGCGGCGGCCTATGAAATTGCATGTACTGAAAATAATAAACTTGCATCCAACAATAACAACACAACAGGAAACATACTGAATACACTAGTTCATGATATGATGTATGCACAATGGTTTAAGTATAATACATATATATCAAGACACATGATACACCCCAAAACGTGATTAAAACGGGGAATTTGTAAAGGTTCACTCACCTTGGGTGCGTTGGATTGGAGATGGTGATATGCGCACGAATTAGATGAGCGGAACAACGGGGATTACTAACCTAAATAATAACGGAAAAATATATTAAATGGGTGGATTTTATTAAGGATTTTAATGAAATTTTTAGATATATTTTTGTGAGTTTATGGCTATTTTCTATCTTTAAAAATGTTATTTTTAAGTATTTTTAATTGATTTTTAAATTAAATTAAATAAATAAAAATATAAAAAAAGTGTTTATTTAGCGTTGACCGTTGACCGGTTCGGTCAGCGTATTAGTTTGCGCCGGGTGAGGCTCGAACCCGAGACCTCCCGTCGCGTGCACGCAGCTCTACCAACTGAGCTACGTGTCTAACCCGAAATAATCTTGTTTTTATTTATATTTATACACTTATTCAGTTTAACCGAAATTCTCTTCAATTTCAAAAACATTTTAATTCAATCGGACCGGTGCTAGTGACGGGTTTCGAACGCGCGACGTATGATTCATGTTGCACACAGTCCACCGCTGGACTGTGTGTCTAACCTGGTTATTATCTCGGTTTTTATTATACTTAACAACTAACTGGGTTATCCCGATTTAGTTTAAACAAAAAGGCCTTTTATTATACAAGGAGTGCGTATAGCAGGAATCGAACTCGGGACGTGCGTTTGTATTTTGCACACAGTCCACCGCTGGACTGTGTGTCTAACCCGTTTAAAATACCAACTTTAATTAGTCTTAAGTTATGTTGCGTCTTCATCTTCTTCGTTGTTTTTACACAGAAAAACTTATTCCGGCTGTTATGACCGATTCATGACATATACGCTTTTCAGACATTACAAGTAATTTAAGAGTAACAATGGAGAGAGTTTGGGGAAAAAGTTGTACCGATTGATGTTGTTCACAGAATTCCGGCAGAGGTTCGTCGGTTCTGAAGGTGAACTCCGGCTGTTGAAACCAATTAACAGCTTTGTTCGATTATTTAAGAAGTTGAGGCACTTAAACAAGGTTTATCAGAAGTTTGGGAGCTCATACCCGTTCACGGTGTGTTTCCAGCAGTTTCAGGAGTTTTCCGGCGAAGGTAAGATTTTCGAAAAACGTTGACTAGGATCGATTCTGATGGTGGAGTTGTGTTAGAGACTGATAAATCACATGATTGAAACAGAAAGAGTCGGAGGAAATACCGTGTGGATGTGAGTCCCGGTTTTCCGGCGACCTGCAGAATTTTTCCGGCGGTCTGATTTAAGCTTCTCCGGTGGACTGTAAGGTTGCGGAAATGCAATTGGGAGTCTTGCAGAGTGTTTTGAGTCGCAGGAAGGGTCTAGGATTGAAGTAATCCGAGAATTGAAAACTTTCGGTTATTAAACCGATCCACTTCCGAATTCAAGTTACACTCATGGCAGCATTGATTGGAATCGTCCGTTTATCGGTTATACTCGCTGAATCGCGAGTATCCAGATCGACTTTGGGTGTTTGATAACCGATTTCAGTTACAATTTGTAAAATCGGTTGATTTACCTTAGTCCATAAAACTTATTTGTTTCCTAAAGATAACAGAAAACAAACAAGTGGCGGAGTGGTCTTGTGATTGGGTGATAAGTCGCTGAAGTGTCTTGGCTGACCCGGGTTCGAGTCCCGGCAGCTTCATAATTTTTTATTTATTTTATTTTAACTTTTTATCAAATATAATTTTTATAGTTTAGTTTATTTATTAATTATGTATCGTTTTAACTCAAAATAATCATAAATATTTAATGTAACTTTTATAACTTGATACTTGATTACAAAACGGAGCGGGTTTTGAAAACCCGATTTTTACAAATGTTACATATATATATATATATATATATATATATATATATATATTTATATTTATATATATATATTATATTTATATATATATTTGGTTTTAACCTTATGATATATAACTAGGAACACTTGACCTAGTTAATAATAAGTTGTTAATTAATAAAAACATGAAATTTAGTCCTTTTTATAAATCCTTGAAAATTGAGGGACTGAAATGAAACAATTTAGAAACTAACTTTATTAAAATTAAAAATTGGCACAAAACACACACTAGTGTGTGTCTTGGTCGACCAAAAATCACACAACAAGGGTGAAGAACATCTAAAGCCCTAAATTCACAAATCCTTCAAAATCAAAGAGGAAATCAGGCCTAAATCAGTGCATTAACTAAATTAGTGATCACCCAAGTCAGGAAATCACAAGGTATGTTTAATTTTGGTATTTGGTGATGTTGTGAAATTCGTGATGAACATTCATAGTCGCAATTCAAGTATGAAAGGTAGATGTTATGGCAAGATTGAAATGAATACAAGTCGAGGAACAAACCCTAGATGATAAATTAGTGATTAAATGCCATAATTTAAGTGTTCAAGTAACTAACCATGCTTGTGTTAAATGGGTTTTTGATAAATATGATGAACACTTGAATTTCAGTAGAGAGATGGTAGAACTTGATGATAAGATGTCGAATTCTAGGTGTTAATCACACACACAAGACATAGAGGCTTGAAAATAATGCTAACACATGGTTAATAGCTAACCATGAACTTGATAATCGTAATATGAAAATCTCACCCACAATATGCTCGATATAATGCCTAAGTGATCTTGAAATGTTGAAATTATGAAAGAATCACGTATTAACTAGTTTGACAAATTGCGTGTAATATATTGTAATATCAGTTCTAAAGGATAAACCTAATTGAACTCTATAGGCAAAGCGGGTGAAACTTCGAGTGGTCAAGACGGGGCAGATACGCGATTGAAGGGAAAGCTATAAGGTACGTGGCTTTACGCTTCGTAAAATTTTCTTATTGTTTTGTATAAACATATCATGTGTTGGATATTGATGTTATACTTGTGAAATATGGTTTATTCAAAGCGATGGATTTCGTACGAATAAACTGGATAATGAGAAAAGGAATTATGAGAAATTTGGATGTCTAAATGATGGATTTCGTTGGAACATCCAAACAGGTCAAAAAAATGATGAAAGGAATAAATGTTTGGTTGAATAAAAGCGATGGATTTAGTTAAGTCAACCAAACGGGTCAAATGATGATATGATTAATGTTTGGTTGAATGAAAGCGACGGATTTCGCTATAGCAACCATACGAGTCAAAAATGAGTCTTGACGTATGCCAAAATGGATGTGTGAACGACTACTTGGGTATAAACCCGGATAAAGGGTAAAACTGGAAAAATAAGCGTAAACCGTGTAGCGAGAACGTGGATTATAAGTCAAAGACTCGGATTATGAGTTATGACTAAAAGACAGACAATTTCGCATATGGAAATTGTGTTAAATAAGTTCAACTATTCTTGGTTGAACTGGTCGGGTAATTAAAACGCATACCAGATAATGGATGCATAAATTCCGCGTGTAGGATCCGAGAAATAGAAAACACCCATAGTTATGATGTTTATGGAGATTTAAAAATGATCAATTGAGTTTGTTTGACAAAAACATAAACGGGTCAATAATTTCATGAATAAGTAATAAGACGAAGGCTTATAAGTTATAAATTTTGTTAATCCGGATGTTGGATCTCGATTCCGTATTGTAGAGGATCAAATTTCGATCGTGTAGGTAGAAACGGGAGGTTAAACATATAAGCGGATCAACAGTTATGGAGAAATTCGTATTAAAAACGGCAAAAAGAGAAAAATTTACAGCAAGCCACTGTAGGCTACGGTAGCCTATCGTAGCTTACGGTAGGCTACGGTAGTCTACCGTAGCTTACAGTAGGCTGCTGCTGTTGAAACAGAAGTTGCCGACCGTAAGCTATGGTGGCTGACCGTAGCTTACAGTGGGTCCAACTCAAAATTTTTATTTTTGTTTGTTTGGTCAAGGATTAATGTTGGTTATGTTTTTATATGTTCAATATATGTTATAACTAAGTTTTAACTTAATTTGTAATGTAGGTGGTAAATTTGAAGTTGTGGATGATCGATCAAGCTAGTCAAGGAACCGAACACTCTCAAAACTCAAGCTTCCGTTTTATTTAGTTTGTTTTAAGAAACAACTAATGTTAGAAATCTTTTAAGATGTTTTAAATACTTATGACCTCTAAACTAACTCAGTGTTTTGAATGTATCTTTAAGTTTTCTTTACCTTAAATCACTGCAAGATTTTGTACAAATTTAAATTAAGTAAGTATGGGTCTTACAGTTCAAAGCCGCAGTTGAGAATAAACTAAATCGGAAAATAAAAATCGTAAGAAGCGACCGAGGTGGTGAATATGTTTCACCTTTTATTGATGTGTGTGCAAAAAACGGAATCATACATGAACTCCCAGCTCCTTACTCCCTCAATCAAATGACATAGCGGAACGAAAAAATCGCACCTTGAAAGAAATGATGAATGCATGATGATAAGTTCTGGTATAAACAAAACATGTGGGGGAAGAATCTTGTCGCAAATTATGGTAATGTAAAAAGTAGTGTATTACGTATGGTACTATAAATGAAAGTGCAATTATCTAATATTGGTAATGTATTACAGAATTTGTCAAAGAAATGATACATATGCACATGTGCATGGATAACTGTTACTCGAATTTTATTTTTTTTTTTTGAATTTTTTTTATTATTGACGATATATAGCGATTTTTCTAAAAAAAACTAAAATTGATTTTTTTTGGGTGTTTTCTAGTTTTTTTAGGCATTTTTTGTTGTGTTCACATTGCTTCTCAAAACAAAGGGTGGTTCCTAACGGATCCTTCTCCGGTAAGATTCATGCGAGAACCACCTTTATTGTGAGAACCACGAGAGCCAATGTGAACACAAAAGTAAACCCACTACACCACCACCCAAAACCTAAAAAAACCTAAGCCCCCCCCCCCCCAAGCTAAATGCTAAATGCTAAAAAGCTAAACCATCATGAGTTGCGAGAACTGTGAGAACTTTTTGATCGGAGGCAAGTTAGGCCAAAAAAAATTTGCACAAACGTATATGAAAATATTATAAACACATCTATTAAAAATTTTAAGAAAATTGTCGAGTCGGTAATTTTGACCACCACAAGTTATTTTATGCAGCGTAATTTAATTTAAATTTTAGCCAGGCGTATAAAAAACTTGCATCAGTCAAAACTATTAACTCGACAATTTTTAAAAAAAATTTTACAGATTTGTTTATAATATATTCATCTACGTTTGTGCAAAAAAATTTTGGCCCAACTCGCCCCGGATCAAAAAGTTCTCGCAACTCCTGATGTTTTTATTTTAACCCATCCCTACATATTTATTTCGATTCTGAAATTCAGTTCGACCGGTCCGACCAGTGGACCGGTAAAGAGACTAGTTCAACATCCAATTTAATCATGAAAACTTTGATCAAAAGTCTAAAACACAATTTTATTTGAACCAAATTTTATATTAAACGAAAAACAAGCTTATAGAAGAGTAAAATGTTCGAATAGTCCCTATGGTTTAACCAAATTTCACCTTTAGTCCCTAACTTTTTAAAATTACACTATTGCTTCCTGTGGTTTGCTTAATTGTTACTCGGATAGTCCCTGACTAGATGAAGGGTAGTTAGCCCAATTCAGTCCATGTGAAATGACAAAACTACCCTAACTTTAAAAAAAATAGAATAACAAAATAGTTAAAAGAAATATAATTGATATTGATGAATTAATATAAGTGGGCCCACTGCACACTTCATCTTCTCCCACTAAACCACCCACCATCATCTTCACTTTTTACCACCATCAACCACCGTCATCCACCCACCCACCATAACATCACCACCACATACCCTAATTTCTTTATTCATAGAAAACACCAAAAAAATCGAAGCATAAATTTAAAGAGGTATCAATAATAAGGCACTAAAATCAACAATCAGTGTGCATATCAATGGCCACATAAATGAACATCCAAACAATGGGGGTGTTTGGGATGCCTTCTCAAAAATGACTTGTTGACTTATATAAGTCAAAAGTGAACTTCTCAAAAGTGACTTTTCAAGACACAAAAGTTTCTTAAATAATCTAATCCAAACACTCTAAAAACAACTTATTAATCTTTATAAGTCAATAAGTTATAAGTTCTCCAAAATAAGCTAACCAAAACACCCCCAATTATTAAAAAAAACACACAATATCCTGCAGTTATTAAGGTTCTGTATTCCTTTTACTCACTGATATAAACGATAAAACTACTTCAATAATCACCAGGCAACCAAAAACTCATTATTAATAGAATCCATAGCAGATCCAAAACTAGAACCAGAGCCATCTGATGATTCAAAATAAAACAATCTAACAACCATTATCTTCTGTTACGAATACCATGGACCGTAAAATCTTGGCGAGAAACACAGAGGTTCGCGGACAGTGACGACGATAGCACCGACGATATCTGTTGCTAACCGGATCAGCGGTGTTAGCAGATCTAGTCGGAGAAACAACAACAGAAAACGAAGGAGAAGCTCGCAATAACGAGATCCCGTAATCAGATGATTTGTAGTGAGTTTTGGCGTTGATTTTTCTGTCGTGAAGTTGAGCAAGGGTGCCTAACTTTATGTATCGAGAAATTGGGGTAGATGGTGGTGTTATTACGGTGGGTCAGTGGATGGCGGTGGTTGGTAAGACTGCCTCCAATGCTTAATTTGGTGGAGGTGCATTTGGTGATGTGGAAAAGACATGTTGGAAGGATGCATTGGGGTGGAGGACCATGGAGCAAGCACGTAGGTAGTAGTAACCAAGTGCATCTAAATGCAAGAGATGGTGGGGCAATTTTAATATAAAAACCAACATTTTTTATTCCAAAAATCTGCCAAACGGCACTTTTCTAAAGAAATTTTTTTTTTCTAACAGCTATATTTAAAAAAAAAAGATAGTTTTTTTCCCTATTTAACTCATTTTTCACCCCTAAAATCTTACAAACTCTCTAATTTTTCAAACTCGCTAATCAAGCTAATCAAGATTAGATTTGTTTTTTTGTTAAGTTTTGTATTCATTTTTAAATTAAGTTCTAGTTTAATTTGAGTTTTTGTATTTTATTTTTTAGGAAAATGTAATTTCTTTTTTATGTAATGAAAGTTTAATTTCTATTTATTTTTAGCTTCTTTTTTTTTTTTATTATTTAAATATATTTTTACAATTATTTATTAAATATTTTTTAAGATTACAAATTAAAAGTTTTTAAAGAAAAATAGAAAAAGAAACGGTGATGTGGAAGAGAGAGGATGCATGTGGAAATATGGGTTGGAGTTAAAAAGAGGAGAAAGAGTGCATGTGTGAATGATGTGTAAAAAACTGATGTGGCAGTAATAATTAGGATGCATGTAGTAAATGCAGCTCGTTGCATTGCGGACAGTCTAATGGTGAAAGTTGGAGATGTGGAGAGTGGTATAGAGTGAGAAGATGAAGTGGATAGTGGGTCTCACTTAATTTAATACATCAATATCAATTATATTTATTTAATTATTTTGTTATATTTTTTAAAGATAAGGATAGTTTTGTCTTTCACATGGACTTAACTTGGGGTAACTAACCTCCATCCAGTCAGGGGACTATCCGAGTAACAATTGAGAAAGCCAAAGGGAGCAATAGTGTAATTTCAAAAAGTTAGAGACTAAAGGTGAAATTAGGTTAAACCACAGAGGACTATCCAGGCACTTTATTTAATTTAAAAGAAAAGAAAAAAACAATAATATCAACGAAATATATCAGGTGATGGAAATAAATCTTGAAAATAGCAAAATGATTATTATATTGAAACTAGCATCCAAGTTTTCTTCTTCAACATTAGGGTGATGGGTGTGTCCTGCAAACCATTTTAGTTCATTTTACACTATAAATTCTTCCCAAATCAAACCAAAAAATACAAAACACTAACAGTATTCCAAAATAAAATGGCGGATGAAATCTCGTTATTTTTTTCCACCCGATAGTAGTGATGAGTCGTACGATAGTAGCATTCTTTTTTTTCAAAATCTACTCGAAGAAGCCGAACTACAAGACACGGGTGCATCAAACCGAAGGAGATATATTGAACGTCTACGGGAGGTTGGGCATGCGACACTAATGGCGGATTATTTTGTCGAAGACCCGAAATACAACGACGATATTTTTCGGCATAGGTTCCGTATGTCGAAACGTTTGTTTTTAAAAATTGTGACCAACGTGGAAGCGAATGACGAGTGGTTTCAAGAGTCCTACGATGTGCGAGGTCGGAAGGGCTTCACGCCGTTGCAAAAGGTTACATCGGCTATTAAACAGCTCACAACCGGTAACCCTCCAGACGAAGGCGACGAGTACTTGCATATGGCCGCACGAACTTCCCGCGAGTGCCTAAAATATTTTTGCGAAACAGTTTGCAAAATATACTCTTCGGAGTTCTTACGTAAACCAACAAGCCATGACATGGCACTATTATACGACGCACATGAAGAAAAACATCATCTTCCTGGTATGTTCAGTAGCCTTGATTGCACCCATTTCATCTGGCGAATGTGTCCCACTGAGCTTCGAGGTCAGTATATGAGAGGATATCACTGATACACGACAGTCATGCTCGAAGCGGTGGCATCTCAAGATTTATGGATTTAGCATGCTTTTTGCGGTCCACCGGGTTCACAAAACGATATCAATGTGCTACAACAATCACCGTTATTCTTAACGGAACGAAATGGAACCGCGCCTAAATGTCCATTTTACGTTAATAACCATTATTACAAACGTGGTTATTTGCTCGTGGATGAAATCTACTCTAAGTGGTATGTGTTTGTGAATCGGTCCCATACCCTCACGAAGTAGACGAAAAGATGTTCAAGAGGCAACATGAGGCGGTAAGAAAAGACGTCGAAAGGGCTTTTGGCGTCATAAAGGTGAAATGGGGTGTCTTAATTAGGCCGATGCGAGCAAGGAGAGTTAAAAAATTAGGAGTATTGTGTACACGTGTATTATTTTACACCACATGATTTTAAAAGACGACGGAAACGCGATTGCACCGGTACACATTCGGGATCCTCCGGTCGAGCCCGCGTTTGATGATAGGGTGTTGAACGAGCTAATGGATGAAGATACACATTGGAGACTTAAACAAGATCTCACGGATCATCTCGTAAGTCAAGATTTACCCCACCTATTGGTCGATTCTGACGAGGACTAGTTTATTTTAATTGTTTTAGTTTAGTGTAATTTTATTTGTTTTGAATTTAATGTAATTTTTATTACTTCTACATTTTTATTTTGTTAAAATACATGTTTATTATTAAATATGCTAGTTTTTTTAAAGTTTACCAATTCCTGAAGTGTCTAACCATTGCCGACACTTTTCAGCATAGTTTAAACTTTTTTGGTGGAATGACATGACACCCTCTGATTCGTTGATTTTAAAGTTTGTCACTTTCAAGTATCTAACCACTCTCTCACCCTTAGGTGGACAAAGTAGGAGATAGATTTAGAAGACTAGAATAGACTTAGAGCTTTAGCGACATTCAAAACAACCCTAATTAACACAAATATCAAGTGTCTAACCACTCCCTTCACCCTTAGGTGGACAGAGTAGGAGATAGATATAGAAGACTACAATAGACTTAGATCTTTAGCAACATTCAAAACAACCCTAATTAACACAAATATCATCTAATTGATGACATTACTTTGAGTTTGATTCACCAAGGTTCGTATCGTCATCAATCTAGAGTGTATGGTTTGACATAAACTCCAATAGCATACACAGATCCATTATTAACGCTTCTATGAAAACCTCCAAAACGACCTTCTTTAAATACATACTTGAATTCTTCATATGCCCATGATGACATAACGCCAGTCCTCCCAAAGGGTCCGTACTTCTTTTTGTTGGTGCCAAAAGAAATTGAGACCAATCTACCATTCAGTAACTCACCACTTACTGAAGTTAAATATCCATCAACGGATCCAAATTCAACCTGTACGTACTTGTAAGTTAGAACCAAAAAAAGATGATTAAAAAAATTATAATAAGGTTTTGCTACCATGTCAAAGCTCAAACCATATGGTTCTCCATAGGTTTGTGAATGAAAGATTTGCTTGTCTTCTGTGCGATAAGTAAAGCGGATGGAGTTTATGAAATCTTGTTGGTGTGTAATTAGAAATTTCCACAACTTCGAAACGGCTTGCTTCGTCCCAAATCTCACCTCTTATTTTTCTTGGACCCACTTTGTACATGTCTGTAGAGGTAAGGCCGATAGACGAGCCTTCTGTCCGCTCCACCATACAGGCCGAATATACTAAGTTCCTAGCCGCATATGAAAACTTCCGGCACCATCCCGACTTGAGAACCGCTGACGTCATCATTTTGACTAGTATATATACCCTCAAAGTACAATGTAAGTACACACTGTCAGAACGTTCGTCCTCACTTTCTCTTTCTACTTTCTCTCTCTAAACAAATACTTATTATCACGCCGGAGGGTGGTCACAGAGGGGCCCTCCCATCTCCCCTATGGCGAGCCTAATGGTTGTTTCATTGTACAGGTTAGGTCTGTAATCTTCTCAAAAGGTCCAAGAGCTAACTATTACAGTGC
This sequence comes from Scalesia atractyloides, assembly GCA_947069175.1. Classification (NCBI taxonomy): domain Eukaryota; kingdom Viridiplantae; phylum Streptophyta; class Magnoliopsida; order Asterales; family Asteraceae; genus Scalesia; species Scalesia atractyloides. The sequence continues at coordinate 58,640,158 of CAMTDV010000030.1, forward strand.
CCGGTTAGTTTTTGTATCTTCAGTTGGCGCCATCCGATTTTAGCGTTCACAGTCCTTCACCAGTTGAATTTCTTGAACGTTACTACTGATCTATGGTGGCTCCTGAATCTAATATTCATAACTCCATCTCCGATTTATTAACCATTTCATCCGTCACCTCAACACACTCCACAGCCCCCCTTGGCTCTGGCCCAAGCGCGGCTATGCCTTTTGTTTTGGTACCGCCTCCCTTAACAGTGGAATTCGACGCCTATTTTCTAGAGAAAAATGTTGATCTTCTCCGACGTTTAAAAAGTCAACAAGCTCGGGACGAGCAGATCCTCGGTTTACGAACCAGGTTATTTCCAAACGACGTTACTCGTTCTACCCCTGGACCATCGATCGCTGCTGTTACCACTCACTCCACAATCGTGTCCACTCCGTCAGGACTAGTCAATAACGGTCCTCATTATGATTACTCTGGATCTGTGTATCCTCTTACCAACGAACAATTCACCCGACCAGTCACTGGCGGGGAGTCTGATCTCACAAGCCCTATCATCCGGTCTCCATGACCGCTCGGTCAAAGTTTTCTCAGCGCCTTGTCAATGCCAAGTTACCTCCGAAACTGAAAATGCCCTCCACAGTGAAAAAATATGATGGCACTTCAGATCCGGATGATCACATGTTCGATTTCGATGGAGCCGCAAGAGTGGAACAATGGTCCATGCCAGCATGGTGCTTTATGTTGTCCAAACCTTAACTGGTGCGGCCAGAGTATGATTCGACGCTTTAAACGAAGGTGAAATCAATGATTTCGAGGACCTTAGGCGATTGTTTCTTCAGAATTTTAGTCAACAAAGGTATTGTTCCAAAGAGATCACTGAAGTCCACAACATCCGCAGAAAGGACGGAGAGACGTTGAATAGTTTCACGACCGTTTCAACCGCGAAAGTATGCAAATTAGCGGTGTTGTTGATCAGCTTAGAGTTTCCGGAATTTTCATGGGGTCCGGTACAACCAACTAGTTGAGAAGCTGCACGAGAACCTCCTAAAAACAATGGAGGTACTGATGGAGTATGCACGAGCGTTTGCTAAAGGAAAAAACGCATGCAACCCATCAGGAGACACGGAAACTAATCATCATGGAAAAAGAATGGTGGATCTGTTTTTGACAAAGTAGCAGGAAGCCACAAGACTCGACACTCTCCTTACGGACGAAATGATCGAATCCCAAAAGATCGAAGTTTCGGCTCCAGATTTCAGAAGCTCGCTAATCTCACCAAAACCCCCCGTGAAATACTTAGCGCCGAAGGTTCTAGTTTTCCAGCTCCTCCCAAGCTCCGGTCTACCGGAGATAAAAATTCTAAGAAATATTGTGAATACCACCAAGCAAAAGGGCATAACACCGACAACTGTTGGTCATCAAAACAAGAAATTGAAAAAGTTGTACGATCCGGTAAGCTGCCCCACCTGGTCAAGGAAGTTAAAGAAGGCAAGTTGCCGTCACTAGAAAATCCGAACAACCAGCAAAACATTTGCGTGATACAAAGTGGCAGTAGTAGGGGTTTCAAGCGGGGCAGCTTGGATGAGACAACCCATATCCTTCCCATTTATTGGATTGGACGAAGCAAGAGATGGCCCGGTCATCATCTCCGCCATAATTGCCGGCCATAAGGTCCGCCGTGTCTATGTCGACAGCGGAAGTGCTTCGGAGATTATGTATCAACAGTGTTTTCGGCAGCTCGCGCCACAAAGAAGGGCGAAGCTCATTCAAGTTTCCATGCCACTTGTCAGTTTCTCCGGAGAAGTGGTTGAGCCCGTGGGGCCTTCCGGTTACCTTGGGGGAAAACGACATGCACCGAACGGTCTCCTTGACTTTCCTAGTAGTCGGAGCCAAATCAGTACACAATATCATCTTGGGACGACCCGGTATGTTGGCCTTTGGGATCGTTAGTTCAACCATTCATGGCTCTGTGAAATTCCCAACAGAATCGGGTGTAGTTACGATTCTCTCCGAAACAACAAGTCAGGTAGCCGAGATAAGACAAGCAGGAAGTTGCAGTTCAGACCCTCGAAGCTCGTTCATCGAAGAATGGTCCATTCCTCCTCGTTTTCCGGAACAAAAAATCGTCATCGGATCTCAGTTACCAGAACAAATCAAAAAACTTTTATGGAAAGTATTATCCAACTCTCTCGATGTGTTTTCTTGGCAACATTCGGACATGGTAGGTGTTCCGAGAGCATTAGCCGAACACAAGTTGAAGACATCTCACTCGGTAAAACCAATAGACCAAAGGAAAAGGAGCATGGCTCCGTCCTGAAAAAGAGCCATCGCAGAAGATGTAAAAAAGCGCCTGGATGCCGGAATAATCCGAGAGGTCCGATATCAGACCTGGGTCTCCACCCAGTAATGGTCACCAAAAAAGACGGATCTTGGCAATTGTGTGTTGACTTCTCCGACCTGATAATGCATGTCCGAAAGACTGTTATCCCCTCCCAGAGATGGACCTAAAGATAGACTCGTTGTCCCATTTCCGGATCAAATGTTTCTTGGATGCTTACAAGGGGTATCACCAGATTCAAATGGTCGTGGCCGATGAGGATAAAACGGCATTCGTCACCAGCGAGGGTTTGTTCTGTTACACAAAGATGTCGTTCGTGTCACATCCCGACCCGCAGCGGAAAAGGTGATCGGGGCATGATTGGGTTTTCATCAAAGCTCATGACATTTATTATAACGTTTCACATTTATTATTACAATTTAAAGGGAATCATACAATCATAATTACAACAAGTTCTACACATCTTTCCAGACTTCATTATTTTCTTCTAAGGCATTTCCTATGTTTTCCTTGCTTCATCCTGTTCACTTGTATCATGTGTAAAATGGTTTTTGGATCAACAAAAAGTTGGCGAGTGAATCCTATGAAAAACATTTGAACAAGTTTATTGAATTGATTATAAAATAAAGTGCATAACCACATATGAGTAAATATAGATGTAAACTTATTCACAAAACACTTAATATTAAATAATGCACACACACATACAATAATAGCTTGTTTTAAGGCACGCATTGTTCAACTCGTCTCCCACAAGGAACTGATGGGCCTAATGAATGAGTTTTGAGGCACGCGTTGTTCTACGAACTGATGGGCCTAATGAATGAGTTTTAAGGCACGCGTTGTTCAACTCGTCTCCCACGAGGAACTGATGGGCCTAACAAATAATTTGCATACAACTTGACAATATGTAATACATAACTACAAACAATATTTACATTCTAAGTTTAAATCATAATATGGTATGGCACGAGTTTGAATAAACGAATTAGTTTAAGCGACACATGATACACCCCAAAACGTGAATAAAAAGGGGAGTTTGTAAGAATTCACTCACAGTGGTTGCGTTTCTTTGATTGATGATGAATGCGCACGAAATTGGATTTAACCACGAGAGAAAACTAACCTAGATAATAACATAACGGTTCGGTAAATAAGCGGATTTTATTAATCAATTTTAGTAGGATTTTTGGATATATTTTTGTGAGTTTAAGGTTATTTTCTAACTTTAAAAATGTTATTTTTAAGTATTTTAATTGATTTTTAATTTAAATAAATAAATAAAAATAATAAAAAATGTTGATTTTTGACCATTGACCGTTGACTTGTTGACCGTTGACTTGTTGACCGGTTCGGTCGGTTATATGTGTGCGCTGGGTGAGACTCGAACCCGTGACCTCCCGTACGCGTGCACGCAGCTCTACCAACTGAGCTACGTGTCTAACCCGAAATATTTCTGTTTTTAATTATATTTATACACTAATTAAGTTAATCCGAAAATCATTTATTTTAAAAAGGATTTAATGTATCGACTCGGAGCTCTCCACAGGTCTCGAACCCGGGACCTGTGGTTTAGTTTGGCACACAGTCCACCGCTGGACTGTGTGTCTAACTTGGTAAATATTCTGGTTTTTATTATACTTAACATCTTGCTGTTGTGGATCCGGTTCAGTTTAAAAAAAAAAGACATTTTATTACAGCGAAGGTGTGTGTGTCAAGGATCGAACTCGGGACGTATGCATATTGTTTGCACACAGTCCACCGCTGGACTGTGTGTCCAACCCGTTCATAATATTGATTTTAATTAATCTTATATCATACACGACTTCGTCTTCTTTGTTCAAAACACAGACAACGGTTAACCATGTTGTTACTTGATTAATTCGGTTAACGAATAATATGAACAATTGAAAAGTATTGAACAGAAGGGTTTGGGGATAGAAAGTACCGAACAGATTGTCTTCTTCAGAAATCCGGCAACGCTTCGTCGGCTCTGTTTTGGTGACCTTCGGCTGTTAGGATCAATTAACAGTTTGGAGGGATTAGATGTGAAATTGAACTACTGAGTAACGATTATCAGTAGGTTTGAATGATCATACCGGTTAACAGCGAGTTTCTGGAAATTCCAGAAGTTTTCCGGCGAAAACAGAAAATCCGGCAATGTCGTCTGGGGTTGATTCTGGGTGATGGAGTGATGTTAGAATTTGTCTAATAATGCAATGAAACAGAAAAGTCGAGGTAATTACCGTGTAGATGAAAGTCTCGGTTTTCCGGCGACTTGCAGAGAATTCCGGCGAGTGAAATTTCTTGCGACAGAGATTCTTCAGGGGTTTAAGGTGAGTGTGGGTGATGTCAGTATGAACTCTAAGATCTTATTTTTGGGTAAGCAGACGGGATGGAATGAACTCGGTTTTTCGGCGATAACTTCCGGTTAATTTGCAGAGAATTCCGGCAACTACGGCGAGGTTTTTCTGAGTGAAAATGGAGAGTGTAAGTGAGATAACTCGTGAGCACAACTGATGAATAAGGTATAACTCGGATTGAATTATGTTTTCAGTTTCGAACAGGGATTATTGTCCATGAATGAAATTGATTGGATTTTTCGGTTATAACCGATGTTGCTGTAAATGTAACCGTTAAATCCAAAAGAAAACGGCAAAGTTTGACGAATTTGTCGGGATTTCCGGCGAGATTTGATTTGGGGCGCGCTGAGTAGTTGGGTTTGATTTCCAATTTTATTTTAAGTATTAATTGTTTCGAATAATCAACAAGAAACACAAGTGGCGGAGTGGTTGGATGGATGTGAGTTAAGGCTTTGCTTATATCTGGCTGACCCGGGTTCGAAACCCGGCTTCAGCATTTTATTTTTAATTCGCTATTTTTAATACATTTTCAAATATAAATTTTATATTCTAATATACTATTAATTATGTATCGTTTAAAATTAATTTGAGCATTAAATACGCAACTAAATTTTTAACTGGTTGTTCGGTTAATAAACGAAGCGGGTTTGGTTAACCCGGTTTTTTACGGATGTTACAGTATCCCTTACTTTCAGAAATTTCGTCCCGAAATTTAAGTAGTGGCATGTTTTGACTCACAAGGATGGTGTTTAATTTGACAGTTACATAGTTAGAAGAGAGTAAGAGTTTAAATTTTGTTTGAGGCGGTAACGTTCCTTGTAAGGGTTGAGTACGCTGCTACAGGAATCGCTTTTTGATGCCTATGATAATGAATATTGATAAACAGAGTTGAATGACTAAATATGATTTCATGCGCAAGAGTTTTGATATGTTTGGAAAGATAAGGTTATATCCTAAAACAAAACTTCTACCACTAAAACCTACATGGAACTTCTCATAACCGCCTAACAATGCCTCTGATCCTTTGGCAAGAATACTTATATATAGGAAGTACCAGCGGCGTATCCACCATATTCTTGTCAAATTTTCATTGGTTTTATCAGTAAGTTGTGATTGGTTCTATGATGTGACTCTAGAACATAAATAAACCCAACAACCAATGCCTGAGTCCTAATCTGATAGTATACATGTTTGAATGATGACAGTTCCTCTCTCGTTTGTTATGATGGAGAGGTTAGTCTATGTAGAAGTGAGACACAGCCCAACTTCTTTAAATAATGAGATTGATATGAATGCTAAATCAGTGAGTATAACACAAACGTCAACCAAGACAATACTAAATCCTACATGGAACTTCTCATAACCGCCAGATAATGCCTCTGATCCTTTGACAAGAATACTTATATATAGGAAGTACCAACGGCGTATCCACCATATTCTTGTCAAATTTTCATTGGCTTTATCCGCAAGTTATGATTAGTTCTATGTGACTCTAAAACTTAAACAAACACAATCAACCTTAGCTTGAGTCTAGTATACATGTTTGAATGATGACAGTACCTCTCTCGTTTGTTATGATGGAGAGGTTAGTCTATGTAGAAGTGAGACACAACTCAACTTCTTTAAATGATGACACTGAGATACGTCGTGGGTATGATGATATGAATGTTAAATCAATGAGTATAAAAACAAAACTGGAATAGTAATTCGCATTAACATCCTTGGATAAATTTCCAATTTATAACTGGAATACGTGAAAATTGAGATAACATAAAGAAAAACATAAAAACTAAGCGGTTGGAGTTGAATCATGATTTTTAGTGAAGGAGACTAGTTGGGTGGTTCATTTGGGCCGTCATTATCTTCAATAGGATTGGCGTTGATGTTGTAGACTCTTCCTCTTGCTGGTGGCCTAGTGGTTAGGTTTTCTTGATTTGCTTGGTTAGCTGGGTTTGCTTGAGCTTGGGCGTTTATGATGTTAACCAACCGAGGGCACGTGTTTCTAAAGTGGGTAGGGTCGCCACAATTAAAACAAGCTCGAACATAAGGAAACACGGGATATTGGGTTGTTGATATGTTTGGATCATGTTTTGAGTAGGGGGTGAGGTTTGGTTTTGAGAGGTGCGGCAAGCCTTGCTCAAATGACCATAGCGTCCACAATTCACACATAGTCGACGAGGTAAGGTAGATGGATGGTGATAAAAATAGGTGTTACATTGAGGGTGAGGTCCAAGATAAGGTTTCTTATTTGGGTAAGTTGAGTTGGGTGCTACTTGGGTGATTGGGATAGCTTGTAGGGGTACGGCTTGTGAGACTGGTTGATTGCGTTGGGTGACAGCGAAAAGTTGCAAATCTCATTTTCTCTTAGAAATGGATCGTGAAGGGGATTCGGTTTGGGTGGAGTTTGAGGTTTCAGTTGATGCTTTGTCCTTCTTCTTCTCCTCCTTGAAGTCTTTATTACGTATGCGGTTTTCGGTGAGCTCTGTAGCTAATTCCATTGCTGCTTCCAAAGTTGCAGGTGTGGTACTTATTACAGAGTCTTGAATTTTTGAAGGAAGACCTCGAATGTAGTGCTCGATCAAACGGTAAATAGGAGTGAACAAGTTGGGAACCATTTGATTTGACTCGAGGAATCTCTTGTTGTATGTGGTGTGATCGCCTTCCTTTTGTTTCAATGAATAGAACTCATCCTCCAATTTCTTGATTTCGCTTCTTGGGCAAAACCGTCTTGTCATGATTTCCTTCAACTCTTCCCAAGTCAAAGTCATAGCATCTTCAACACCTCGTTTGGCCTTCTCTGTATTCCACCATGTAAGTGTTATTCCAAGTAACGACCAGTAGCATATCGCACTTTGCGATCATCGGGGCAATCGCAATTTAGAAAAGTGTTCTCCATTTCTTCAAACCAATGGAGGTGAGCGGTGACACCTTCAGTCCCTTCGTATTTTGGAGGGTCGCAGGATTTGAAATGCTTGAAGGTGCATTTAGTGGTAATTGGGGGAGGGTTGACAACATTTTGATCTTCTTGATTGACGGGATTAGCGGTAAGGGCTTGTTGAACTTGAACTACAATGTTGGGTATTACGGCAGCCATTTGTTGAGCGATTTGGGCAGCCATACGCTCGCGAGCTTTTCCTGCGCTCATCTTCCTACGAGCGGAATTAGAAGACATCTACTAGGAATACATATCAAGAGTATGAGTTGGATGTTTTTGGGATCATGTGTCGTATTTAGGAATGAACATTCATAAAATAAACATAGCATAATAAATCTACTACATCCATAGGATGTCTTGGGCTTTGCTCGTAATTGGGCCTTGCATGCCGCCATACTTCACCTTCGTAATCATGTGGGCCCCCATGAATACCGGGTTTTTCATATGGTTCGCATGTGTTAGCCTGGTTACGTACACTAAAACCCGAAGAAAATCGAGAAATATGTATATAATGTATGATATTCGGAATGTGTCCAGGTGTGGACACGGTGACACCTCAAAGTGGGGTTAGTTCAAACGACGTTTGGTGTGGCATGCTTTGGCCTAATAGGTCTTTCGTACTCTCATCGTTAGTCCCCAGGTAGGCAAACTGGTCCGTTTATTGGATTTATACGAATGCCAACCTAGACAGGACGTTCCGACTACCGGTACTTGTACCCTTCCAGTTACTACATGCCCGTCGCAGAACTCACTTTGATGAGATTTGAAAAATGAAAAATGCGACAAAATCTTGAATAACGGAAGTATGAAGATGAATTGAATATGTGAACATTGAAATATGTATGATGAATGTGTATGAAATTATGTATGTTTGTCTGTAAGTATAATTCACTATGTATCACAGAATGTAGTATCGGAAGTGTTTGCATGCATTTGTGTATGTAATAAATATGAAAGAAATAAACATCATGAGTTTGCATATAACCACATAAACAATTAAAATCTAATCAACTATAGTATAGGCTCTAAGGGTCTAATAACCTATCGTATATCCCTATAGTCAAAAGCTCTGATACCAATCTGTCACACCCCGACCCGCAGCGGAAAAGGTGATCGGGGCATGATTGGGTTTTCATCAAAGCTCATGACATTTATTATAACGTTTCATATTTATTATTACAATTTAAAGGGAATCATACAATCATAATTACAACAAGTTCTACACATCTTTCCAGACTTCATTATTTTCTTCTAAGGCATTTCCTATGTTTTCCTTGCTTCATCCTGTTCACTTGTATCATGTGTAAAAATGGTTTTTGGATCAACAAAAAGTTGGCGAGTGAATCCTATGAAAAACATTTGAACAAGTTTATTGAATTGATTATAAAATAAAGTGCATAACCACATATGAGTAAATATAGATGTAAACTTATTCACAAAACACTTAATATTAAATAATGCACACACACATACAATAATAGCTTGTTTTGAGGCACGCATTGTTCAACTCGTCTCCCACAAGGAACTGATGGGCCTAATGAATGAGTTTTGAGGCACGCGTTGTTCTACGAACTGATGGGCCTAATGAATGAGTTTTAAGGCACGCGTTGTTCAACTCGTCTCCCACGAGGAACTGATGGGCCTAACAAATAATTTGCATACAACTTGACAATATGTAATACATAACTACAAACAATATTTACATTCTAAGTTTAAATCATAATATGGTATGGCACGAGTTTGAATAAACGAATTAGTTTAAGCGACACATGATACACCCCAAAACGTGAATAAAAAGGGGAGTTTGTAAGAATTCACTCACAGTGGTTGCGTTTCTTTGATTGATGATGAATGCGCACGAAATTGGATTTAACCACGAGAGAAAACTAACCTAGATAATAACATAACGGTTCGGTAAATAAGCGGATTTTATTAATCAATTTTAGTAGGATTTTTGGATATATTTTTGTGAGTTTAAGGTTATTTTCTAACTTTAAAAATGTTATTTTTAAGTATTTTAATTGATTTTTAATTTAAATAAATAAATAAAAATAATAAAAAAATGTTGATTTTTGACCATTGACCGTTGACTTGTTGACCGTTGACCGTTGACTTGTTGACCGGTTCGGTCGGTTATATGTGTGCGCTGGGTGAGACTCGAACCCGTGACCTCCCGTACGCGTGCACGCAGCTCTACCAACTGAGCTACGTGTCTAACCCGAAATATTTCTGTTTTTAATTATATTTATACACTAATTAAGTTAATCCGAAAATCATTTATTTTAAAAAGGATTTAATGTATCGACTCGGAGCTCTCCACAGGTCTCGAACCCGGGACCTGTGGTTTAGTTTGGCACACAGTCCACCGCTGGACTGTGTGTCTAACTTGGTAAATATTCTGGTTTTTATTATACTTAACATCTTACTGTTGTGGCAACGCTTCGTCGGCTCTGTTTTGGTGACCTTCGGCTGTTAGGATCAATTAACAGTTTGGAGGGATTAGATGTGAAATTGAACTACTGAGTAACGATTATCAGTAGGTTTGAATGATCATACCGGTTAACAGCGAGTTTCTGTAAATTCCAGAAGTTTTCCGGCGAAAACAGAAAATCCGGCAATGTCGTCTGGGGTTGATTCTGGGTGATGGAGTGATGTTAGAATTTGTCTAATAATGCAATGAAACAGAAAAGTCGAGGTAATTACCGTGTAGATGAAAGTCTCGGTTTTCCGGCGACTTGCAGAGAATTCCGGCGAGTGAAATTTCTTGCGACAGAGATTCTTCAGGGGTTTAAGGTGAGTGTGGGTGATGTCAGTATGAACTCTAAGATCTTATTTTTGGGTAAGCAGACGGGATGGAATGAACTCGGTTTTTCGGCGATAACTTCCGGTTAATTTGCAGAGAATTCTGGCGACTACGGCGAGGTTTTTCTGAGTGAAAATGGAGAGTGTAAGTGAGATAACTCGTGAGCACAACTGATGAATAAGGTATAACTCGGATTGAATTATGTTTTCAGTTTCGAACAGGGATTATCGTCCATGAATGAAATTGATTGGATTTTTCGGTTATAACCGATGTTGCTGTAAATGTAACCGTTAAATCCAAAAGAAAATAGCAAAGTTTGACGAATTTGTCGGGATTTCCGGCGAGATTTGATTTGGGGCGCGCTGAGTAGTTGGGTTTGATTTCCAATTTTATTTTAAGTATTAATTGTTTCGAATAATCAACAAGAAACACAAGTGGCGGAGTGGTTGGATGGATGTGAGTTAAGGGTTTGGTTATATCTGGCTGACCCGGGTTCGAAACCCGGCTTCAGCATTTTATTTTTAATTCGCTATTTTTAATACATTTTCAAATATAAATTTTATATTCTAATATACTTATTAATTATGTATCGTTTAAAATTATTTGAGCATTAAATACGCAACTAAATTTTTAACTGGTTGTTCAGTTAATAAACGCGGGTTTGGTTAACCCGGTTTTTGACGGATGTTACAGTTCGGACTTAAAAATGCCGGGGCAACATACCAACGTTTAATGGACAAAGCTTTCAAAAGCCAGATTGGGCCGAATCACGAGATTTATGTGGACGATTTAGTTATCAAAAGAGAAGATGAAACAAAGATGATCGATGACATTAAGAAACTTTCACCCGCTTACGAAGCATCAATCTAAAGTTAAACCCAAGAAATGCTCTTTCGGCCAGGAAGAAGGAAAATTTTTGGGAGTATGGTCACACAGGCTGGGATACAAGCCCATCCGGAAAAAGACCAAGCAATAGTAAGCTTACAGGCTCCAAAGACTGTCAAAGAAATTCAATCCTTAAACGGAAAATTGGTAGCTTTACACCGATTCATTTCAAAGGTTGCTGATAGGTCTTTCCCCTTCATGATAGTACTCAAAAAGAATCTTCGCAAAGGTAGAATCGAATGGACAGATGAAGCCGAACAAGCATTTCAAAACCTGAAAGTTTGTCTCGGTTCACTCCCAACGTTAACCGCTTCCATCACCGGAGAAATTGTCACTGTATACCTATCAGCGTCGCATTTTGCAATCAGTACAGTTTTGGCCATCCATCGAACCAATCTCAAATCCCGGTATACTATTTCAGCCGAACCTTGAAAGATTATGAAACCAGATATCCCATGATCGAGAAGCTGGCTTTGGCTCTTGTACACGCCTCAAGGCGTCTAAGGACGCTATTTTCAAGCCTTCAACATTGAAGTACATATTGATCTCCCCATCCAGCAGGTACTGCGTAAGCCGGAGGTGTCCGAACGATTAACCAAATGGGCCATAGAATTGAGTGCCTTTGATATAACGTACAAAACTAGAGGCTCCATGAAGGGACAAGCCTGGCTAATTTCCTAGTCGAGCTGCCAGAAGAGAACAAAAAACATTCGGAACAGCCAAAAGTTTGGAATTTATTCACCGATGGGCTTCTTGCAACGAAGGCGCCAGAGCAGGCCTGATTTTATCAATCCCGAGGGATAGGAATTCACTTACGCCTTGCATTTCGACTTTCAAAGTTCCAACAATGAGGCCGAATACGAGGCTCTGATCGCCGGACTACAAATCGTGCTGAAAGCCGGGGCAAAATTGGTCCTAGCACATGTGGAATCACTACTGGTAGCTAATCAACATAAGCGGTGAGTATGAGGCCCGAGAAACAAATATGAGCAAATACCTCCGGAAGGTGCAAAACCTGATTTCATAATTTGACACTTGCAAGGTAATCCATATTCCCCGAAGCAAAAACAAAAAGGTTGATGCCTTAAGCAAATTAGCTTCAGTCTCCTTTTGTCATCTAGCAAAAGAGGTGTTGGTTGAAACCCTATCGGTCCCAGCGATCATAGACGCACTAGAGACCATGTCAATATCAATCCGAGAAGAAAACTGGATGACCCCAATTATGAACTATCTGACAAAAGATATCCTTCCAGCGGAAAGGTCCCAAGCACGAAAAATCCAGGTCAAGGCTTTACAATACCAAATCCAAGGCGGAAAGTTGTACCGTAAAACGTTCCTAGGACCGTTGCTTCGATGTCTAACTCCGGAGGAGGCCAATTACGTTATTCGGGAGATTCATTGGGGAATCTGCGACATTCATGCGGGTCCTAGAATGGTCGTATCTAAAGCAATGAACGCTGGATATTTTTGGCTGAACATGCACCAAAGCGCCGTTAACCAACTCCAGAGTTGTGAAGACTGTCAGAGGCACGCTCCAGTCAGTTTAAGATCAAAAAACAAATGATTCCTGTCACTGCAACATGGTCGTTTCAGAAACGGGGGATCAATATCGTCGGACCTTTTCCAACATCGTCCAGTGGTGTTCGTATCCTGGTGGTTGCCATAGATTATTTTACCAAGTGGATAGAAGCCAAGCCTTTGGTATCTATATCCAATAAAAAAATGGTGCGGTTTGTCTGGGAAAACATTTTTTGCCGATACGGCTTACTCCATGTGCATCATCAGTGACAACGGAAAGCAATTTTCGGAAAAGCCATTCAAAACATGGTGTGAAAAGCTCCACGTTGAGCAAAGGTTTGCCTCAGTCTCCCACCCTCAAGCAAATGGGCAGGTGGAAAGGGCAAACCAAAGCATTGTGTCCGGTATCAAAAAAAGGTTGGGATGCAGCAGAACATCCTGGGCAGAGAGCTACCGCATGTCCTTTGGGCACACCAGAGAATGCCCAAAACCAGCACCGGAGAGACTCCTTACAGCCTCACCTAAGGAACGGAAGCTGTGATTCCTGCCGAAATTGGAATGCCAACTCACAGGATAGCCGTCGGATCTCAGAATATCCAGGAACTAAGGTTCAACTTGGACCTGGCCGAACAGCGTAGAGAGGTGGCAACAATACGCGAGGCTAAATACAAAAGGGAGTTGGAAAAACATTACAACTCAAAAATTAAAGAAATTCGGTTCAAACCAGGAGAGTACGTGATTAGGTCAAACGAAACTAGCCTGGCCGAAAGAACTGGAAAGCTTTCCCCCAAATGGGAAGGACCCTACATAGTAAAGACAGTCGGAAAGGAATGAGCTTATACCCTATCCCGTCTAGATGGTGCGGCAGTCCCCCGAACGTGGAACGGGGTCCATCTCAAAAAGTGCTATATGTGAGCCGGAGCAAAAATAAATAATTGTGTTTTCTATTTTTCCATGTAAAGCGGATGTTTATTCCCGCACCTTTTTCCAATTACTATGTAATTAGCGGATGTTTATGCCCGCAAAAATAAATAACAAACGACCCGGACCAGTATAAAGGCCGGAAGTTGTCAAGATGCATCTCTCTAATATAATAATCAAAGAGTTCAGACTTACCATAACTCATTAACAAGGATGGATCTTGGACATGGCAAAATGTCCAGATCTGCCTTCTTCAATATAACTAATGTCCGAATAGGACAAAATCCGGATCAACTTAATTAAATATTCGAAATAACATGGACGCATGACAAAATCGAATAAAAAGGACAGAATTCACATAACATATATACAAATAGTAGTTAATGTAATATCCTTCGGCCTAGACAAGCGACCAATCATCAAAATTACAAAATTTTCAACTTTATACAAGGACACATTCAAAACAAGGTGCCTACCCCAAAAAGCCGGATAGGTACACCCTCTGTTAGTCTATCTTCAAAAGTTCCATCACTTTAGACAACGGCTCTTCCAACACCGCTGCTAACCCATCGACCACCGGAAAGGCAAACACTATCAAACTTTTCTATCGCAGCAGTCAAAAGGGTTTCGGCATCAGCTGTGACCAAGGGGATCTTCTCATAAGGAATGCCCTTCTGGGCAAACATCAAACCGGCCTTCACTCCAGTATTTACCCCTACCTTGCTCATAGCATTGTTAACAGCTGCCCACCGCCTCTTGCATCTCTTTACTCTTATGCACATACCGGGCAATGCTACGAGCACCCTCCGAAAAGAACCAAGACTTGACGTATGATAACTCTTCGGTTTTCTTCTTCAGATCTTCAACTTCGGTGGCCCGGCACGCCTTCTTATCTTCAAGCTCCTTTTTCAAACCTGCCGCAACTGCATAACCCGGCAATCGTCCTAACAAGGTAAGGTAAGAGAAATAATCAAAATTCATCAAACATAACTCAAGTCACGTACCTTGAACCTCTTTATCATAAGCATCCTTCGCCTGAATCAGAGCTTCTTCAACATTGGCAAGACATTGTTTTTGGGCCTCGTCTTCCTCCTGAGCCCTCGCCACAAAAGCATCAAATTCGTCTTTTGTTTTATCCCGTTCTTCTATGGCAGAAGCTGCAGCAGCAAGGGCGGATTTATGTTGGAGGCTCAGACCCTTGATTTTTTTCTTTTTGCTGGTTTAGCTCTTGCATAAGACGTGCGCCTGCTTTTCTGCGTCCAGAGATCTGCGACTTTCTTGCTTCACCCCGGCCAACTGCTTGATCAAATCCTCCCTTGTAGCTTTGGACTCCACCCAGCGACGGTAAACTTCAGAAACTAAAACATTTGATTGGGCATGGTTATTCAGGAAGGCCGCACCTAGATCTTCACCAGATAGCTTTTGACTATGGCAATGGTCCATCGGGGTGCAAATGTTCAACACAAAAAGCTTAGCAGTAAGATCGTCCATGACAGAGTCTTTGTTCCGAATATTCCACTCCGTGACAAACTTCTCATCGGCAGTGGTAGGATCGATCTCTATAACATCTGAAAAAAGATCAACATCACGACAAATGGTTATCCTTTCTAGACTGAAGCAAGAAGGAGGAAGGGAGGTAATGTCCTCCTCACCATCAACCTCCGGGTTCGGACCCAAAAAGGAGACTGATTCCGTACCTGATAAAATCCCACTTTTCCTCCTAGGCACCGTGGCCGGAACAGAGTTTTTGATAACTTCAAAAATACCCTCTTCATCATCAGGGTTAGTTCGGACGAAATCAACCTCCGGTCCCACAACATCCTTTGGAGCCTCGTCCCTAGAAGACTTCCCTCCTACAAGATGTTCATGCAAATTTTTAAGAACGGTTTCGGTCACTTGAGACGCAGTAGAATCTTTTTTAAATAAAGATGATAAGTACTGACGTTTGCGGGAGGACGTAGGCGTAATGACAGCACGCTTTCTTTTCAACGCATCAGGAGAAGAGAGCCCAAAAGATACAGATTCCTTCTCCCCTTCCCCGTGAAGCGGGTAAACCCTTGTTCAGCTCCTGGTCTAGCTCCCTGATCTCCGGATCGCTATCTTCGCCCACCAGGATATGTTTAGAAGAATCGGAAGGTACGGTAGGGTTTGGGCTAACGACATGGACCGGATCGTTCACAGAAGTGGATGTAAACACCTTTACCACAGGCGGAGATTCGGCCACGGATGATCCCCCCATTTTCCCTGGAACATCGGCAGTCAACCCCCTGATAGGGAATGCCGCCGATGCAGTTTTCTCCAAAAAAGGAGGGCCACTCTGAGTGTTGACCTCAAAAGTACACATCAGATCGTCGAAGCTAGGGATAGTCAAAGCATCGCGTAGATGTAACATCCGTCGAAAAACGGGTTTCCAAAACCCGCTTCGTTTATTAATCGAATATCCAGTTATAATGTTTCGTTGCATATTTATTCCTCAAATTAATTTTAAACGATACATAATTAATAACTATATTAGAATTTAAAAACCATATTTTATAAATAATCGTAAATTGTGAGAAAAAAATAAAATGGGGACGCCGGGTTTCGAACCCGGGTCGCCCACAAACTCAAACACACAACACACCGCTCCGCCACATGCTTCCTTTGTGAAATTACTGAAACAAATAATACTTAAAATAAAACTCGAATTCAAAACTCGACCTCAGCGCGGCAGAACTCGCAATCACCGGAAAATCCGGCAATCCGCGAGTTTAGCCACTTTCCTTTTGACTAAAACGCTATAACCGACTTCGACATCGGTTATAACCGACGTCTAACAATCAATTGTGGTCGTAACCGCCGAAGAAACTTTGACCGCGAATCAAGACCAAAATTCGGACTCAATACATTCTGTTCTTCCCTATAAATACCCACCCAAACCTCTGGTAACCTTTTCGCTCAAAATCGCACAATCTCTCGAAGCTTTAGCACGTCGCAGGAGATATTCTACATTCGCCGGACTTTCACCGGAAAACCGAGACTTACTTCAAATCGGTAAAATTCTCGACTCTTTTGTTTGCAATCCATTATTAGGCAAGTATTAACATAAATCGTTCAACCAGAATCTGTCTCAGACAACGTTGCCGGGAAGTCCTGCACTCGCCGGAAAATCACTGGAAATTCTGAAGTCTCTCTGTCAATCGGTACAATCATCTAAACCCCCTGTTATCCCTTGTTTAGTGACTTAATTGCACAACTCATTGATCAAAACTGTTAATTGATTCACTCAGACGGAAGTCACCAATCAGAGCCGACGACTCTTGCCGGAAATCTAAGAAAAACATTCTGTTCGGTACATTTTACTCCGTAACCCTCTTTATCCATTTCAATCCAATCAATTATATGTTCGATGACCGATTTAAACAAGAACAGTCGGACATCATTGTCCTGTGTCTTTGTAAACGAAGAAGACGAAGTCGAACATGTGTATAAGTTTAATTAAAACTGAATATTTAACCGGGTTAGACACACAGTCCAGCGGTGGACTGTGTGCAACATAACACGCACGTCACGGGTTCGAATCGCACACGTTACCGAATTTCAGAATTAAAACCAACATTAACTGAATCGGATCAGGTCATCGAATGTTAATAAGTATAATTTAATCCATAAGTTAAACAGATATGACACACAGCCCAACTGGTTGGGCTGTGCGCACTCGAACCGAAGGACCCGAGTTCGACTCCGGGTCCCTGCAACCGGTTCGGCCATATAAATTGTTTTAATAAAAACCCAAATCAGTTAAAAGTTAATTAGTGTATAAATATAATTAAAACAGAGAATATTTCGGGTTAGACACGTAGCTCAGTTGGTAGAGCTGCGTGCACGTATACGAGAGGCCCGAGTTCGAACCTCACTCAGCGCATATAATTAACACAATCCGACCGGTCAACGGTCAATGGTCAACGGTCAGAGTCAAAAAGTCAACATTTATTTATTTATTTTTTATTTATTTAATCAGAAAATTATTTAAAAATACTTAAAATTAATATTTTTAAAATTAGAAAATGTCCTTAAACTCACAAAAATAAATCTAAAAATCCTATTAAGATTATGAATTAAAAGTATTAATCTCAAATAAAATCCATTTATTTACCGAACCATTTCGTTATTATTTTAGGTTAGTTTTCCACGTCGATCAAATCCCAAAACTCGTGCGCATCCAACGTCATCAAAGAACGCACCCAATGTGAGTGAATCTCTACCAATTCCCCGTTTTAATCACATTTTGGGGTGTATCATGTGTCGTTTAATTCCTTATTATATTTAAACACTTGTGCATCCATCATATCCGTGATCAAATGTGTATCAATTGTTGTGTGAATTATGTTTAGATTGAAGTTATCATTTTCAGTGCATGCATTTCATTAGGCCCATCAGCTCCCCGTGGGATACGGGTTGAGTATCAGGTGTCTCATTCGATCGGCTCCGTTTGATTGAGCCTTGATCTCACATACATCATCATTCATGTCATTCGATCGGCTCCGTTTGATTGAGCCTTGATCTCATATACATCATCATTCATGTCATTTACTCATCCAATGTGGTTTGTGTTTTTGTTACATATATGTTTGCTCACATGTGATTATTGCACAAATTTTCAATATTAAATACAACAAGAAATTAATAACAATGTTTTCTCAAGGTTCACTCGCCAACTTTTGTTGACCCAAAATATCCCCCGTTTTACACATGATACAGGTGATCCAGTTGAGGCAAGAAACACATAGGAAGGCCTAGAAGAATAAATCAGTTTAAGCTTGGGATTGTTTTACTTAGTTTCATTTTCCTTGTAATTGTATGGATTTAATTTGAATATTTAAGTTGTAATTTGAATTTAATAAATATGAAACATTTTAGTAAACATCATGAGCTTTGGTGATAACCCAATTTTGCCCCGACTCTTATTCCGCTGCGGGTCGGGGTGTGACAGTAGAGACATAACCGAACCTGTAAACACAAAAAATAAAACATAAGGGAGAGTTACAATTAAGGGAATAAATGAAAGATGAAACTCACGGTTAGACTTCCGAGAAATAACTGGCCAATCCCTGTCACCATGGGTCCAAATCCGGCTCACCCAACCTAACAAAAGTATATATTCCGGTAACGGACGAACCGGGCTGGGACTACCCACTAACGACCTAGCTAAGTCCTGATAAAAACCAGAATCATCTCCCAACTCGAAATCCATAGAACTATCCTTCATTCTCCAAACCAAGTCCGCTGGAAGACACCGGTCATCAAGCCAAAAGAAATGGTCCTTCGAGTGCTTCAGACTGGACTTCTCCGCCGATGTAATACTAGCAACCTTCTTTCGGTGCAAAAAAAGTATACCAGTCTCCGGTCGCGCCAAGCTCGTAAAAATACCGAAAAACCTTCAATCAGGTTTCTTATTAATTGCCCGACAAGATAACTCAAAATGATTTACCCGACTGAGTCCAAACGGGTTTACCTGACTACGGCGAATACGAAAAAACTTAAGCACCTTTATCAAAAACTTGGTGAAAGGAACCCGATAGTTCGCAAAGTTACACGTCCGGGTGTAAAAAGCAAATTGACCGGACGGTAAGGGGTACACGACCCTACCTCACCTAGGAAGAACAAGGTTCGGATCGCGAGGAATCTGATACAATGTTATAAACTTCTCTAACTCCTTTTCGGACATTACACTAAAACTAGATATCATGTTATCCTTGCCGGGAGCCATGACGAACGAAAAATACAATTAAAACTGTGTGATGAAAGAAGACGCACCTCTGTTAATAAAAATCTGAAAAGGAACTAGATCTGAGAACGCCGTAAGTATTTAAGGAAACAAGGGAAAAGTGAAAGAAAAACTAAAAGATTTGGAACCCTTTGTATACAAGAAAAAACAATGATAGCATAGCGGTCCCATCAGGTCATTCGAAGAGGCAGCAACACGTTTTCCAAGGAAGGACCGGATAAAATAATATGTGGGTGACTCAAAGTCATAACAGACACGTCAGCATTAAAAGTCACCTACAATGCACCCTAGACTTTCTCAAGTAAAGACATACTTGAAAAACTGGGGGACTTGTAGAGGTAAGGCCGATAGACAAGCCTTCTGTCCGCTCCACCATACAGGTCGAACATACTAAGTTCCTAGCCGCATATGAAAACGTCCGGCCCCATCCCGACTTGAGAACCGCTGACGTCATCAGTTTGACTAGTATATATACCCTCGAAGTACAATGTAAGTACACACTGTCAGAACGTTCGTCCTCACTTTCTCTTTCTACTTTCTCTCTCTAAACAAATACTTATCCTCACGCCAGAGGTGGTCACAGAGGAGCCCTCCCATCTCCCTTGTGGCGAGCCTAACGGTTGTTTCATTGTGCAGGTTAGGTCTGTAATCTTCTCAAAAGGTCCAAGAGCTAACTATTACAGTGTCCGATTAGTTGTTGTATCTTCAATGTCCATTGTGAGTTCTTTTTCTTTTGGAACAGGAAAGCGAGTTGGATACTACAAGTTTGGTCGGTCAGGAGGCTAACTGTATATGTAGTGTAAGAAGAAATTAATGAGCAGAGCTTTAAACCATAAATGAGTGTGGTCATTTCATACTTGGTTTCAAGGTTTCAATAATTACATAGTTGATATGGTTGCAATTTTTGCATTCTAATAGATACGAAATGTCTATTTTACCCTTTAGGTTATAGATAAAACAATTAAAAAAAGTTTAAAAAATAAAACAATCGGCCCACTTTATTAAACTTAACACAAAGTAATTAATCGCACCGAGTCTTTCAAATCTGAATCCAACCAAATTGGAGGAGGGGTGGCTCATTGTTTTTTTTAATCATTTTTAAGTGTTTTTAGTTTAAGGCCAATTTAGTTATTTTATACCTACTTAACTGAGAAAATATGAGCTGATGATAAGGACCATACGAGTGTAAAAATTGCAACTATTGAGACCAAATTGAGACCAAGTCTGCAATTTCTGCAAATCACAGAGACCAACCAGACACTTAACTCACTTAATGATCATAAAACTTTAATATAAAGTAATTTGCTAGATGGTGATATATATATATATATATATATATATATTTTATATTGAACGGCAAATTTGGATCAATGACGGACCATTTGAGTATCATCCTGCCATCAGCGGAACCACCCGATCATATCCATCTCCACTAGACATAATGCCTATACACCAATTCAAGAGGAAACCCAATAAATGTTTTCTAAAATGGTTTTTTTTTTTAATAAACATTAAAAGTTTTATAATAAAATAAGTCTGGTCTATTCACACATGTTGTTTGTCTTTTTGCACACCCGGTGCTTTGGCTGTGCAAAAAAGACAAACAGCGTGTGGAGTGGGGTTTGTGTTGTTTTTGTTGAAAATAGGTGGGATGTGGGTTAGTTTTGGTAGTGTTTTTTGAATAATAAAATTGTATTTGAGTTTTTTTATTATTATTATAAAATACTAGGTTTATCACCGTGCCGCGTTGCGGCGAACTTCTTTTATCATTTAGTCTGTGTTTATATATGTTTCGAAATCACTACGAGCGCATTGCACATGTAACCACTGACAAAATTAAAAGAAAATGTAGAAAAAAATACATTAAAAGATAAACGAAAAAAATCAACAAAAAGTTGTATGGTAATGATGTTGTTCATATGGTATCCGTGGTCAGAGATGAGCAAATAGTATTGGGTACCGGTACCGAATTTCCTGAACCGAAAGATCTTAAGTACCAAGTTTGGTACTGACTTTTGGCGCTCATGGTACCGGTTCGCTACCGATTTTTACCTTCCTATACCAATACCATAACCGGTATTTTCGGTATCGGTTGACACAAAGCTCATCCCTACCCCTGAAACTAAAAAAAGATCATTAAAAGTTGAAGAAAATCAACCAAAAAAGTTGTATGGTACCGTTGTTGTTCGTATGGTACTCGTGATCAGGGATAAGCAAATGGTACCGGGTAGCAGTACCGAATTTCCCGAACAAAAAGATTTTCAATATCAATTCGGCACTGACTTTTGGCTTTTTTGTACCGTGGCAGTTTTTACTTTCATGTACCAATACAGAACAGGACCGTACCGATACTTTCTATACCAGTACCAGTTTGATACCGGTTGACACCAAACTTATGAGAACCGGTGATAAAAATTATTAAAGTTAAAAAAAATAATATAGAAAGGAATTATTATTATCATATTAAAATAATAAAAGTATTAGAAAGTTTATATATATTATTAAAATAGTAAAACTATTATATTATAATTATAATATTAAAATAATAAAAGTATTAGAAAACTATATATTTTATTAAAATAGTAAAAGTACAATTCATTAAGTTTGTTTATTAATATTATATATATATATATATATATATATATATTATATATAATATATTATTATTATTATTATATATATTATATATTATTGTTATATATACTAGGTTGTTTTCCCTCGCGTTGCAGCGGTATATTATCTCGGGCATTCGATTGATATCGGTTATGTTCGTTATAATATTAGTGCGATACTTGCACTCCGTATAGAAATCAACACATGTTTTACATCGGCCGAAAATGGAAAAAATAAACACTGATACCGACAATAATGTTGTTCAAACAGTATCGTTCAATTTAGATTGTAACATTACCGGTAATGATATTCGTTTATCATCGCAGACAGGTAAATGTACCAATGTTGTTTGGTAGGGTACATCAGTTTATCGAAAGGAAAAACAATAAAAATAAGTACCGGTACCGATGTTGTTCGGTCACTTTCGTTTTGGTTGACTACGGTAGCGGCACAAAATTCATTACCAAACAGATACCATACAAATGAATACAACTATAGTAGTGATGTTGATCGGTACGATATAGTAGCGATACGATGTTAGTTTATCGAAAGCAAAAACAACATATATATAAATACTTGTTTATCGAAAGCAAAAACAATATAAACAAATATTGGTAGCGATACATCTACTATTCGGTCGGTTTGGTTCTTTTATGGCACGATAGCGACTAAATATCCGTTTTCAATAAACTTTATATTGGAATGTTGAAACAAAACTATCGGTGTATGTTCGGTTTAATAAGATAGCAGCACAATATCCATTTTCAAATAAATTTATATCGAAATATTGAAAAAATGAGCATAAAACGCAAGTTCTTAGAAATATAATCAAGTTATATGATAAATCGCAATGTTGAAAAAATAAACATATAACGTACGTTATTAGAAATATAATCAAATTATATGATATATAAAATAATATTAAAAATTTGAAACAACTATTTATAAAAATGAATAAGTATTTTAAAAATCAAAATTACTTAAATTAAATTAAATTAGAAAAACTACTATTCAAACTATTCATACCCACTTTCTATTTATATATATTAAATTAGTATTATATATAATTCATAGTTGTTTTATAATTACGTTTTTTTACGTCATTATTTTTTATAAAACGTATTAATATAAGGGCGTATTTATAAACTGTTAACAGAGTTTATTTTGTTAAATTAAACGAACACATTAAATAAAATGTACAGAAAGCCATAAGAATTAAGCGTAAACAATCCCAAACCAACGTGATGTAAATAGAAGATTAACTGCAATATATATATCGGTTTGTACATACAAAACAAAAAAGGTACAACTGAGTACATAATACATAACAAAACACTATACAAACAAACTAAGGTACCAATCATCATGCGGTGGGGACAGTGGGAGGGGAAGGGGAGGCATCCCGGCGAGCTCTCGTAGACCAACGAGCGTCTCGACCATCCAGTCAATGAGTGTGCCCTGACGTCTGTGGCGCCGGTCGAAGTCCCGAGCCACCGCCGGCGCTGCCGGAGGCAGGTCAGCGTAAACGTGCTGCGGGTACTGCGGCGGCTCAGGAGCTGGCTGAACTGGTGGTACCGGAATCTCCTCGACATGGTCCCCCTGAGCCAAATCCGCGAATACAGGCTGAGCCTGAGCCTAGGGCTGATCGAGGCCCAGAGCCTATAGTTGAGCCTGCCGAGCGGCCTCCTGAACATGAGGAGGGGTTAACACTCTATCCCTCACCTCAATAACAACCGGGATGACCTCCGGCAACTCCTCCGCCTGCCAAATCTGCCCGTCACGACCCCTAAACCTCAGACCAACATCAAAGGTACGGGTGATCCGCATGCTAGATACTGACGTGCGGCCCAACCTAGTTGACAGGATGGCCGCTGACAGATGCGGATCACTCTCGGGCACGAGCCCTAGCGAGCGTGCAATGGCGGTGATGTATGAGCCACCGTGCAGCTTCCTGCAGAGCTACCGGTGGTATGCACCGGCAAAGTACTCTACCAGGCAGACTGCTAGATCGCAGGTCTGGCCGCGAAGCAGGCAGTATAGAAAGAAAAGGTCACCAAGGTTGACCTTCTCCCTGCCGATACCCCGCAGCACGATAGATGACCCAATATTACGGTGCAGGTATCGGTACAAAGGTCTCTAATGGTGGTGGCCTTTTGCGAGGATTTCCCAAAGGGAACCCTCGAAATGACCCTCTAGAAACTAATAAGCGTCTGCCTGTCCATGGCCCTAACGCTCTGCGTATATAAATCAGTATCAAGCTCAGGCTCTGTGTACAAACCTGAATGGCCAGCAAACTCCCGCACACTCATCTGAAACTGCTGACAAGCGAGAGGGAATGTAACCTCGTGGACAGGATGATCCGGGTCCTCCACGTAATCCGCCGGATGCGGCTCATATATAAACGAAGAAAGAAACTCGACCGTAATCTCACGGTACGAGTCCTCCATCGCTAGCTGAAAGAGACGCGACCATAGAATATCCAGGCCAACTATAAAACGTGCCCGCTGTGCCTCTCCCAAAGTCTCCAGCAGCTCCCAGTCTATCCCTACATGCCCCCCAATCTCCATGGTGCGCAACCTAGCGCATCTCCCTGCCGCCCGTGACCCCTCCTCAAACTGCAGGTATGGGTGATTAGGTAGCGGGTTAACCACTGCCTCAGCCTCCATCTCCTCAATCTCCTCCTCCTCCTCGTGATCGAAATCCATCCCTGCATGTTTAAATACAAATACAAGTTATTATTAAATTTTTAAAAAAATAATAAACAACTAATGTTAAACAATTCAAATACAAGTTATTATTAAATTTTTTAAAAATTTTAAATAATAATCAACAATTCAAATAATAAAGATCATTTTAATATTATTAAAATACAAATAATATTATTTATTTAAAATGTATTTACATTATTAAACAATAATATTGTATAAATAATAATAATAAACAAATAATATCATGAAACAATTCGAATACAACGAATTATTAAATTTAAAAAAATAATAATAATAATCAACAATTCAAATAATAAAGATCATTTTAATATTATTAAAATACAAAATAATATTATTTATTTAAAATGTATATTCATTATTAAACAATAATATTGTATAAATAATAATAATAAACAAATAATACTTAAAACAAAAAAAAATAAACATGAACCAAAGCGCCGCGCTTTGGCCTCGGAGCGGTGCTTTGGTTCTTCGTTTTCAAATCAAAAACCCAGCAAAAGAATCAAACTCAACCCAATCAAAACACAATCAAGTATAACAAGTGAACCAAAACAATAAAGGAAGTTCGATCGTACCTAATAGCGTTTGAAATCTGGAAAAACACGATCGCGAGTTGAGTGTGTAATCGCACCTTCAGTTGTGTGTTTGTGTTTTGTGTTGAAATGGGGGAGAAGCCACCCCGCTTCAGGTAAAACGAGGGACCAAAGCGCCCCGCTTTGGCCATAGCGGGGCGCTTCAGTTCAAATTTACGGGCAAAGCGCCCCTCTTAGGTCAAAGAGCAGCGCTTAGGGCCTTTTTAAAATTTTTTAATATTGTTTTTAATTCACAAATGCGTCGATAATAGTCTAAATTTTACATTTTTTTCCATTATACATCATTTTTTAATATATATATATATGGAATATACGGCAAGTTCCGGTTGAAATCGGTTACGTGTGATGTCGTATTCCATTATATCGTATCATTCTGGTTTGAAAGCACAAGTACTCCTATGAGTAGTGTTATGTGTATCACCCGCCTACCGTACACGTACGTGACGTATTATGTCATTAATTGTAGTATTATGACGTATATTGTCATTTTGGGTCGTACAAGTGCGTATTGAATCTGGTTGGGTCGTGTCGGTGACATTCGGTTTTTAACGTGATTTAACGCATATATTGAACAAACAAAGACGTATCTTCGATTGTAAATGAATTAACGTGATTATTATTAAACACATTTAAGCTACATCTTGAACATATGGGGTTACATTAAGGTCCGGGGGAAGATACGTAAACATTTCGTACGCGTTGATCTGATCCCTGTATAATGTATGCCAGGGTGCTGCGCTCTCTGTTCTGTTCGTTGTACAGAGTATGTTTGGGGGAGGCATTGGATACCATCCTCCAAGCTCTACATGGATGAAATGCCCACCGTCGACGAACACAACCGCAACCACCTGGTAAGGTTGCTCAGATTCGTCTGGCCCGCCCAACAAAGGGAAAATTGTATCATTCCCACGATTTTCGAAGGTGTGAACAATCACACCGTATCGTTGGGCAATAAGAAACCCCGTCTCAGGCATCGTCATGTAATTTTCGATATCAGCTCGTCCCACCCCCCTGGAAATCGATCCGTCTAACCAGCGCATCATAATGTCCTATGTTTTCCGGATCGAAAACCTGCCTCCAAAGCGATTCTTTCATACGTAACTCCATTATAAGTTGTTTCCGGATAGTCAAATACTTTATTTGTTTCATTCCTAACCCAACAGCCACCGAACGAAACCCACAGTGACCATCTGGTTTCACATCCTTTATTCGCACGATGTATGGATGGATCACTTTGGGAATCTGAGATGTGTAGTTGCGGATTGCTATATCCGTCTTAGGACCGAGCTTGATCATCGGCAAATCAGGGTGTAGGTTGAGGGGTTGGGTATTCTTTTGTCTTCCAGAATCTTGGGTTGATACGTACGAGCTGTGACGTCCAAGTTCGTCTGAGGCCTCGTCCCACGTTTTTTTTCCGACGGCATATACGAGCTTTTTCTGGCGGCTTCAACCTTCCTTTGTTCTGCGTTTTCAATGGTGGGCGACCACGAGTTTTCTTCTGGACAACAGGAGGTTTTTTGTTATTGTTCCCTAGATTGAGGGTTTGCTGAAACTTTTCAAAGAAGCTCCTTTTCACTTGAGGGGGTGTTGGATCGATGTGTTGTTTCAATTTTTCAAATTCCGCGTCTACATCGATATCCTCTATCTTATTCCTTGCAGGCTTGAAGTCAAGCTTCTTCCGGAACACGTCTATCGAATTGATACGGATTTGCTCACCTGTGAACGAAAACAAATTAGGTGGCAAAATAATAACGACAAAGGTCAAAAATGTAACATCCGCCAAAAACCGGATTTACCAGACCCGCTTCGTTTATTAACCGAACAACCAGTTAAAAATTTCGTTGCGTATTTAATGCCCAAATTAATTTTAAACGATACATAACTAATAAGTATATTAGAATATAAATTTTATTTTTGAAAATGTATTAAAAATAGTGAATTAAAAATAATATGTTGAAGCCGGGACTCGAACCCGGGTCAGCCGAGAGCTAGCAAAGTCTTAACTCCCACACATTCAACCGCTCCGCCACTTGTGTTATTTGTTAACATATTGAAACAATTAATACATAAATCAATCTGGAAATCAAAACCCAGTTACACAACGCGCCCAAATCCGCTTGCGCCGGAAATCCCGACAATTTCGTCAAAGTTGCGTTTCTTTTTGGTCATAACGTATACATTAACATTAAGGTCGGTTATAACCGAAGAAAACCATCAATTACATTCAATGTCTTAAATTTCTGTTGAAACCGAAAATGCAACTCAAATCCGGGATTATACCTTGTTCATCAGTTAATCTCACGAAGCTATTCAGCTTACACTCATCATTTCGCACAGAAAACTTCGCCGGAAGTCGCCGGATTTCTCTGAAAAATTACCGGAAATTTTCGTCGGAAAATCGAGTTCAATCCATCCTTTCTTCTTACCCTAAAATAAGATCCTAGAGCTTATACTGACATCACCCACACTCACCTTAAACCTCTGAAGAATCTCTGTCGCAAGAAATTTCACTCGCCGGAATTCTCTGCAAGTCGCCGGAAAACCGGGACTTTCATCTACACGGTAATTACCTCGATATTTCTGTTTCATTCCATTATAAGACGAATTCTAACACCATTTCATCGCTCAGAATCAACCTCAGACGACATTGCCGGACTTTCTGTTTTCACCGGAAAACTTCTGGATTTTTCGGAAACCCGCTGTTAACCGGTATGATCGTTCAAACATACTGATAATCATTACTCATTAGTTCAATTTCACATCTAATCCCTCCAAATTGATTCTAACAGCCGAAGGTCACCCGAACAGAGCCGACAAGCTTCGCCGGATTTTCTGAAGAAGACGATCTGTTCGGTATTTTCTTTCCCCAAACTCTTCGGTTCAATACTTTTCAATTGTTCATCTTGTTCATTAACCGAATTAATCAAATAACAGTTAGATAAACGTTGCCTGAGTTTTGAACGAAGAAGACGAAGTAGTTATGTTATAAGATTATTTAAAATCGGTATTATAAACGGGTTAGACACACAGTCCAGCGGTGGACTATGTGCAAATAAATACATACACGTCGCGAGTTCGATTCCTGTCCCAACCTCATTCGCTGTAATAAAATGCCTTTTTTTAAAAAAAAAACTGAACCGGGTTAATTCAGTATTATGTTAAGTATAATAAAAACTAGAATATTTACCAAGTTAGACACACAGTCCAACGGTGGACTGTGTGCCAAACTAAACCACAGGTCCCGGGTTCGAGACCTGTGGAGTGCACCGGGTCGTCACATTGAAATCTATTTAAAATAAATGATTTTCGGATTAATTTAATTAGTATATAAATATAATTAAAAACAGAAATATTACTGGTTAGACACGTAGCTCAGTTGGTAGAGCTGCGTGCACGCGAACGG
The DNA here is from genome assembly GCA_947069175.1 of Scalesia atractyloides. NCBI lineage: Eukaryota > Viridiplantae > Streptophyta > Magnoliopsida > Asterales > Asteraceae > Scalesia > Scalesia atractyloides. The sequence goes on from CAMTDV010000030.1 coordinate 58,669,012, forward strand.
GAGGTCTCGGGTTCGAACCTCACCCGGCGCATACACTTACGCAATAAAACCGGTCAACGGTCAACAAGTCAACGGTCAAAAAGTCAATATTTTTTATTATTTTTATTTATTTATTTTATTTAAAAATCAATTAAAAATACTTAAAAATAACATTTTTAAGGTTAGAAAATAGCCTAAAACTCATAAAAATATATCCAAAAATCCTATTAAAGTTGTTAATAAAATCCATTTATTTACCTTAGTTTTCTTTATTAATTAGGTTAGTTATTCTTCGTCGATCAATCCTCTAAACTCGTGCGCATTCATCATCATTCACCGAACGCACCCACTGTGAGTGAATCTCTACAAATTCCCCGTTTAAATCACGTTTTTGGGGTGTATCATGTGTCTTACTATTTATTATATTTAAATCATTGTGCATACATCATATCATGAATAAATGTGTATCCAGCCTGTGTAAACTGTTTGTGTGATTATTGTTTAGATTTAATTTATTATTTTCAGTACATGCAATTTCATAGGCCGCCGCTCCCCATTACATTATGAGCGTTGAGCAGTTCCCCATTTAATTATGAGCGTGAACCTGGCGTTGCCTACATACGATCGACTCCGTTTGATTGAGCCTTGATCGCACAGACATTTTTTCATTTCAGTACATGCAATACGATCGGCTCCGTTTGATTGAGCCTTGATCGCACAGTTTCATTTATGTTATATATTTATGCAAGTTGATATGTTATTATATGCTGTTGGTTTGTTAATGTATGTTATTGTTTGTTGTTGTTTGATATTGTATGCTAATTGTTGTTATTGTATGTTTATTTACGTTTGTTCATATATGAATATTGCACAATTTTTCCATATTAAATACAACCAAAAATAAATAATAAATGTTTTCTAACAAGGTTCACTCGCCAACTTTTTGTTGATCCAAAAACCATTTTTACATATGATACAGGTGAACAGGATGAAGCAAGGAAAACATAGGAAATTGCCTTAGAAGAAAAATAATGAAGTTTAGAAGGATGAATAGAACATGTTGTATTTGTTTGATATGATTGTATGATCTCTTTTAAATTGAAATAATAAATATGAAACATTATAATAAATGTCATGAGCTTTGATGATAACCCAATCATATCCCGATCACCTTTTCCGCTGCGGGTCGGGGTGTGACAAAAAATATTAATTACCGTTATTTTCCAAACGACATGCACATTGCAAACAACAGCTGGTAAAAAGTTGGCAACCACAGCTTGCACTATAGGCTCTCAACCCGTCTTCCTTACGTTTTCGTTTCATATTCAAAAGCTCAATCGCAAATATTGAAACCTTTCTGAGAATATTTTCAAGCATGGGATGATCCTTGTGGTAGTTCATCACTTTTCGGAGGCTTGTTTCAAAGCTACTTCTAATCTCGGCGTATTGTCTATCAACAACATGATCAACATATAGTACAAGTTTATCCAGTGTGTTGCGATGACTTGGAAAGTGAGTTTTTAGTGTTGCATGCATGCCCTCAACCATGTTTGTCGTAGTTAGGTGAAAGTTGATAGTTTTGTTAGTCCAGCAAGATACAAACTTTTCACGGTACGGATCCAACCAGGATTTCCTCAAATAATCAAAAACCTCTGAAATTAAAAAAACGTAAATAGTCAGTTTTTGTTATTATATAAAATTTGAACATAATTATGTAAGAAATACTCACGTTCACGGCCACCTTCTTTCATCTATGCTTCAAGGTTTTCCAAGTTATATCTGTATATTTCCTCGGTCGTAGACTCGCGCAATATCCAAAATGTACGTACGAATTCCTTCCACTGCTTGTCAGAGAATTTCTTCTTCCTGTTCTTGTTAATATTTTGTTGAATATGGAACCGACAAAGATACTTATGGGCTTTTGGAGAAACTTGTTCACACACGTAATTAGCGCAAAACCCCTGTCCTGTTAAAATCACGCGTGGTTCCATACAACCTACCAGCATAGACTTGATCCTCTACAACACCTATAGGTAGTTCTCTACCTTCTCAGCGGAAATTACCGCACAAGCAGCCGTAAACGATTTGTTTGTCGACGTCATGCCTATGACCTGAACAAACGACAGGTTGTACAAGTTCGTTTTGTAGGTAGCATCAATCATTAGCACATGCGGGAAGGTACACCACATAGTGAAGGATTTTTTGTGAACAAAGAACACATCTTCAACTGCGTTTGATATCTCATTCGTGCGCATGTAATAAGTGTAATCTTTTTCGCGAAGAATGTTTTCAAGTTTTTGCATCGGAGGCTTACCGACATTTTTTCCGGCATTAATCTTCTGAACAGCGTTGTATATATCTTTCGGAATAAGCTTTCTAGCCAGATTGTTTTTCGTCAGCGTTCGCCAGATATTGCGGTTGGGAAAATCTTGCTCTGTCAGCTGCTCAACCAGTCTTTTATCATCCGAAGAAAGCCTTCTCGCATACGTGTGACCCTCTAGATTTTCGATAGGAGTGTGGTTATGCTTGGGCTTCGTCACCTCGATCCTCCAAACACTTCCGGATGATTCCGAAAACCCGATCATCTCGAACGGGCTGCCTATTTTCTTGCTACCCGTTTTCCTCTGTGTAGCTATACTCTTATGCTCCCCACCAAGAGTACATTGAAACCAAATCTTGTAATCCTCTCCTCTTTTATTCGACCTTTTAAGCACAATGAGGTAACCATGGTCTTTTGTCGTGTCTTGTACCGAACGCACCAACTCTTTACGTGAAGAAAAGGTCTGCGTTGTATCAAACGATTGCGAAAATGTAAACGGGTAACAACCTTCCTCGTCAACAGATAATCCTCCGGCTCACCATCGTCACCGAGGTCTGAATAGACTTGATGTTCAAAGCTCTGCTGACAACCGTATCTGTGGTCTGCATAACACTTTTGCTGTGTAAATCTGTGCTCGCCACCGTAACCAAAATCGGGATAACCTGGTTGTGCGTTAGGAAGACCGTACGGATATTCAACATGAGAATACGCTTCATCTCCGTAACCGTAATTCGAATAACCTGGTTGTGCGTAAGGGTCCTCCGCAGGGGTATTAAAATCTAGCTTCACCGTGTTATCACGAATGCCGGATACAACCTCCTCCCTCAAATTGGACGAGACCGGTTTCTCATACGAGCCAGAAATAGCGGTCCCCACGTAAGAATTAGGAACAACTGACTCGTTAGAATATGGACCGAAAAGATAGTTGTTTAACCACGACATCGTTTTTTTGAAGACACGCAACTAATACAGCAAAACCACGTGTTATTTTGAAGAAACACAACTAAAACAAGAAAACCCCCGCTTGTTTGGAAACAATATATCGAATACGCTAACCCTTGTACATGGCCAGCTTTTAAAAGCAAAATTTTGGGTCGAAGCGCTGCGCTATGGCCAAAGCGCGGCGCTTAGGGTTCACGGACAATTTGGTACCGCCTGAAACCTCGTACACCTTTATATCTCTCAAACATCAGTCAAATCACCTTTTGTCGGTCAAAGAAGCCTTAAACGCCCCTCTTTGGCCGGGGCGTTTTGGGTGTAAAAATAAGGGGGATGGCGTGTGTAAATAGCATGATCCATAAAATAAGAGCTTTCGATTTGATGGATTAATCAGGAATCAGAGATGATGAGACCTGTGCGGTCAGAGTCTGGCAAGACAATTGTCCGTCAGTTGGACATAGGAGGTACTCAACGGCAAAATGGTTGACAACAAAGTTGAGGAAATGTAACTTGGTGTGAGTGTGGTGAGGGTAGGTTGTGTGCTTATTTAGTTAGTTTTTAACTATAAGAGGACGAAATAACGACTATTTATCCATATCCATATGTGATAAATTAATAATTAGTATACAAAACTTTTTTTTTGTTTTTAGGGAACGGGTGAAATAATTATTCAAAGAATTCAACAACTTTTTCTTAAAGCTGAAATGCGATGCTGCTAAAACCACACCCAATGATGAGTTCTCCGTTTCAATGGATGTAAGTTATATTTTTTTGAACGGCGGATGTAAGTTTTATTGCATATAGTTTAGAAGGGTTGAATTATAATACAAACGAAATTAAAAATAAGAAGTGAAAATTTTCAAAATTGATATCTGAATCCGAAAATTTGGTTTTGAAATTTCGGATTCAGATTTTTTTGCACACCCGTACCTCTTCCAACCCCATGCAGGGCTGTTCAAAAAGCCCACGTCTCACTCGGATATAGCTCGGGGAAAGCTCGCTTGATATGGCTCGGTTTGAAAGTGAGTTGAGCCGGCGCGGCTCGGTTAGAAAGTGAGCCTAGCTCGGCTCGGCTCGGAACGAGCCGGATTGGATAACCGGGAACCCCTAATCGCATCATATTAATACATTCCTTTAACGATAACATCTATCTTCACCTTATACTTATCCAATACCTCCGAAACAATATGTTTTAACGCTGATAACATGCTCATCGAATAATCACTTTCTCCGAAAAATCTGAACTCCAACCTTATCGTTTATCATTCAACTTCGAGTATAAATACATGACTATAGATCTCATTTAGACTCATCACCACTCAATTACACTTCAATAATTTCTCGGCGACACTCGCCACATAATACAAACTCCGGCCAACTTCTATAATCACTACAATCCGAGAGCTCCGTAAAGTAAGCTTTTGTTAACTTTCTGTTCGCTTTTACTAAATAATCAAACCCCCTAAATCAATTTCCAGTTTCAATAACTTATGCATGATAAATTTTAGGTTGGATGATCGGGTTCGTTTGGGGAATGTTTATTGGGGAAGATAACATATAACAGTTTCTATTTAAATAAATAACAGTTTCCATTTTACCTAAAACATTGCCTTTGGCTCACTTGTTGCAACCGTGTCTTTCAAACAAGAGGTCCCGGGTTCTGAGCCCCTCCTAACATTTCTCACATTAATTTTTTTATTATTTATAATTGTTACTTTACAAATATCACTTAATAACTTGTATAAGAAAAGAGAAAACTATTTTACTTTTATATCAGAGCTTTGTTTTGTTACAAATGCTCTGTTATATTTATTAATATTAAATAAAATAAGTTTTATGAAAAACAAACTTTAAAGCAAACATTTCTTAAATTTAAAAAAAACATATCTTTAATAATTTTTATATTCCTTTTATCTGTACAATCTTAAAAATCGAAACCTAGTTCTAAATGGGTATTTTTTTTATAATACCATTTAAACATTGTTCCATTTTTATTTATAAAAGTTATTTAATTGACCTAATTAGCTAAGTTCTATCTAATTACTTACTTGAACCTTATAATTCCCAACTTTTATTCATAATACCCAAACTTCCCTAGCAGTCCTAAAAATCCTTAAACATAAATCCAAGTCTATTTATTAAACAATGTCCCGTAAATTTCAATAGGTTAACAGTTTGGATTCTCCCAACTTATTCAATAGAGACAGCTCTCATATGATTAATCGCTTACTAAAGTGAGTACATAGTTTTCCCTTTCTACTTTTACACACTTTTGGGATGTTACATGTGCCTACTATCAAAACAGACTCACTACTACCTTTTCATACATACTTGCACAATTCAACTTCATGGTTGTTTGTTATCTTATATGCTATTGTGTGCGTACTTGCTAAATACCTACATACAACATACATTCATTAACTCCGTACAAGCCGAAGGGGAGTATATGATAGATCTATTGGCCTGACACCGATTGGCCTTTTTATGGGGAGTACCTCTGGGAATGATAGAAACCGATTTTTATACAAGTCAACAAAGGTTTGAATGTAAAACTTATATGCTTGTTTGAGTTATACAGTTGCATTACGATACTTACTATACCATGAATTGTGATTTTACTTACCTACTATATGTATTCACTCTATGTGCTCGCCAACTCTTTGTAGTTGACCTTTATTTTGCACATGTTACAAGAAATAACCCTTGAGGACGATTTACAAGACTACTATCACCTAGGATGCTCCGGGACTTAGTTAAGTTTTAATATGGTTTTATTTGTTTAGTTGCATGAACTTTTTTTCTTTTCGTTGTATTGGATAATTCAAATTATTTAATAATATTTAAATTTAGTTTCCATGAGTTGTGAGCAATCTACCAAAGTGATGCCCCGATGTTTTCGCCATCGGTTGGGGTGTCACAGATTGGTATCAGAGCCATGGTTATAGGAAACTTAGGTTATTAGTAATTCTTCTGATCTAGACTATAACCTTCCTAGGACACCTATATGTGCCTTAACTTGTGATCTTTCTATATCTTTAAATCTTGTCTATCTCTGTCCTTGTCCTTATCCTTATTCCTATTCTTGCCTTAGATTACATTCTTAGTTCTCTATATTATAAAAAAATCATCATCTATCCTTAGATGATTTAACTCTTAGGCTTAAAGCCTTTAATTTTTAATAATATCGTCAAAATCTTAGGTCAAGTAAACGAAACATACCTAACTACTTTGATTAGTCAAACGTTCTCATTTTTCAACTAAATAATTATGACCCTTGTGTCATTGCCTTACCATCTTACTTTCTGTGACATACTTTTTTAAATAATAATAATAATAATAAAAAAGTTTTACAATACATCACCTCATGATCCCTTATGTGCCCTCATTGTGTTTTCAATTCCTCAAACGAATCTCTCGTACTTTATGTTAAGCAATTAAGGCAATTTTTTTAATGGGATTTATTGCAATTAGTTAAATATTTTCTAATTAATTTAGATGGATAAGCTTCATTTTTAAATTAATTGTGTATCCAAAAAAATAAATAACTAATAAATCACACAAACCATTAATTTGTTTTATATTTTAAACACAAAACAACACTTATAAATCAAAATTTACAAATATCATTTTTCTTATTCAACTTTATAAAGTTTCTTAACAGTTATCTATTTGTTATAAAGAATAAAAAACAAAAAAAGACTTGTTTATCTAATTTAGTTGGATAAATTTACCGGTGCTCATCAAGTTTGATCTTATTTGATTATGCCATCTTACAACTAACATTCAAACAACAATCCCTATGCATTTTCATAAGACACCTTCAAACTGAAACTTTTCACTATCCAAGTTTGAAAACCTCTCGTTTTTTTTCCCTTGTAGTGGTACCTCTATTATTATTTCTTACTCAATAAAACAACTTCAAATTCTATTTTATCATTTCTATTACATTTACAAACCCATTTGATTAATTATGTGTGTAATATATAACTATATATTCAATTCTAAGGGTTTTGTTACTTTCGAGTTTGAACTACTCATTGTTATACCACATATTAAATGAGAAAAGTCTTCTGTGATACTTGTAGCAATTTGAAAATTTACCCCCAATTCCATTATCCGCGGTCGCACCTTTAACCACCACCCTTTCCTCCATCAATCCTACTCCTACGAACTCATTGCTTTATGTAACTTGTTTTGCTATGAAATTATTGATCTATGACATTTTCCTAGATATGAAACTTGTGTTAGCATACCTATGGATTTTGACGTACTTATCTATGAAACTTGAACTATAACAAATTGCTTATCTATGAACAATAACGAATTGCTTATCTATGAAACTTGAATTACAACGCATTGCTTGTCTATGGAACTTGATCTACTATGAATTGTTACACCCCGACCCGCAGCGGAATAGAAGTTGGGGCATGATTGGGTTATCACCAAAGCTCATGATATTTACTAACAAGTTTCATATTTATTAAATTCAAATTCAAATTCAAATATCCAACAAAATTTCATACAAACACAAATAATAATCTAAATGCTTGTTCCAACGAAATAACTTGATTATTCTTCTAGGCCATCCTAGGTGTTTCGTTCCTCGACTTGATCACCTGTAATGCGTAAAACAGAGGAAATTTTGGGTCAACAAAAGTTGGCGAGTGAACTTTGATAAAACATTTAAGTAAATCAATTTTATCGTTGTTTAAATAAGATTGTGCATAATCACATGTGAACAAATGTATAATGTAACAAATCACAAACCACATTGAATGAATATATGACGTGAATGATGATGTATCTGAGATCAAGGCTCAATCAAACGGAGCAATGAGGCACCCGATGCTCAACCCGTATCCTACGAGGAACTGATGGGCCTAATGAAATGAGTGCACTGAAACGATAAAATGTATCCACATATAAACCACACTACAAGCAATACACATTTGATCACGAAATGATATTAGCACAAGTGTTAAATAAAATAAAGAAATGATACGACACATGATACACCCCAAAACGTGATTAAAACGGGGAATTTGTAGAGATTCACTCACATTAGGTGCGTATTCTTGAGCGGGAAAAAGAGCGCACGAGTTGTGGTTTACCAACGAGAAAGTACTAACCTAGTAATAGTAACGCGATAAATAAGCAAACTAATATTTCTGGTTGAAACCTTTGTTTAGATTTTTAAGTTCTTTTCGTGGATTGTACTGATATTTTAATCCCTTAAAAGAATATATATTTAACCTTCCATTTAAATAAATGCAATAGAGAAATAAATAAAATACAAATAAAAAAATAAAAATCTTGTCAGTCTGACAAGATCCCTGTCAGACCGGCTCAATGTGTGGTAGGCATGCGTGAGTATAGAGTCGAACTCGAGACCTCACGTTCACGTGCACGCAGCTCTTCCAACTGAGCTACGTGTCTAACCCGACATATTCTGGATTTTAATTATATTTATACACACTTTAGATTATTTCTAATTTAATTAAATTTACAAAAAGATTTTAATAATCCGAACGGTGCGTGCCAAAGGGCTCGAACCTGAGACCTTGACGGTGTGATGCACCCAGCCGAACCAACTGGGCTGGGATTCTAACCCGGCTATACATACATTTTAATTATACTTATATACGAAATAAGTTTACACAGAAAAGGTGAATTTAAGAAGGGTTTTAAAATGTCATGCCGGTGTGAGGGCGTGGACTCGAACTCGGGATCACGCGTATAAAATGCACACAGTCCACCGTTGGACTGTGTGTCTAACCTGTTTAAAACACACGTTTTAATTATACTAATCAGTTAACGGTTATAGTTCATCTTCTCCGACGAGTATGATTTCAGATCAGAACCCGACATTCCTCAGATTATTATGAATTTCATTAGTATGATACGAACATAAAAGAAGGAAGATTGAGATTTATACCACTGATGTCGCTGGATCTTGGCTTATCTTTACCGGTGGTTAAATTCCAACGACAAAACTGTGGCTCCGGCGAGACAGGGGGGGTGTTTAGCAGAGTTAGCTTGAGGTTAGAAGTGAAAAGGAGGGAGCGAGTTTAACAATGAGGAGTTCAATCAGTATTTATAGGCTTGAAAGGGGTTGCTTGAATTTCGAATTCGGAAACCGAATTGAGTGATTGATTGCTCGTGATTTGAATTGATTGGTTCTAAATTTGGGAAGGGTTTCCGCGGACAAACAGCTGGTTCTTACCGGATTCCAGAAGCATGGACAAGATCGGCGGGTTTACTGATTTGAATTTGCAGGAAATCACTCAGGATCATACATACGTATAAGTTGTTTCCAAATTCTACCATATGATGTGTGTGGCTCAGTGGTGTTTGTGGTGTGTGTTTACCCGGGGAACCCGGGTTCGATTCCCGGTTCACCCTTTTTTAATCCTATTTTCTTTATTATTATTATTTTTATTAAGCTTATTAATCATTTATTTAATATTTAATTGATTATTTGTTATTATTTCATTAAGCTTATTTTAAACATTGATTATTATTATTTATATATGTAACATTCAAATAATAATAAAATAAAAAAAATAAATAACCAAACGACCTAAATAAAATGCACTTGATTGATAATTTGGGGCGGGTTTTCGAAACCCGATTTACACAAATGTTACATAAATTGCCTAACTATGAAACTTGATTGCTATAAACGTGATTATCCATACAAGTTATTTTAAGGAACTTGGATAATCATACTTGCCTATGAACTTTGTTGTCTGAAAAATTTGGCTACTTGTGAACCCTTTTTCCGCTGCAAACTGGATTACCTGGTTATCTAATTAAAGCAATACCAAAGTGGAACAACATATGTGATCTAGAAGTTTTATGTCCCTCTTGACCCACGCACAACGGGACGGACTATACGACGAATCGAGTAATTACGGGTGCACACATAATTATAAAATTCGGTGCATGAAAATCATAGTGAGTCCTAACGTGTGTTATAGAATAGATAGTATGGTGATTTAGAATAATGAGAAGAAGGTGATATGATGGGGGCATTGTGGATACGTCGTTGGTACTTCCTATATATAAGTGTCCCTATTATAATGGCAAACGTAGTGCTATTTGAGTCACTTAAAGTTTTAGACCTTGACCAATGTTAATATGGTTCATTTATTTAGTGATATCTTATTTATTTAGACGTGTCTAGTCTTAATCTAACCTAATCATAAACAACAAGTTGCCATCATTCGAACTCCAAACGAGGCATCCTATATTTGGAATCCAAACCATACAACAATTTTTTTTCCATTCTTTCCAAAAAAAAAAATCAAATTTCTGTTTCCATTTATCCTTAACCTTCAACAAACACATTCAAACCAACTTTCACCACTTGAATCCTTTTGAAACAATCCCATTTCTTAGATATCATGTACTCCTCTAAACTCAACCTAATAAACTATAACTCTTACATTTCAACCTTTCCAAGTAATTACAACCTTGCTCAACAATCTTCTCCAATTTAAATTTTGGGACGAAATTTCTTAAAGTATGGGAGATTGTATCAACCAGTATTGTTCGATTACATTTATTTTCCATTATAATTGCACCGATTAAATTGCAATAAAGCATTTCGAAAATTTCTTTTTAGCCTCATTATTTAATACAATTAATTTGTGAGCATCAAATTTTATTTAATTTTACATGTTAAATAAATATTTGAAAAATAACAAGTTGTTTTTATAGTATTTAATAATTAATTATTTTAATAAAACATTCTACAATTTAAAGTTTAAATCTTTAAGTTTTGATAAAGTTATGATAATAATTAAAAGATATTCGTTTTATTTAAACAATTCGTTATTTATAAAATAATGACAAAGTTTTATTTAAGTTTAAAATTAAATATTAATCATAATAATGTATTACGAAATTTGAACTCATCCAAATTGAAACAAACTCTTGTTGACTTTTCTTTCAAGTCAAAATCATTGTTTTTATTAAAAGAGTAAACTTCTGTTTTGCTCTCAGTGGTTTGGTCATTTTAACGGTTTTGCCCCAATCGTTTAAAAATAGTCATTTTCCTTCATAGTTTGCTATGTTTTCACCATTTTGCTCCTCGCCTTTAACTCCATCCAAATTGTTTATTAATTGAAAGGGTATTTTGGTAATTTTACATATAAATAAATATTTAATTCTTTTATTCCAGTAAACAACTAAAATAAAAACTAAAGTTCATAGTCATCATCATCACCATCCAAACATCTTCATATGTTTCTTCTTTCTTTCTCACCCCAGCAACACCACCCCTCTTCTTCTTTCTTTCTCACCCCAGCCTTCACCACATATAACAAATACAGTCTATCCAAATTAAGAGCCAAAAACTAAAAGCCACAAGTTTCAGATCCATCTCTATTCAAATACCCTGCCACCAGCCACCTCCTGGGACAACCACCGCAACCGCAACCACCTCCTACAAACACCACCACAACCATCTCCTATGACCACCGGAACCATCCCCATTCGACCACCCCCGTCATCACCGTCCAGCCGCCACCACCTGCCAAACTGCCATCAGATCCAAACATTCACCACCATCAGACACCTCCACACCCACCTATTTTTCTCAGATCCGAACGGTGATTGAACTGAGATTATCCCTAACCCTAGGTTGATTGTGATAAATTTGAAGGTGAAGTGGTGAACAATTTGTTGTTGGTTTCACCTTTCTGTTTTATAAAGATGGGATTTGCGGAAAAGGAGATTTCGTATTTCTGTTTTGTTTGTTGTGGCAGCCGGAGTGGTTACGCTGTGATGATGGTGGGGCGTTGTGATGGTGGTGGAGCGGTGGCTGATTGTGGTGGTTGGGCGGTGTGATGGTGGTGGCTGGGCAGTGTAATGGTGGCAGGTGGTTGGTGAGGCAGTGGTTGTTGGTGGTGAGGGCATGGGTGGCAGTGGGGTGGTGGTGTTTGGTGATGGAGAAGAGATAGGGATATACATACGTAGAGAGAGAGAGAGTGTGTGTGTGTGTGTGTGTGTCTGTATTTGTTAGTATATAAATAGTTTTTATTTTAGTTGTTTTAGGAATAAAAGAATTAAATATTTATTTATATGTAAAATTATCAAAATACCCTTCAGTTAGTAAACAATTTGGATAGGGTTAAAGACGTGGAGCAATATAGAGAAAACATAGCAAACTATTGAAGGAAAATGACTATTTTTAAACGATTAGGGCAAAACCGTTAAAGTGACAAAAACCATATGGAGCAAAACAGAAGTTTACTCTTATTAAAAAAAAACGAAAACACAATTCAAGTAGCTCACAAGACTTTTAGTACAATTTTTTAAAGCTTGTCTAGGAGTGGAAACCATTCAAGACCTCAAGGACTAAATATTAAACTTTCAAAACAAACAGACTCAACAATTTTACATTCACGAACTTCATCACTTCCGGCGGTTTCGCGGGATTCCGGCTAACCCGGAACCCCTAATCGCATCGTATAAATGCATTCCTTTAACGATAACATCTATCTTCACCTTATACTTATCCAATACCTCCGAAACAATATGTTTTAACGCTGATAACATGCTCATCGGATAATCACTTTCTCCGAAAAATCTTAACTCCAACCTTGTCGTTTATCATTCAACTTTGAGTATAAATACATGACTACAGATCTCATTTAGACTCATCACCACTCAATTACACTTCAATAATTTCTCGGCGACACTCGCCAGATAATACAAACTCCGGCCAACTTCTATAATCACTACAACCCGAGCTCCGTAGAGTAAGTTTTTGTTAACTCTCTGTTTGCTTTTACTAACTAATCAAACCCCCTAAATCAATTTCCAGTTTCAATAACTTATGCATGATAAATTTTAGGTTGGATGATCTAGGGTTCGTTTGGGGAATGAAGTTTCTATTTAAATAAATAACAGTTTCCTTTCTACCTAAAACATTGCCTTCGGCTCACTTGTTGCAACCGTGTCTTTCAAACAACAGGTCCCAGGTTCTAAGCCCCTCCTAACATTTCTCAGAATATTTTTTGTATTATTTATAACTGTTACTTTACAAATATCACTTAATAACTTGTATAAGAAAAGAGAAAACTATTTTACTTTTAATTCAGAGCTTTGTTTTGTTACAAATGCTCTGTTATATTTATTAATATTAAATAAAATAAGTTTTATGAACAACAAACTTTAAAGCAAACATTTCTTAAATTTATAAAGACTTATTTTTAAAAAGTGAAATCGAAACCTAGTTCTAGATGGGTATTTTTTTATAATACCATTTAAACATTGTTCCTTTTTTATTTATAAAAAAATATTTAATTAACCTAATTAGGTAAGTTCTATCTAGTTACTTACTTAAACCTTATAATTCCCAACTTTTATTCAGAATACCCAATACCCAAACTTCCCTGGTAGTCCCAAAAAATCCTTAAACATAAATCAAAGTCTATTTATTAAACGATGTCCCGTAAATTTCAATAGGATAACAGTTTGGGATTCTCCCAACTTATTCAATACAGCCAGCTCTCGGAATGATAGAAACCGATTTTTATACAAGTTAACAAATGTTTGAATGTAAAACGTATATGCTTGTTTGAGTTTTACAGTTGCATTACGATACTTACTATACATTGTGATTTTACTTACCTACTATATGTATTCACCCTATGTGCACTACTAGAAAATACGCCTATCTTGACACACGAACAATGACACACGCTTATTTTATGACATTCGAGAACGCGTGTAAAGATAAAAATGTCATGGTTTACAAAAATCAATAAATTTATGACACTTTTTTTGCGTGTAATCTTTTTAATGTCATTAAAAAAATAAGATCTATCCTGACACGTGAACAATGACACACGTTTATTTTATGACATTCGAAAGCGTGTGTCAAAAAATAAATGTCATGGTTTATAAAATTCAACAAATTTATGACATTTTTTCGTGTGTCATCTTTTTAATGTCATAAAAAACAACACTTCAAAATGTGTGTCAAGTTTTATGACACTCCTTTTTTGTGTCATCTTTTTAGCATGTCATGTTATATTTTCTAAGCTAGGTTATAATCCCATGTATTACACGGGTTAACTTAATAAAATATCAAATAGTTAATAAAATTCAACAATTATAAAATGATATTTTTGAGACGCTTCTCAGATATTCATATTCATATTCAAGTATTTTCAAATTTTCATCATTTACTCTAAACAACCCTTACTTGTACGGATAGAAATGCAACACAACAGTAAAAACAAAACCATTAAACACCTTGGTAGGGGAGGTTTTGGGTTGAAGTCCTAAATACGACATGAATTAAAAAGAAATTTCCCGTTCAAAAAAGAAAAGAAATGCAACACAACTAACCCAACTTGCTACCAAGTACCAAAGACTACAAGAACACAATACAGATCTATCTATTACTTGTACGGATATAAATGCAACACAACAAACCCAACTCACTACCTAGCACCAAAGACTCAAGAACACAATATAGATCTATCTATTTTCGTTGGGATAGGGGAGATGTGAGGTGGCTAAGCAGGGATAGGAAAGACAAATTAACCTGGTGTAGTGGTGTGGCTGGATGATCGAATTTTTTTGGAAGGGAGGGAAGAGATCGGAGGCGGGAAAGAAAAACCTGAAATATATATACTTTCTAGATAATTGTTAAAATTATTTGTATAATAAGTTACAAATATTAAATATATAAGTTACGGGTTTAAGCAAGTTTTGAGATGGTTTGAGTTATATTTGGAGATTTGATAACTAAAGCCTTGATAAATTGTACCAATATCAATAACAAACAACATAAATCGCTTGATATTTTCTTTTCAAATGTATTAATCAATGATGGTTAGCAAGTGTCAACTATGTCTAATAATAGTCAATATTGGTCGATGATGATCAAACATGACTCACTATAACTTGATTTGAATAATGGTACATCAAAAGTCATCATGACTTTAAGACCCGACATGACCCATTAAGTATACATGATCACTTATTACCTATTATGAGACAATACGACTCACTAACATCCGATATAACACTAAACACATAATAAAGTCCTTCGTGATCTATCAAAACATGTGTAATATATGTGACTAGCTACAACCTGATATAACCCCTCAAAACTCAATATGGCTCGATAATGGCATCATGGTTTGGTTAGAGTTACAGTAACCATTAAGAACCCATATGGTCCACTAAAACATGTATGATCTATTATTACCCATTATGATCAAACCCTTGAATCATGATGAATTTTAATCAATCATAGTCAATAATTACGTTAGTTATGGTCAATAATGTTTAATGGTTGTCGTTTATGGTTAATGGTTGTAAGTTAGTGCTAATTTGAGTCAACCATGGTTTCATAGGGTTAGTATTAGTAAATGATGGCAATAAAGATAAATGATAGCTAGTTATTGTTAGTCATAATTCATATTAGCCACGTGTGATCACGAGTCATTGTAACAATCTTAACATATAAAGGCTACTCGATGTGATTGTCAAGGCTACTCGATGTGGTTGTCAAGGTGAAGGGGGCGTGGAGTGTCACGTGTCTTAGCATAAAGGGTTTTGCCCTACAAACCTCAAAAACCATGGGTGGTTGTGGGCGCTTTTTTGTCCCCCTTTTTTACTGTTTAAAAAAAAAGACAAAACAATTAAAAAAAGATTTTATATTAAATAAAGCAATAACATTACATAAAATTAAAAAAATATTGAAAATAATAAAAACGTAACTAAAAACCATATTAACCAAGACTATATTTTTCCATGATTTGTTTTTTAATTTTCTGGTACATTTGTCTTTCGGGTCCAGCTACGTGATCGATGTTCATAGCGAGGAATTTCCTATCATCTCGTTTTCTTTCACCGATTATTTCTCATTTTTAAGATTCAATTTTTCTTGAAAACCGCACAAATACTTATTCTTTTCTCGAGCTTTTCTTGTTGAATATTATTGAACAATAAGGCGGTGTTGGCGACGTAGAAAGGCTTCGCCCCACTCGACATGCCACCACACCGTGTGCTGTAAGTTCTAATAAGTACATTAGAACTATTGGCCAATCATCTAACATAATTTATCAAATCTCATACATTAAATCAAAGTAATTATAACTTTATAATTAATGTGTTAAAAGACCAATTATGACTTTAAACACTATATAATATTTATATCTACACATAACACCTAATTGTAATATAAGTTTTCTTATACTAATATAATATGATATTCTATTTTTATATTTGTAATTTTACATTTGATACTTATTATTATACTTTTATTATATATATATATATAGGGTGGGGTTCGGCTACAAAGTCCAAATTTACTAAAAAGTGTAAAAAGTTATAAAACACTATAATTTTAGTCATAAAACACAACTAGAACCCAAAATGACAGAGTGGATATTACTAAAACACCATATTCAAACCCTAATAGCGTGTAAAAACTTCAAACACATCATCGTAGAATTATATAATATAAAACACACATGCTAATCAATATAAACACAATAATGTTTGTAATTCCATAATCAGAGTCTTATCATCTAAAACACAACACAAAACCCACATATATGATTTTTTGTAATATTCATTCTGTTATTTGTGGGTTTTTTAGTGTTTTATGACTTTTTACACTTTTTAGAAAATTTGGACTTTGTAGCCAACTAATATATATATATATATATATAATATATATTAATTAATATAAATAATTGATATTTATATACTATATAATACTATATAATATAATTTAGAGTCATAAGGGGGAAGGGATGTGCGCGGCAAACTTGATCAGCAAAGGGGTTTGCCGCGCGGTAACCTCGCCGTCGTCGCCCTTTGCGATCAGTAACCATAGTCACGCGGCAAACCTTTACCGCATCGGCAAATGTATGTTGCTTGTTGGTCATATATATTAATTAATTTAGAGTCATAAGGGGGAAGGGAGTGGGCGGCAAACTTGATCGGCAAAGGGGTTTGCCGCGCGGTAACCTCGCGTCGTCCCCCTTTGCAGATCGGTAACCATAGTCACGCGGCAAACCTTTACCGCATCGGCAAATGTATGTTGCTTGTTGTTGTCTGCTGCATTTAATTAAAAAAAAACTTTTTCTTTATAATAAAAAAAACATAACATTATTATTTAAAATCCAAAAACGATGGCACGCGGGATCGGTTTTTCGAAGCTACATTCGTGTCCGCAGGACGTGCGGGCATGCACGAGCCTAGCCAAATTCCGGTTGGGTTGCACCCCCTGTGCGCGGGTAGGACTTGTGGTAAAACATGACACAAACAATTCAATGGAGTGTTAGATTTTAATCTTATAAACAACTCCTTAGTTTGTCCTTCACACCAATGTGGGACAAAGTATTTTTTGAATTAATTTTGATGTTTTAGTTGTTTTATTTAAACACACAATTTAAAAAAATGAAAACAAAAAAAAGTTTACCAATTCATCAAGTGTCTAACCATTGCCAACACTTTTGACCAAAAGTTTAAACACTTTAGGTGGATTGACGTGGCACACTCTCATTGGTTGATTTTGAAGTTTAAACACTTTAGGTGTTTAACCACTCACTTCTCCCTAATGAATAGCAGTTTTTATTTTTTTAATTTAATGTTATAAGAGTTCATAGCTATAGTTACCTTTTAGCATATTTTGTTTTCGTTTACAACTTTTAAGACAAGACGTTTTATAAAATTTCGAGTATGTTGGGTGACGCGCTTTTCTTTATCAACATCTAGATTTTAATTTTGCTCAAAACCAATAAAGTTTTTATCGGTATCGTAAGTTGTAGCGATTGTCAGTTTTGTACCGAATTGATTCCAGCCGAACAACATCGGGGCACCGGTATCAAAAATATCAGAGCTAGTACCAGTTTGTGATTTTTATTGATGTGAAACACGTGTCGCTATTTTTTTGTGAAACACGTGTCACTATCTTTTTGGATATATAAAGAACTAAAGACTTTATCTTTTTGGTTTTCTCTTTCGTTCACTATTGCCGGTGCTGTACCATAATAGACCGACACTAATACCAACCGAATTCTTGTCGCGTAGCGCTGGGAAATTTAACTTGGTTATATTCATTCAATGGAAAAAAGAAAATTCAATTTTTGTTTCATTTCCCTTCACATTCTAACCTGGTTAGAGCATTCACAATGAAACCTGTATAAATATGTGAGGGGTTTTAGTTATATTATAAGGAATGGTTGGTAGTGTTTTTGAGTGGTTGTGAGTAAAGGAGAGAGAAAATATATGAGAAAGTTACTGTTTATCTGTAAATATATGGGAAAAAAATTATGAAGATAGAAAACTGTATAATTTTTTTAATATTTTTAGAAATGGTTGTGAGTGAAGGAGAGAGAAAAGGTAATGATAAAGATATAAAAATTATTTTTAATTAAAAAGGATAAAGAAAAAATAGTTGTTTTTAGTGAAAATGTATAGATATATATGTATAAATATAGGGATTTGGATTTCATTGTGAATGCTCTAATGACTAGCCCCAAAAGGTTAAAATTTCCCAATTCCCACTACTTTCTTCTATTTCCCTATCATTCATTTTCAATTTTTCATTCTCCCTCCCTTTCCCATAACCCTGATTGATTCCCATCCAGATAGATCACCGTGTTACAGCAGTTGAGGAGAAAAGCAGTAGCCGCCACCATCGAGCCTCCACCTCCACTGAGGGATTTATGTCGACCCAACCATTATCGCTGCACCCAATGACCGTCAACCACCCTAGCTTTCCTCTAATCGATTGGCATCCAAGATGTTTTCATATTTGGAGATGAATGAGCCCGGAGCTAAGCCCCTAAAATCAGCATGTTTGTCAATCTTGACCCTTAGTTTTACCCGGTCATGATAGATCTTTCATGATACCACCCACAATATGCAGGTAAATACTTACTAGAATATATGTTTAGTGTTTTTTTTTCTTTTATTTAGTAAATGTTGTATTTTGTGTTAATGGGATGCTGTGATGGTAGTTATTGGTGTTGAATTAGAATAACAGGAGCCTTGTTTTAAGGTACTAGAAGAAGTTAGATATTTTGCAAAATTCAACCATGCACTCCACATGTTTGATGAAATGTCTCAATGAATTTTTTGTATTAAATTTTTTTTTATAAATTATTTCATAATCATTACCCTTTATTGATGTTGTGAGGGATACTTTATTTGGTCATACAAAAGATGTATGTTGACAAATTAAAAGGTTTGTTTCACTGACAGGTCATAGGGTTGTATACGGTTAACTCATGTAGATTTGTACCATATTATATTTGTTTCATTGCTTATGTTTGATACTTGGTGCCATATTATATGGTGATACTTGGTGCTATATTTATTTGGTCATACAAAAGATTTGTTTTATGCTAAAGAACCAACGAAAGTGGTGGGCCTTTTGCAAAGTTAATTTCAGCAAACCGCTAAATTTGGGAAAACCCATCAAAACACTAAAAGCGGGACTGCAGATTGATACAATTCGGGTCTAAAGGTCGAGGCGTCATAACGTACGGCGTGCTAAGACGTTTCCGTCCATATCTTATTGGCCCTATAACTCTAGACAAACCAAAAGTTACGTCGACTAAATGAAAATTTATTCATATTCTTTAATTATTGTTATTTATTTTTTCTATAAATTAGTGATCTTTTTTGTGGTTTAGATAGTTTTTATGAATTGTTCGATTTCTAATTTGTTTCTTGTGGTATGGTTATGATTTCTATGTATTTATTGTGAAAACAGTGTAAGAGTTTAAGAGAGATTTTGGGATCAGTGGTAGAGATAATAAAACTGGATTTAGTATGTATCTATATGTTTTAAAGCAATTTGATCAATAAAAGATTATTACAATCGAATCCAGTTGTGTATCTGGTGATGTGTATTTGATTTCAATTTGAATTTTCAGATTGGTATTTGGTATATGATGATGATCTTGATCAACAGTGCACTTTCTTTCATTTTAATTTCGGGTGTTTAATAATTTGAAAAAAAATATTGTGATTATGAAATGGGCTCCAACTATTTGATAATTTGTGAGTGAGAACACTTTGATCATGTTTGATGTTTAATTTTTCCAACAATTATTGCATTGAAAGAGGAATCAATGGTGTTGAAGAACTCATCAGTACAAGATACAGATACACAACTCGAACTTTAAGAACTTATACCACTAAAAGTAAATTTGTTATGCTTTGATATATTTCTGATTTTTTCATTTATATTTTGATTATTTATATAGTTATATAATTTAAATTTGTTATGCTTTGATATATTTCTGATTTTTTTTATAATGCCTTACAGGGCAATGGTCGTGTATGCTGCACGAAGTGGTACTAGCATGAAGGTTAAACTGAATTGGGTCAACGCTAGGGTGAGCACTTAATTTGTTATTTAATTTGTGATTAGAATGGTACTATAAATATAGGAACCCATTATTTTAAACTTAAATCGCAACGATTTCATACTTG
The DNA here is from genome assembly GCA_947069175.1 of Scalesia atractyloides. Lineage (NCBI taxonomy): Eukaryota > Viridiplantae > Streptophyta > Magnoliopsida > Asterales > Asteraceae > Scalesia > Scalesia atractyloides. The sequence continues at coordinate 58,689,734 of CAMTDV010000030.1, forward strand.
GTATTTTTAATTGTGTAGTGTCTATGTCAGTCGAGAAGTACTACTGAATGTGGCTACTATGTGATGAAGTTCATGAGGAGAGATAGCATACGGCTGAGTTGAAATACTAGACAATGACAATGTAAGTTTAGGCAATTTTTAACGAGCATGTTAGAGAAATATGACATTTATGTCCAAACAAATGCTTAAATTCATAGATTAAGATTTAAATTCTTATTAGAAAGATTTATTTTATTTAATTGTTGTCTCAGGTTGAGGAAGAGGTAGCGGGATACTCGGCTTTTTCCGTTAATGTTAAAATATTTTTATAGACTTGACAAATGATTATGCAACGAGTTGTTTTGGTGTGTATATATATATATATATATATATATATATATAGGGGATGGGTAAATTGAGAACCATCTTGAGTTATGAGAACCGTAGAAACCAATATAAGCCACTGATCAAAAGTGTTTCAATTGATGAGATTAAAGATAATAAAGTAATTGTAATCATTATACTTTAATTAATGTGTTTTTGTTTTTAGTGGGATAATGGTAAATTTGTATTTTTACTAAGTTCTTTAATGATTGTTAATTAAAATTGTAATCATTGTGCTTAATTAATGTTTATGATTTAATTAATGTTAATTTTGAATCATACAGTAAAAAAAATTATTTTACGTAGAGGTTTAAACATTTTTTGCACGCCGGGTTCAAACTTTTTTTACGCTCGGTTTGGTTCAAACTTTTTACGCTCGTTTTAAACTTTTTTTACGGCCGTTTTAAATTTTTTTACAGGCGGTTTTAAAACTTTTTTTACGCGCCGGTTTTAAATTTTTTTACAGGCGGTTTTAAACTTTTTTACGCGGTGGTTTTGAACTTTTTTTACGCGGTGGTTTTGAACTTTTTTTACGCGCTGGTTTAGAACTTTTTTACGCGCGGTTTTAAACTTTTTTAACATGCTGGTTTAAACTTTTTTTAACATGCTGGTTTAAAATTCTCTCTTTGCGTGCCGGTTTCAAACTTTTTTTACGCGCGGTTTTAGAAACTTTTTTACGCATCAGTTTTAAACTTTTTTTAAGCGCCGGTTTTCAACTTTTTTTTGCGCGGTTTTAAACTTTTTTACGTGTGGTTTTAAACTTTAAAACAATTTTTTTTTTCAAAAAACATTTTTTTACGGGTATAAACTTTTTTACAAAAAACAAAAAATATTTTACGCCAAACAAAATATTTTCTTTTTACAAAAAAACTTTTTTACAATTTTTTTTCAATAACTTTTTTACAAAAAAATTTTTACGCCCCGACACCCCGATTTCGGGTTTACGAAATATGAGAATCTTACCAAACGAACTCACCCAAAAATCACGACTCAATAGATGTCTCATGTTGAATTTTAAATAGAAGAGAGAGAAAGGATGTGACATGTTGAATTTTAAATAGAAGAGAGAGAAAAAATGTGACATGTTGAGTTTTAAATAGATTAGAGAGAAAAAATGTGACATGAGAAGTAAAAGACTAAAATACTCTTTTGATTTAATTTGGTTATGAGTGATGTGTAAATATACTATTGGATGATATGAGTTCACATGATTCTCGCAACTGGGATTGGTTCTCTATTGAACTGAATCTTATATATATATATGTATATATATATATATAGAGAGAGAGAGGATCATGAGAAAACTAGAAACTAACTAAAAACGCAAAAAAAAGCATAAAAAACATACAATTTTTTTTTACAATTTTTTTTTAATAAAAAATCGCTGTTTTATATGTATAAAAGACTTTTTTTTTCAAAAAAAAAAAACTTGTACTGCACATGTGCTTTCAAAAAAAAAAAAAGACTTGTACTGCATATGTGCACTATATGTGTACTACACATGTGCATTATATGCTTTTTTTAAAGTTTTTTTATATATTATATATAGCGATTTTTTATAAAAAAAATAAAAAAAAATTTGATATGTTTTTTTGGCTTTTTTAGTTAGTTTTTTGGTTTTCTCATTTAAATTAGTTTTCTCATGATCCATCCCCATATATATATATATATATATATATATATATATATATATATTTATGTATTTGTATTATAAAATGAATTTATTTTTTTGTTATTTGATATGTATCCAGGGTAAATTAATAATTCTATATAAAATATTTTTTTAAAAAAAGCATGACACACATAAATGAATGTCATAAGTATGTGTCATAAATACATGTCACGAACGTGCGTCATAAAGAGTGTCATAAAATGCATGTCATAAACGCGTGTCATTAAATGTGTGTCATAAAAACATGACACACAAATGCATGTCATGTTAATTTTATGACTCCTCAATCAACGACACGCTTTTGCGTGTCATACTTACTGTTTTATGACGCGTAATGTGCGTCAAGAAATGTGTATTTTCTAGTAGTGGTGCTCGCCAGCTCTTTGTAGTTGACCTTTATTTTGCATATGTTACAGGATATAACCCTTGAGGACGATTTACAAGACTCATATCACCTAGGATGCTTCTAGACTTAGTTAAATTTTAATATGGTTTTATTTGTTTTGTTGCATGAACTTTTTGTCTTTTCGTTATATTGGATAATTCAAATTATTTAATAATATTCCAATTTAGTTTCCATGAGTTGTGAGCAATCTACCAAAGTGATGCCCCGATGTTTCCGTAATCGGTTGGGGTGTTACAAGCAGTTACGAATTTCCCGAACTAAAAGATTTTCAATATCAATTTGGTACCGACTTTTGTCGTTTTCTGTACGAGGCTGGTGCCGGTTTCTACATTCATTTTACTAATATTGAACAGAGCTGTACCGGTTTTCTGATAAATGTGGATAAATGTAAAAAAATGATTGCCATGTGGCAAGCATTGTGTCACACCCCGACCCGCAGCGGAAAAGGTGATCGGGGCATGATTGGGTTTTCATCAAAGCTCATGACATTTATTATTATGTTTCATATTTATTATTACAATTTAAAGGAAAATCATACAATCATATCATACTAGTACATCATGTTCTATTCATCTTTCTAGCCTTCATTATTTTTCTTCTAAGACACTTTTTCTATGTTTTCCTTGCTTCATCCTGTCCACCTGTATCATGTGTAAAAATGGTTTTTGGATCAACAAAAAGTTGGCGAGTGAATCCTATTTAAAACATTTAAACGTTTTTATTGAATTGATTATAAAAAATAGTGCATAACCACATATAGGTAAATGTAAATTTATTCACAAAACACTTAATATTAAATATTGCACACACATACAACAATAGCTTGTTTTGAGGCACGCGTTGTTCAACTCGTCTCCCACGAGGAACTGATGGGCCTAATGAATGAGTTTTGAGGCATGCGTTGTTCTACGAACTGATGGGCCTAATGAATGAGTTTTAAGGCACGCGTTGTTCAACTCGTCTCCCACGATGAACTGATGGGCCTAACAAATAGTTTGCATACAACTTGACAATATGTAATACATAACAACAAACAATAATTACTTTCTAAGTTTAGATCATAATATGGTATAGCACGAGTTTGAATAAACGAATTAGTTTAGGCGACACATGATACACCCCAAAACGTGAATAAAAAGGGGAATTTGTAAGAATTCACTCACAGTGGTTGCGTTTCTTGGATTGATGATGAATGCGCATGAATTTGGATTTAACCACGAGAGAAACTAACATAGATAATAACATAACGGTTCGGTAAATAAGCGGATTTTATTAATCAATTTTAATAGGATTTTTGGATATATTTTTGTGAGTTTAGGGCTATTTTCTAACTTTAAAAACGTTATTTTTAAGTATTTTTAATTGATTTTTAAATTAAATAAATAAATAAAAATAAAAAAATGTTGACTTTTGACCGTTGACCATGACTGTTGACCGTTGACCGGTTCGGTTGTGAATATTATTGCACAAAGTGAGGCTCGAACCCGTGACCTCCCGTACGTGTGCACGCAGCTCTACCAACTGAGCTACGTGTCTAACCCGAAATGTTTCTGTTTTTAATTATATTTATACACTGTTTAAGTTAATCCGAAAATCATTTATTTAAAAAGGATTTAATTGTATCGAACCGGTGATCTCCACAAGTCTCGAACCCGGGACCTGTGGTTTAGTTTGGCACACAGTCCACCGCTGGACTGTGTGTCTAACTTGGTAAATTTTCCGGTTTTTATTATACTTAACATCTTACTGTGAGTTAACCGGTTCGGTTTTAAAAAAAACATTTTTATTTCCGAGGATAGGGTCGTGATAGGGATCGAACTCGAGACGTGTGTGTATTGTTTGCACACAGTCCACCGCTGGACTGTGTGTCTAACCCGTTTATAAATACCGATTTTAATTAATCTTATAATCATACTTGACTTCATCTTCTTCGTTCAAAACACAGACAATGGTTAAACCAACTGTTTCTTGTTTAATTCGGTTAACGAATATTATAAGCAATTGAAAGGTATTGAACAGAAAGGTTTTGAGGAAAGAATGTACCGAACAGGTGTCTTTCTCAGAACTCCGGCAAGGATTCGTCGGCTCTGTTTTGTGAGCTTCGTCTGTCCGGATCAATTAACAATTTTTATTGATTAGATATGAAATTGAGTTACTAAACCATGATTAACAGGAGGTTTTAGTTGATCATACCGATTAACAGCGTGAGTTTGGAAATTCCAGCGATTTTCCGGCGAGTACAGAATATCCGGCAACGTCGTCTGGAATTGATTCTGGGTGATGGAGTGATATTAGAATTGGTCTATCAATGGAATGAAACAGAAGGAGTCGAGGTATTTACCGTGTTGATGAAAGTCTCGGTTTTCCGGCGACTTGCAGAAAATTCCGGCGAGTGAAATTGATTCGAGAATCGGTGCGGTTTTGAGCGAAAAGATTACCAGAGGTTAGGGTGTGCATTTATAGGAAAGAATATCGATGAATTGGGTCCGATTTCTGTCTTGATTCGTTGGTCAATTGTTCTCCGGCGGTTATGACTGATGTCGCGGGACTGGACATCGGTTATAACTGATGGCGTCGTTAATACGTACGTTAAGTCAAAAGTAACTGACGATAATTGGCGAAATCGTCGGATTTTCCGGCGTCTGCGGATTTGGGCGTGACTGGGTTTGATTTTCTAGTTTTGTTATATCTATTAATTGTTTCAATATGTTATCAAATAACACAAGTGGCGGAGTGGTTGGATGTGTGTGAGTTAAGTCTTTGAAATTTCCACCCGGCTGACCCGGGTTCTAAACCCGGCATCAGCATTTAATTTTTATTTCACTATTTTTAATAAATTTTCAAATATAAATTTTATATTCTAATATACTTATTAATTATGTATCGTATAAAATTAATTTGAGCATTAAATATGCAACAAAATTTTTAACTAAATGTTCGGTTAATAAACGAAGCGGGTTTGGTTAACCCGGTTTTTTACGGATGTTACACATTGAATGGTGGAGTTACTATTCATTACGTTGGTTTTTAATATATCGACTAGTAATAAGGCCGCGCGCGTTGCGGCGCGAATACATCGCAAACATCGAATGACTTTGTTCAAGTGTTAGGTGATGCGTTAACCATACGAAAACGCGTGTTTGAACATATCTGATTGAACTCGATGTAACCTATATAGGTATTGCGATTGGAACATAATGTAAAGTAAATTGAATCTATCTCGTACAATCATAACTTATTTTATAGGATCAATTAAAGTTTTGGAAAAAAAAACCACAATCTGACTCCACTCTGTTTGGAATTTTTTTATCAAAACGTACATAAAATAAGTAAGAAAACGTATTATATCAAGAAAAAGTATATCAAAATGTAGACCAACTCGAATTGATACAGATGCATACATAAAAATATGCACGTAAAAATGGTTTTGTAGACGAAAGCGTATTATATTTGACCTAACTCGTTTCCTATAAAAAAATTTATGTCGAAACGTATACACCCTTAAATTTATACGAATGCATACATAAAAATATGCACGGAAAAATAGTTTTTTTTAAGTAAAAATGATATTGGTGAACAAAAGAAATTAACGAACGAATGTTCTCGAAGGAAATTTAAATTAGTAAAAAGCTAGGGGCTAAAAATGCTAATTGTTAAAGTAAAAGAATAGTAAAGTTAGATAAAGAACTAAAATTTATTACTCTAAAAGTGGAGGGGCCATAACAAACTAAGAGGCTTGAAATACATATTGTAAAAGTTTAGGGGGTGTAAGGCAAGGCCGGTGAGAAAACCCACTGACTTTGTCTTTTAAGTTAGTATAGAATAACTTTCTAAATTTATTTTTTTATTTGCTTGGTTTTTTAGAATCTCGAACATACCCATGCGACACTCTTTCTCTATTTACGCTCTTGTATATATATCTTATTAAAAATCACCCAAAATATGTAATTTCTTTTCCCCTTTACTATATTTTAGTTTTAGGTTTTTCTTTTTATTAACGTTATTTTTATCATTGCGCTTACGACTTTATTACTACAAGAAAATGAACCTAATGCAACCCTGGTAAAACATTGCATTAGACATTGAAAAGGTTGTATTAAGCCTAATGCAACTTTTTTTGTTAGATAATGCAACCTTTTTAGAAATGTTGCATTTACTTTTCAAATACAACTTTTTTATGATGCAACATTTTTATATGCTAATGCAACTTCTTTTTACTTTTAAAGTGCAATTTTTGCTACACTAAAATGCAACCTTTATTATATTTTAGTATACCAATGCAACTTTTTTATATGAAAAGCAACACTTTTTTAAGGTTTTAATTAAAACAAATGCAACTTTTTTACAATTAAATGCAACTATATACCATCATTATTTGAAATACTATTTTTTTATTAGTATGCAATAGTATTTCAATTACAGTAACATAATAGTAACATAAATATAATAGAAATCTTATATCATAATTTAACATATGTCTCGAATAATAATGTAATCAAAACAAAGTTTTCAATCACAATAATAAATAAAGAAAACCTTCTACTCATCTTCAAGATCATAAAGCACTCAATAGGTAGCTTTTTCATAATACTTCACGTCATAGCTTCAAAGTTTGCTTGCTAACTGTCAAAATCTTTTTGTATAGCTTCTTGATCGGCCTTTTTTCCTTTGATGAACCTCTTCCATTTCTTTTCGCATTTCAAGCAATTGTTCTTGAACTGGTTCTTCGTCCTTATTTCCCAAATCATCCTCGCTATTGTTGTCCCCTTGTATCTGATTTTATAATTTGCAAATGGCATATGGTCCATGTTTTCGTATTTATCATCTTGATCAACATCATCTTGTTATTGCTAAATACAACACAATCAATAAATAGCAATTACAAAATTATAGCAACAAAATGAACTAGTTAAGTCGTTAAACATAAGTACCTTGAGACCTCATAATAGTTGCTTCATTTTCATCATCTTTGAAACCATTTAGTTCCAATATCTACTCCATTAACATCTAAAGACACATGAGAATGAATTAATATGAAAGGTAGTTTTAATTAAATAAACTTTACCGTCAACAAAATTATACCTTAAAATTTCACATCATCCTCATCAACAAGGGTCAATTGTCTCTTTGCTCCGCTTTTGGTACAATTCAGTTTTGCCTTTTTTTTTAATACCCCCCTTTGCCTTTGTGGCCCTTTATTACTTGATAGAAGTTCACCAATGGTATTTTTTTTGTTCTTGATTGATTCACTTTTGTTGCATATGAATCAAGTGAAAACTTTTGGGAGACTTTTGGAGCAATCAATGGCGTTGCCTATATAAAATTTCCAGTTTATCAAGAGAATTTGGTGCAATATATTGTGGACGACAATGTTATACCATATTTCATTTCCAATAGAAAACAGGTATATACAAAACTAAAAAAAATGATAACTTTTTTTGAACGGCCAACTAAATAATCGGATAAGCATCCTAGGATGCACTCAATCAAGCAAATACATCCCCTCCTTCAGAAGGGTCAGAGTTGGATGCATACCCGAGCCACCAAGCCACAAGTTCCGGGGAAAACCCGTTTGCCAGAAGGCCCACTGCAGTAAAACCCGTTTGTCAGAGTTGGTTTTCAATCCCAATTCTTATGTTCTTTTTTTTTTTTTCATTTTCTTGAACCCTCAATAGTCTACTTTTCTCATACTCACTCACGTGTCCTTGTACATTTTGATTGTGCTTGCAATTTCTTGCCATTCGAGACTGTTCACAGTCAAATTAACTAGCGTAGTTAAGTAACTGTATCAACAAAAATCAAATGATAGTAATTATCTTAAATGGTACAATCTATATATTTCGTCCTAAAGGAAAGTGTCTGGTATTAATTTTTGTATCGCAGACCATGCGATCTTTTACAAATGCACAAGCACACAAATAATAATATGAGTACCAATTTATTTCAAATACAGCCAATTGTATAATTATCATTAGAACTCAGAATTCAACCTTACGGCATATAAAAATTGGTCTATTTTTTGGTATACTATATGTTATAAAACAAGTCTATAAGGATGAACCATTGATATCAGATACATAGGTTTTTTTTTTTAAATAAAAAAACTTGATATATTTTAGGCTTTTAGAAAGTAGCAAAAACATGATAATGCGTTGATGACTGAGGAAACATAAAAACTAATGACAACATATGTGTACGGCTCTGGATGATATTGTACTCTCTCATGACCATTAACAAGAGATGATACTTGATGCATAAAACAAGAATTCTAAAGTATGATTAGATAATTAATGTTTCTTTCTCCTCTATCAGATATGAAAAGTTAGAAAACCAACAGGAAAACTGGGATTCAGTTAGTAACCACTGGGACAGGTCAAAGTAGAGGTGTACAAATCGTTTTTATTTTAAAAAAGGGTCTGCTTTTTTTTTTTTTTTGGGGGGGGGAGGGTAAAAAACCGGTTTTATATAATGGGAACCCGAATTGGTGCTAACCAGTTTGGGAAAAAAACTGGTTTTTTAACCGGTTTCAAACATCAAGAACACTAACCAGTCTACAAACCGTCGGTTCGATTCGGGTTAAAACCGGTTTAAAAACGGTTTTCGGTTCTAAAACTGTTTTTTTTACACCTCTACGTCAAATGGTCGGCCATGGCCAGTCTACCAACATTTTGTTGTCCTTTTTATATATAATGTGTTAGAATAAAGATTCAAAATAAATGAGTCATTCAATTAACATATACTAAAAAGTGATCCATCATAAAAATAAAAAAAAAGTAATCACAGAACACAGGTTAAATACTAAATTGCTAGACTAGCAAGCCAAGCCAACAGAAAAATACAGATCAAATACTAATCAACCGAAATTAGAATATACCTAAAACTTCTCAACTGAGAACCTAGTCAAGTTGTACCCTGTTAATTCTTTTTCTTATATGTGTGTTTGTTCTGTCCCAAGACATTTGCAATCTCCAATAAATGAGACTCACCGTGATGACGACTTCATATCTTCTCAAATTACATGAAGTTGACCAGTAATATTAAAATGTTATATGATAAATACAAGCTAGACAAAGGATGTAGGTTCATAAAACTTTTCAGCAAGTGAAGAAACTAATTACTGTTATGAGCAAATATATTTCATTTAATCCAATAAAAGAAACACCCATTGACTTTTGGGTTTGAACAAGACATGATTTCTTTCATTTGAGGTTTCTCACGTATTTTTTTTTATGAAAAAGTTTCCTTCTTTTATCCGTTAAAGTTACAATTCTGCAAAATAACAAATGAAAGAAGATTAATACCTGGTGGTTACATTTTCTATAGCATGTTGACTGACTCCTTAGTCCTCAACTACTCATTAAGTTTTAACAATCTAATAACATTAAACATTTAACAATGGTTAATCAAAGATTCAAATATGGAAGCCACAATCAAAGTAGTTTAGCATGTTTAAACAAGGCTATAACCTAACAAGCAAAGTACAAAATAAACAATTCAAAGTATTTTACATGTAAATAAGATCAAATCATCAACGATTCATATTCCTTCGTTAATTTTCAAGTATAGTCTCCCAATTGGTTCTGATCTCCAAAATAGCCGAACGATTTTCTCTATGATTAAATTAAACAAAGTCAGTCCTTAATGTAAGTGATGGCGTGAATTATGGAAGTGGGGTTGGAAGTTCTGGGATTTAGGGGGAAATAGAATTCACGAGGGAATTTCTAATATTTCAATAAATTTTAGCACAAATTGGGAGGGAACAAGTTACTTTTATAAATTCTAAAATTAGTATATTTTTATATATTAATTTATACACAAATAATATTTTCTAATATTTAATTCATTATTATACATGAAGAAAGAGCTTTTTTAGATTTTTAATAAACAAGATAAAAATATTTTTTAAACTAAAGTTACATCATATAAAATAAAAAATAATAAATGTATATACATCGATAATACGGGTTAAGTTTGGTAAACTAGGTCAAATTTGGGTCATTGATTATCAGTTAGGGTTAATTTGGCCACTAATAACCATATAGAGTGTCAATGAGGTAGTAGTGGAGTGGTTGGGGAAAGACTTGTGTTTTTTGTGACTCAGGTTGGACTCCCACTCTCTCCATTATTTTCTGCGGCATCCAGGTGAAGGGTGAATACGGGTGGCGCCGTTCGTCTTGGATGGGAGGCGAGGTTTTACCGATTATTCAACTGTCGTGCTTCCGGGCAGGTGGAGGTCGGGTTTCCGCGCATCTGGGAGAGCCAAGGGGCTGGTGGCGGTCGAGTAGTCGACCTTGGTCACAGCGCCCGGTGTCACGGTGGTTGGCAAGCCGTTCCTTGCCGTTCAAAAAAAATAACCAAATAGAGTTTAATTTGGCCAATTATGATTGTTGATTGTTATTTAAGGGCAAATAATGGTTTAATGCGGTTAATAATGGTTTCTTAAAGTCATTAACAACTATTTATGGTTGTTGATGGTTGAACGACGGTCACATAGGATTATTGATGCTCGTATAGGCTTATCTGGTCACTTGTGTTTAATTCGGGTCAGTTTGATCATTAGTGGTCAATTAAAGTTAATTGATGTCCAATTAGGATCATTGATGCTCAATTGAGGTTAATTTGTTCATTAACAGTCTGTTACGAGTATCGATGATCCATTAAGGCTACCGTCGGTCAGATCAGGTTATTGATGTGGCAGAGCGTGGATGCAACCTTTTAAAATAAGAGTTGCATTTAAATTTTTTCAAAGCAACCTTTCAAGAAAAAGGTTGCATATTTTGTAATATTTGCAATTTTTTATGAAAAATGTTGCATCAGATCTTCTAATGCAACCTTTATACTCAATGAAGTTACATTAGAGTTAAAAACAACTCATTAAAAAGGGTTGCATTTAAAAAATTGCATTAGGCGCATTTTCTAGTAGTATGTAAATTTTGTTAAAGACGGGCCCGTCCTTGCCGCGAAGCACATGTGAAACCCGCTAGTTGAACTTTAATTTAGATGATTAAGTGAATATTGGTGGGTTTTGTTTTTGAAAATAATTGGTCCAAGCAAATAACTAGTGTTTAATAAGGTTATAGTTTTAATCCCACATAGGTGTAGAAAAAGAAAGATTGCTAGTTAAATACTATGGTGTTGATTGATAAAGTGTGTTCAGATATTATATTATGTTATTTGACATGGTATGAGAGTGGTTAATATAATATAGTATTACCTGCTCTGATACCATGTTGAATAATTGATATAAATTCTGATTTTTTTAGAATTATTTTGAAATTACCAATAAAAAACGTATATAAATTTATGATTGTTGATACAAAAATGGTTAACCAGGAATTGTAGTAACAACAAAACTAGGGGTTCTTCTTCATGGATCTAGTTTATCTTGAAACAAGACACCATTAGTCTCGTCATAGTATGATGAGTTTTTACTATGACCAGCCTCAATTGTGAGAGTAAGTATTAGTCGAGGGTAGTTAATAAAATATAGGATTACCTGTTTTCATATCATGTAAGATACTTTATATAAATCCTAAATATTTTTTTTACATGATCATTGAGATACTACATAAAGTAACTTATATAATTTATCGAATTTTGCTAAAAATGGTCGACTCGAGATTGCAATAACACAAAAGGTGGTTCACCATCCTTGACCAAGTTTATCTCGCAACATCGGACACCGTTAGTCTTGTCATAATCATCACCTAGGGGTTTTAGTGTAATCGGGTTTCTTGTCATGTGTTCGGCTTAGGAAATTTTAAAAGGAACAAGTTAAAATGGTACATCTTTTACAAGGAAACAGGACAAGACTCTTGAGAATGTGGTTCGTGGTCCATACACCTTCTTCTAAAACCTGATTCGCACATGTAGTCGAATTTAGGATTGATTAACCCTAAACACGTCACCCTTGACCTTGAATCGTGTAGAGATGGGTGTGTGTAGGTTAAACAAACACAAATCAAAACTGGTGATGTGCCCCCTAATGCATGACTCCTTGACACGGGGACGTCCAAACGTTTTCGTTACTATATGTCGGATTTTGAACATCCCGCTCCTTACCCGAGAATACTGTCAAACCAATAGATCTATCAATGTAATACTTTGGCTTCGCAAAGTTAATGGTTATGTAATGTTGTAATTAGGAGGCCTCTTATAAGTGTGTCAAATGTAACGGTGCAACATGTAAACCCATTTAGGTGTTTACAAGTATGTGAAAATCGTTTCTTGATTTTTTATAGGAAAACCATAGTTTATGAGCATGTTTTCCACCTCAAAAGTTGTAAACATTGTAAGAGAGGGGCCATGAACTTATCTTGATACTTAAACTTGATTCTTGTTGCGTAAACCGGTTATGAATGCCCTAAATTATTAGTGCCACGTAGTTGTTTGTTTATTAAAGATGTTGGAAATCATTGTTATGATCATTATTTTGGTCAAAAATCTGATTAAGGATAATGTAACCAAACTATGAATGTGAGGTTGAGTGCTTAAATCACAAACAAGTATATGATCAAATATCGAATGATTAAAGGAAGAAATGAGAAATGTGAAGAACAAGTAACACAATGATTTGTACGAGGAAAAGCCCTTGACCACTAGTAGATCGCCGGCATAAAAACCTCGGATAGTGAAAACTATCACTATCAACTGTAAACTAGTAAAAAGTTACAACTTCGGAAGACATTGAGTTGTTTACAAGCGAGATCTAGTGAGTTCTTGTGAATATTCGTGAGCTGTGTGTGTAAAATGCAAGTGTTTCTAATAGTAGCTCAATATCCCCTCAAATAACCAATTTTCCGGCTATCAACTAACTATCCGAGATATGGGGGAACTCCCACGTTCGTCTATAACGTCTCTTTAGCCTTTTGCACGTGCCTAATTCCCATCATATTCTTGCGATATTCTCGTGTTGACTCGTTCATATTACCCGCATATGTAAACTAACACAAAGGAACAATTGTTAGCTAACCTAGATATAGGTAAGGATCCTTGATCCTTTGACTCCCTTCAATTTCCGTCAAGGATCCGTGATTCAGGTCCAGTCTCAGGATAGATGATCCTCAGCATAAATTCCATGCCCTAACAATTGACCCCAAAATATGAGGAATAAGATGTAATTAAGTGAGTCATATTTTCATTAGAATAGAACTATCCGTTAGCCATAAACTAGCCGTTAAAACCGGACTAGCCGTTACTTTTGTGACGTCATCGACAAGATAGCTCCTGCAACAATCATCATTATATATAGGGGTTAGATAAGGATGAATTTTCCATTTAAAACCTAATCTCTGGCATTTATAACCACATCCAAGAGCTTGAAAGGTATTCTCTCTTCCTTATCTCTTAACTATCCTTCTTCTCTCTTTTTCTCGTATAATGGCGAAGATGATCACTCGATCCTCACCGATGAAGGATACTGATAAAGATAGCCTACCCAGAAGCCAAAACTTGCTTAACAATCCCTCGTCTGAACTCTGCCTATTCACTGATCCTGAAGTTGATCAGTTACACCCCTGTTTTTCGGAGGGTACCGTTTTCCGGCCCTTCGACTCGTCCATGAAAAACGATTGCATATCCAATTCCTGGGTGCTTTCCAGTTGCTCCTTTCCTAATGGGCTATACCTATCCGTTCCCAGCCTTTACCCAAAGCTTTTTCACTCACACCGGCTTATGTTACAGCCAGGGGATGCCTATGCTGTGGAGGGTTTTGTATACCCTTGAACAGCTCATAGCAAATGAGGGCATTAGCTTTGGTCTTCATGAACTCAAGCAACTGTATAATCTTGTTAGCCATGGTTCCCACCGATTCGTCTTCAAATCTAAACCACAACAGCTACATCCAATCCTCAAAACTACAAAGAACGATAAAAATTGGAGGAACCCGTTCTTCTTTGTCAGGAGAGACTCCATTCCCGACGGGAAGAACCTTCCCAAAAAGTGGAATGTTGAGGGTAGGATTTAGGATTCTTTAGGCAAACCAGCAGAAAGTTAACTTTTTTATCTATTATATAAAGCATAATTGATCCTTTGTATTTTTCATGCAGCAACTGGCTTTGCATCTATTCCGGAATCTCCTGCTACTGCATCAAGGCTAGCTGCCTTTTGGGCCCTGGATTCAAGTGTCAGAACTTTCAAAGCAAAGGAAAAGGAGTCAGAGGAGACCAACTCTACATCGTTCACCATGTCAAGTAAGTCCCCATTTAATATCTGATAAAATTATAGTAAAGTAAAGGTTCGAGGCTTATCTTTGTTTTAGGTGCCACCAAATCTGCATCCAAAGCTGCTGCCAAGTCTTGGATTTGAACACCAGATCCATGGAATGCTGGATTGCTGACGTTGGGAAAGTGAAATCCAATGATCTGGGCATCAGCAGAGAGTGATCCTGCTTCTCCATGTAGTTCTTCATCTGCAAAATCAAGGTAGAAACATCATTGTTAGTAACTGTAGATGAAGAAACGGTGGAGGTTTTTAATCCTGTGTAAACAGGAGTAGTTTTCTTCTGAGCATTATCAGCACTCCTGGCCGGTGCGGGGGGAATGGGAGGCAATGATGCACAAGTCTGAGATGAGGCAACCGCCGGCATGGCACTTGAAGCAGATTTTCCATGAGAAGCCATGTAGTTGAAAAGAATGGATGAAAATGAATGAAATGAACGGAATTTTTAGAATTGAAGCACCAATTGCCCCACGGTGGGCGCCAAACTGTTTTGGTCAAAAATCTGATTAAGGATAATGTAACCAAACTATGAATGTGAGGTTGAGCGCTTGAATCACAAACAACTATATGATCAAATATCGAATGATTAAAGGAAGAAATGAGAAATGTGAAGAACATATAACACAATGATTTGTACGAGGAAAAGCCCTTGGCCACTAGTAGATCGCCGCCATAAAAACCTCGGATAGTGAAAACTATCACTATCAACTGTATTTAACAAGTAAAAAAGTTACAACTTCGGAAGATATTGAGCTGTTTACAAGCGAGATCTAGTGAGTTCTTGTGAATATTCGTGAGTTGTGTGTGTAAAATGCAAGTGTTTCTAATAATAGCTCAATATCCCCTCAAATAACCAAATTTTCGGCTATCAACTAACTATCCGAGATATGGGGGAACTCCCACATTCGTCCATAACGTCTCTTTAGCCTTTTGCACGTGCCTAATTCCCAGCATATTCTTGCGATATTCTCGTGTTGACTCGTTCATATTGCCTGCATACGTAAACTAACACAAAGGAACAATTGTTAACTAACATAGATATAGGTAAGGATCCTTGATCCTTAGACTCCCTGCAATTTCCGTCAAGGATACGTGATTCAGGTCCAGTCTTAGGATAGATAATCCTCAGCATAAATTCCATGCCCTAACAATCATGACAAGAATGGATCTGAGAATTGGTTTTTAAGATTAAAATATTGGAAAGTTATTCGAAGAAAACCCTAATTTAATTATGAACTTGAACAAGCTTTTATGATAACAAACATTTATTAATTTATATTACCTTACCATGGTTTTAATAAGCTTTTATGTTAACACATATTTATTAATTTATATTACCTTACCATAGTTTTAATTCATGATTTAGGGTTTAATCACCACATGATTATATTTTTAAAAGAGTATATCGTCATTTTAGTCCCTGAGGTTTGACTAAAAATGTCACTTTAGTCTAAATAGTTTCTTTTTATCCCCCCGAGTCCCTGACTTTTCCATTTTTTTGCCATTTTCGTCCAAGCAACTAACTCCATCCAAAAATCTCAGTTAAATTCAGGGGTATTTTTCGTCACTTCATATATATCTTTATCTTTTTTTGCCAATTTCATACAAACATTGTTAACATTTTTTTTCCTTTTAACTTTTATATATAATATATAATATAATCATTGTTATAGTTATAATAATATCCCTTTTATTATTATTATTAGTAGTATATATGGTATACATATATGCACAGATCTTACATATACATACACACAAACCAAAATGAGAAAATGAGGTGATGTAACAACCCGCTTTTCGTAGCTCGTTACTCTCGTTATGCTTAGCACCAGAGATTCGGATCATAATGTAAACTATATCACTTACTACGCTACATCGCATATTTTCGCACTACATCGCTTATTTCAATACAACACATCACACCTCACAACGCTTACATCGCACCCGCTAATACTATGACATTTTCGTGATGTTCCCAAGACTACTCGATCGCGTAAACCACAACGCGACACTCACCAGACTTGGGAACTGAGACGCATACTATCTCGCTTATTTATCTAATTTACTTTAATTTAAACGCTTAAAACGCTTAACACCTCGCTAAAACGCTTAACATAACTATCTAATACGATCTGAATCGCCAAACGAACACCTAACGAGCAAATAACGAACAAAACTTAGCCACCAGGCCAAGTTCGGCCGAAGTTGGGCACCCCAACTTCGCCTGAAGTGGGTCAAACCAGCAGAATAAGCAAGTTCGCTCGAACTTGCACAAGTTCAAGCAAAACTTGCCAAGTTCGCCAGAACTTGCCAAGTTCGCTCGAACACTCTCATTTCTCCTCACCTATAAATACCCAGCTCCTCATTCATTCAACCCTTGCTGCTAACTTCGCCCCAAAGCTCCCGAAACCTTATTTCTCTGTTTTCCAAGTAAGAATCAACCCGATTTACGCAAACTACAACGTTTTCAATATGATTTTACACAAGGAGTACCTTCGTTTTCATAAAAACTCTTATGTTTATGAAAATCTTCATATTTTTCTACAAAACTTCTTCTTTTCACTTAGATCTACACTAAACGAGTGTATTTGGGCTTAGCCTTGGCTTCCCAAGCTAGAAATCTTGATGATTTCGACTCACCAAGTGTTAGATCTGAGCAAAACCTTTTAAAGCATTGATTTTTACACAAAATACGGACTAATTGACGAATGTTTCGTTCACTATGAAGTGGAACAAAGCGTTGTCTAGCAACATCTCAGATCTGGAAGCACAAGGACGATATCGTCACCTTGCACGAACTGGACTAACCCGTACGAACAGACAAGTTCGCCCGGATTAGCCCAAGTTCCTGTAAAGTGGCTAAAACTCGCTCCAAAAGACCTCTCCAACCTATGTTTTGCTCAGTAGCTCAAGGTTGGAGGGATGGACACTCGATTTCCTCAGCAAACGACGCGAATCCGCAAGATTTTTGGACCAAACAGTAAAGTTTGCCCCCAAAAGAGCAAGTTCGCTCGAAGTTGTCACCAGATTGACGAGCAACTTCGCCCGACCTTGTTCAAATTTCAAGAAAATCAGTCAAGTTCACCCGAACTTGTATAGTTTCCAAGGAAACCAGACAAGTTCGCCGAACTGTACAATCTCCAAGAAACCAGTCAAGTTCGCCCGAACTTGTACCTATTTATGAAGAAAAGGTACAAAGTTCGCCCCAACTTGTATATTCCAGAGAATCTCAGTACCAGTTCGACCGAACTTGTTCACTCCCCCTCCATACTTCAACCATTTCAGCACTTCGGAAGACTGATGCACTTTTGTTCGCTTTTACATGCTGAACCAACGCTCCCCTCAATCCATATCAGATCCCATCTTACCTCTAACGCACCGACTGTGAGTATACTTGACCCCTTTTCGCTTTAATGCACTTTTTGGGTGTAACATACGTTCATATAAAAGTACACAACACACGCTAAACTGATTTATCACACACGAATATCTGTTATACATATTTATACGTGATGCTAGAAACATGTAAGCTAGGACACTTTTTCGTTAACTCCACCTTAGCTAGTATGGTACTATAGTTTTGCTAACACCCGACGGGGTCTAGCTGGAAGGACACATCGCGCTTACCAGCCTTCTCGAGAGCTTAACATGTGAAGTTTGTCTTGTTTAGTTTATATGTTATGTGAATCATGTTTATGTATGTGGAAATTCGCGACATTTTTCTCTACTATGCTATAATTATATCAAAACCTGTATGCTCGCCATTGCATTTTTGTATTGACATTATTTTAATGTATGTTGCAGGTTAAATGCAGAGTATATCAAATCAATATTAGGACTCTCTAGATACACGCTTAATCAAGTTGTCTACTTTATTTTATTGTTTGAGAAACTTGGATTTATTTCAATTATTGTAAGAATATTTGTTTAGTTTTATGGGAAATTAAACCTTGTTAAATATATAGAGTAATTGTTATGGATTCTCTTGAACAATCTGATTCGCTTAGTGACGCGCCCTGATGATTCCGCCATCGGTTGGGGTGTGACAGATTGGTATCAGAGCCATAACTATAGGGAATTAGGTAAATTGCCTAGTCTATAGTAGGAAACTATGTGCTTATTCATTCCTTATCTGATTAAAACATTATCATTGGACTCAAAATACTATATAAAGTCTTTCCTAAGACTTGGACAATACACGGAGTCGCAAAGATACTCGTACATGAACAACGAGTCGATTTGCCGAGATTAGGTGTGAAAACCGTGAACTCTCGACGAATCACTCACTCCACGCATTCTCATTTGCACGAAATTATCTGTTAATTTAGGAGTGATATCCACATCTTAACGGAAATTTCCCATTCTATCCGGTGGAAACCTCCTGATGGGCCCGAGTGGTAAAACCACAATCAGGGATTCGAAGTTATCAAGTTAGGGGTGAAATCCGAACCTTGAAAACTCGTCCCACTCAACGATTTTCAATCTCACCAAAGTCTTGATTGTTTCAATGATTTGGGATGCGTAGTAACTGGAAGGGTAATGCCGTTAGCCGCAAGGCGGTGAGAGCATTTACCTATTAGGCCAAAGCGTGTGCCCAAACTCAGCGGAATGATCGAATCACTTTGGGTAGTCGCTGTCTCAAAACCCAGGACGCTCTATTAATTTTAAGCCTGCAATCGTCGATTTTACGCATCATGATTTTCATATGTTTCGCGCACATTTCAACGAATTTTAAACTTTTAACATTTTCGATTTGTCGCTTTTTGCTTACCGCTTTTGTCGCTTTCATCTTACTATGTTATATGCACAACTCACACGGCCATCACAATCTGAAACAAGAGCTAATACTCGCAACATAACTAAATGATAACAACTCTCTTAACCGCGTCCTCGCGCAATACCAACAAGTATATACGTATCTAAATATATACATATATAGTATGTGATTACATGTGCTTATGGAATACGTGAGAATCTATGAAATACGTGTTTTCCTATGTGAATCTTTGAGATACGTGTTACTATATCAACTATAACATGTTTTTAACGCGCTAAATCGCATCAGAATCTCAAAATCATTATGATCAAATCTCATTCCAAATCTCTTTGTTTAGATGTCTTCGAACGCTTCCAACTCACGACGTCAAGCCAGAAGAAACGCCGATAATAGGATCGCTTCGCTCGTGGCTAAGGAAATGGCCAAGGTCATTCCTCAAATCATCACCCAAGTTCAAGCCCTCAGCAATCCTCAGACATCGGAAGACTCTAAGTCTGATGCACCAAAGTCTACTTTTCTTACAAACAGTTCAAGGCCTGTGACCCAATGGTCTTCACAGGTGAAGGAAGTGTATCTCAGATGCTTCAATGGTTTGATGCAATAGAGGTTACCCTCCGTCAGAGTGGGTGCCCTGAGCATTTTAATACCACGTGTGCTACAGGAGTATTTCAATCAAGAGCACTCGACTGGTGGACAGCCGAGCGCATCAAACGTGGGAACGATGCAGCTTATGCGTTATAATGGGAAGAACTGAAAGAGCTCATGAAGAGAGAATATTGCCCTCCCCACGAAGTCCAAAAGCTAGAAAATGAGTTTTTGGAAAATCAAGCAAGTCGAAGGTGACAACGCCGGCCTCACAACAAGGTTTAAACAGCTTAGCATCATCTGCCCTAGCCATGTCGACACTCCTGAAAAGGCTATCAAAAACTACCTACGTGCTTTGCCCGATTGTGTGGGCGATTTTGTCAAAAACTGCAAGACCGGCTACCATCGAAGAAACCTATCAATTGGCCGCAGAGATCAATAACAAGCGAGTCTTGGCTGGATTTTTCTCCAAGAATCCCACCAAGAAGCTGAACCAAGCTACTATAGAGTTATCCGACGACGACGACGACGCACCACCGCAAGCCACCGCCAAACCTAGTCGCAAGAGAAAGAGCTCGAGTCTCAACAACTGCACCGCTCAACCCTGAACCTCTCCAGGCAGTTCCATTTTACCCAAGGCGTAACAACACATGGACTCATCCCTAGTGTCCGAAATGTACGTATCACCACCAAGCCGGAGCCAGCTGCCGCTACTCCATCAATTTCAACTGTGTCGGTCACCTCACCAGCCACTGCTGCACAGGGCCACGAAAACATGAGATGCTAGCGCTTCCAGCACCGCCGACTCAACTCGCCGCCCTAGCATCTGCCGCACCAGCAGCAGAAGACGTTGACATCAACACCGACCAGGCGCAGAACGACGTTCTCGATGGTACGATTTTCGACGTTAGTACTTATGCTTTATAATTATTCTATTGTTTGATGTCGCTTCAACACACCACGACGTCTCTCTCGCTCTCTTTGTCTCTCTCCCTCTCCTCCTCTCTCTCTCTCGAGTCATCGCACTTAGTCTAAGCTCACACACTAAATCTTATTACTAGCGCTATATAATATATCACGATATAATATGTTTTTACCCCTACTATGCGCCTTTAAAATAAGTTACAATAAACATGCAAACAACAAGGTAGTCATGGGTGCACACGTGATTATCTTGGTGTCTGCATGGGGATCGTAGTGAGTTCTAAGGGTGCCCTAACGTTAAAAGCGTGGTTAAAACATGGTGGATATGCCGCTAGTACTTCCTATATGTAAGCGTTTTAACCATGTCGAATAAGTGTGACATCTATCCAAGAGACGGAGATGGCGTGGTCAAAGAATGGTGGATACGCCGCTGGTACTTCCTATATATAAGTGCTTTTGCCATGCTAACAAACTCTCGTGAAGAGATGCCATGCGTAGTTGGACATTATTAGACCCTTAATATTATGGTGACTATTTTCACATGCTAAACCCCTTCGCAAGGCGTAACATCTCATCACTTCTCGATCGCACAAACGCTAGATATCCTGCAAATCACAGCAACACAATCATACTTTCGCTAGAATCTACCTCGCATCGCTTATCGCTTTCCCCTCTCGACGCTTACCGCTATCGCTTCGCTTATCGCTTTCTCCACTCGACGTTTTAACACTATCGTTTCGCTTATCGCTTTCTCATCTCGACGCTCAAACGCTATTGCTTCACTTATCGCTTTCTCCCCCCCCCTGACGCTCGAACACCATCTCTTCGCTTATCGTTTTCACCTCGTGACGCTTTAACACTTATGGCATCTCGTATTCTTATCGCTTCGCTATTCCAATCGCCGAACCATTCCAGTGCACTCTTGTCTCTAACCAAGTTTGCAATCGGCTTCTTCGCTTGGTCTACTAGGTCTTCTTTTCAAACGTGGTCCAACCATTTGCCGTTTGGATCAAAATCCATGCGTGTCCTGTCGGCACACATGACATCATTCCACGGGACGGCGGCGGTATGGCTAAAACATGGTGGATACGCCTCTGGTACTTCCTATATATAAGTGTTTTAGCCACACTAACAAACTTCCGTGAAAGGATTCCATGTGGGGTTCAACACTATTCAAGCCTTATAATTGCTTGGTCCAACCCTTCACCACATGGACCAAGGATACCAAAATCTATCCATATCGTGTCAACACACCTGACATCGCTCCACGAGACGGAGGCGATATGGCTAAAACATGGTGGATACGCCGTTGGTACTTCCTATATATAAGTGTTTTAGCCATATTAACAAACTTTCGTGAAGATGCCATGTGGGGTTCGACGCTAATTAAACTTTTCGAGACCGTAAAAAAATTATTTTTACCGTTATGTTTTGAAAATAAATGGAAAATTTTTCTAAATATTTTAGTTTACTTTTGGGCAAGTAAAACCCTTCTTACAATGTGAAATCGACTCAACCTAGCGCCACGTTGTGAGAAAATTTTAATAAATCGAGTTTCATTTAAAAGCCTTTCGTAATAGTTTAACAAAACTTTTCAAAAACTTAAAAATATTTTTGGATCGCCAACTCGTGAGTTACCAACCACGAGTCAATTAAGTCGCTTTTACTCATCGATTCCCTACACCACCGACACGCTTTAACTCGTCAATCCTTGATCAATCGCTCATTCATCCTCAACTTACGCTAACGCCTTATCGCAATCTATTCGTGTCAGTTCTCAAGTCTTCCTTTCGAATAAATTTCGGACGAAATTTCCTAAAGTAGGGGAGACTGTAACAACCCCCTTTTCGCAGCTCGTTACTCTTGTTACGCCTAGCACCAGAGATTCGGATCATAATGTAAACTATATCGCTTACTACGCTACATCACATATTTTCGTACTACATCGCTTATTTCTATACACTATATCGCACCTCACAACGCTTACAACGCACCCGCTAATACTATGACATTTTCGTGATGTTCCCAAGACTACTCGATCGCTTAAACCACAACGAGACACTCACCAGACTTGGGAACTGAGACGCATACTATCTCGCTTATTTATCTGATTTAATTTAATTTAAACGCTTAAAACGCTTAACACCTCGCTAAA
The DNA here is from genome assembly GCA_947069175.1 of Scalesia atractyloides. Lineage (NCBI taxonomy): Eukaryota > Viridiplantae > Streptophyta > Magnoliopsida > Asterales > Asteraceae > Scalesia > Scalesia atractyloides. Next base: position 58,712,835 of record CAMTDV010000030.1, read on the forward strand.
ACGCTTAACACCTCGCTAAAACGCTTAACATAACAATCTAATACAAACTGAATCGCCAAACGAACACCTAACGAGCAAATAACGAACAAAACTTAGCCACCAGGCCAAGTTCTGCCGAAGTTGGGCACCCCAACTTCGCCCGAAGTGGGCCAAACCAGCAGAATAAGCAAGTTCGCTCGAACTTGCACAAGTTCAAGCAAAACTGGCCAGGTTGCCCAAACTTGTGCCAAGTTCGCTCGAACTTGTGCCAAATTTGCCCGAACTTGATGGCTGCCACTCTCATTTCTCCTCACCTATAAATACCCAGCTCCTCATTCATTCAATCCTTGCTGCTAACTTCGCCCCAGAGCTCCCGAAACCTTATTTCTTTGTTTTCCAAGTAAGAATCAACCCGATTTATGCAAACTACAACGTTTTCACTACGATTTTACACAAGGAGTACCTTCGTTTTCATCGAGAACTCTTCTGTTTATGAAAATCTTCATCTTTTTCTACAAAACTTCTTCTTTTCATTTAGATCTACACTAAACGAGTGTATTTGGGCTTAGCCTTGGCTTCCCAAGCTAGAAATCTTGATGATTTCGACTCACCAAGTGTTTTATCTGAGCAAAACCTTTTAAAGCATTGATTTTTACACAAAATACGACTAATTGACGAATGTTTCGTTTACTATGAAGTGGAAAGAGGCGTTGTCTAGCAAGATCTCAGATCCAGAAGCACAAGGACGATATCGTCACCTTGCACGAACTGGACTAACCCGTAGAACCGACAAGTTCGCCCGGATTAGCCCGAGTTCCTGTAAAGTGGCTAAAACTCGCTCCAAAAGACCTATCCAGCCTATGTTTTGCTCAGTAGCTCAAGGTTGGAGGGATGGACACTCTATTTCCTCAGCAAACGACATGAAAAACACAAGTTTTTTTGGACCAAAACAGTCAAGTTCGCCCCCAAAAGAGTGAGTTCGCTCCAAGTTGTCACCAGATTGACGACCAAATTCGCCCGAACTTGTACAGTTTCCAAGGAAACCAGACAAGTTCGCCCGAACTTATACAATCTACAAGAAACCAGTCAAGTTCGCCCGAATTTGTACAATCTTTAAGGAAGCCAGTCAAGTTCGCCCGAACTTGTACCTATTTCTGAAGAAAAGGTACCAAGTTCGCCCGAACTTGTATATTCAAGAGAATCTCAGTACCAGTTCGACCGAACTTGTTCACTGCCCCTCCATACTTCAACCGTTTCAGCACTTCGGAAGACTGATGCACTTCTGTTCGCGTTTACAGGCTGAACTGGCGCTCCCCTCAATCTATATCAGATCCCATCTTACCTCTAACGCACCGACTGTGAGTATACTTGACCCTTTTCACTTTAATGCACTTTTTGGGTGTAACGTACGTTCATATAAAAATACACAACACACGATAAACTGATTTATCACACACGAATATTTGTTATACATATTTATACGTGATGCTAGAAACATGTAAACTATGACACTTTTTCGTTAACTCCACCTTAGCTAGTATGGTACTATAGTTTGGCTAACACCCGACGAGGTCTAGCTAGGAAGGACACATCGTGCTCACCAGCCTTCTCGAGAGCTTAACATGTGAAATTTGTCTTGTTTAGTTTATATGTTATGTGAATCATGTTTATGTATGTTGAAATTCACGACATTTTTCTCTACTATGCTATTATATCAAAACCTGTATTCTCGCCAATATATTTTTGTATTGACATTATTTTAACGTATATTGCAGGTTAAATGCAGAGTATATCGAATCAAGATTAGGACTCTCTAGATACATGCTTAATCAAGTTGTCTACTTTATTTTATTGTTTGAGAAACTTGGATTTATTTCAATTATTGTATGAATATTTGTTTAGCTTTATGGGAAATTAAACCTTGTTAAATATTGTCATATAGTAATTGTTATGGATTCTTTTGAACAATCTGATTCGCTTAGTGCCGCGCCCCGATTATTCCGCCATCAGTTGGGGTGTGACAGGTGTGATTCTCCTGAAAACAGGATTATAACCCAGATTAGAAACATCAGGATCTTAAGCATATAAAATTTCAAATTTGAATTTTATCATGTGGCTGAGATTAAAGGATAAGAACCTGGACCTTTTTACCCTTGTGATTTGACTGTTGTCAATCTTCTTTATAACTCCCGACCCTTAATTCACTCTTCGTTCATCATAACAATTTAAAGTTGAAGAAAGAAGGTCAGTTTCTCTCTCTTATATATATATATAGGGAAATGTTCTATGTAGAACACTAAATATTGCGAGCACACGCAGAACACAATGAATCATCCATTTTTTTCAATCTAAAAAACCTAAAAAGTAAATGAAAATGTTACAAATATAAGATTTATTGTTTCTTACACTAAAATTCAAAACAAAATATTAAAAAATTTCACTTTTCTTATAACCTACTTATATGTAGGTTATGTGTAGGTTAAATTTCCAACATATATGTAGGTTATGTGTAGGTAGAAATATATGGTTTTTATGTATATATAATACACATATGAATGTAAGAAACATAAAATTTAAAAAATATAAACCTTAAATCCTAAAATTTAGTGTTTTTTGGTTGTTCTTTTTGTTCTTGCAATAGTTAGTGTTCTATAATAATCCTCATCCTATATATATAGGGAAATGATATATAGAAAACCCACTTATGGTAGAAAAAACATAGGAAACTCAAAGCTCCCAACATTTTTTTATTTTGAAAAAAAATATACATTTTTAAGGGTTTTGAGCAAAAAAAATCAAAAAAGGGCCGACCAGATTTAAAAAAAAAATAAACAAGTTTTTGTGTAACATATATTAAATTAATGTGTAACATATGTTACAGTCGCGTTATTGAAAACTTTTTTATTTTTTTAAAAAAATATCCACTCGACGCTTTTTTGATTTTTTTGCTCAAAACCCTTAAAAACATGTATATTACATGTGTGGTTTTTTTTAAAATAAAAAAATGTCGGGAGCTTTAAGTTTTCTAAGTTTTCTCAATTACAAGGGTTTTCTCCATATACTTACATTATATATATATATATATAGGTGAAGTATAGAGAGAAAACCCACTTGAGTTGAGAAAACTTAAGAAAACCCTATATAATATTTTTATTTTTTTCTAAAAAAATAGGGAATTAAGTTACATTCTAATGAACATTTTGTAACAAAAAAAATAAAAAGAGCCAAATGTTTTTTTTATAATTTTTTTAAAAAATTTCCGTGTTTACAAAAAAATGCTAAAAAACTGAATTTTTGTAATTTTTTATAAAAAAAATCCACTCGGCGCTTTTTTTTGTTACAAAACATTCATTAACATGTAACTTACATTTCCTATTTTTTTAGAAAAAATAAAAATGTTACATAGAGTTTTTTTGAGTGTTCTCAACTCAAGTAAGTTTTCATTTATTCTTCCCCTGTATATATATATATATATATATATATGACATTTGATGCATCATACTTATCAAACTATTAATAGAGAAGTTTGATGAATAATGAATGTGATAGGTAAATATTTTTCCATCGTCGTATCTTGATAATTGCTCTACCGTAAAGACCACCAAGTGTTCATTTAATTTTTCAAACGCATCCACATCTCCATTTGATTGTTTTTTTTTTTGATTTTTCATAATACTATATTATGGTTCAATTTGACATGAGTATAAGATTTTTTATCAACGGTGATGATTTTTTTCTTAACTTTGAATTATATCGGTTATACTAATTTGGATTTTTAACGTGTTTGATTTTTCTTTAATTTAATACATATGATAAATTATGTTTATTAAATTAAAAATCATAATATGCATCTGTGTTTAGTTCTTTTTCTCAACACATCGATATTAATATTGTTGACAACGGGGTTGCATTTAAAGTAGAGCGTTTTTAGAGTATCATAGGCAATACAAGTGTTGGTACTGTACTGGTACTCTAGCAAGCTGAACCGATTCCAGCCGAACAACATCGGTAACAATATTCATTTTTGTGGTTTTAGAACGATATAAAACACGCGTGTCGACATTTTTTGGCATATCACGACTTAATTTTTTTGTTTTTCTTTTGATTGCTATAGCGAATGCCAGCATCATAACAAAAAGAACCGATATTGATCGATTTCCCTCCGCGTAGCGCTGGGAATTCCCAATAGTTTTAATAAAAAAAACAAACAATACTGTTATCTATAAAATCACCAACTAAAGAAACTTAAAAAAGTCAAGAACCTTTTCGTATGTGAACTTTAATTGTTAATGATCCTACACATGATCAAAATTACCATACAAATGATCCTGTAGAGTAATTTTGATCTTTTGTAGAGTAATTTTGTAAAATGTTCTTGTAGAGTAATTTTGTAAAATGATCATGTAGAGTAATTTTGTTAGCATTTAGTTATTGGGTTTAGCTTTATGGTTTAGTTTTTAGCTTTTAGTTTTGGGGGGGGGGGGGGAGTTAGGTTTTTTTTTTAGATTTTGGGGAGTGGGGGTTAGGTTTTTTTTTTTAGATTTTGGGGGGTTGGGGGTTAGGTTTTTTGGGGGTTTTTTTTGTTAGGTATAGTTTTTTAGATCGAAATTACTCTACAAGAACATTTTACAAAATTACTCTACAAGATCAAATTATTCTACAGGATCATTTGTTGGGTAATTTTGATAGTTACTGATATTTACGAAAATTGCACCGTGTTTTTTTGTCTTTTCCTTCGGTTTGTATGTTTTGTATGTTAAGTTTATTTGTACAGTAACTTTCCCCTAATTAATGGTTTAATGACACAAGTATTTTATTTTTTGTATTCTTAAGGATGAATATTTGTTTAAAACCAAACAAAACGTGTAGAATGTTTCATAAAAAACGTTCATATTTATTTAGATTTATGACTAAAATCATAGCAAAACAAGGTTGTTAGCAACTCAAATTAATCAAATTTCAACAAGTCTTTAAATGATCAAAGTAAAGGTGTTGTCCGATACGATTTGCAAGATTATGAGGATGAATGTAAACTTGGCAACATGAAGCGATATATAGATTAGGGTTATGTATCATTCATTTCAATGGTACGTTTTTCCACTCCCATGAAGGCATGCCGAAGATCCATTGAATAGACTTTATTAACACCACTCGTGAAATTTTCGATATGTCATACTGACATCATGCTCATGTACTTTGCTAAAACATAATATATGTTAACAAAACAAAACCAAAAATATTAACAGAAGTATTATAATCACTTTAACCTTCACATTCTGGTCATGTGTTCCAACTGTGCCTCTGTCCAATCATAAATGTAGACTAATGAAGAAAAATGTTGACTAGAGCTGTGGGTTATAAAAATAAACATAAATTGATATGTATTAATTATAGATTTTATTGATTAGTATGCATCATGTTGGATTTGTAAGGACTATGATCGATGATCTCGACATAGTCATCAGAAATTGTAATATGCAAAATATAACGCATGTTAACAAAACAAAACAAACATTGGCGGAAGTATGAACAATTTAACCTTCATTTGCACGTAATTGTTATAGCGTTGTGTTTCTTTTCCGGCAGTTATTCATGATCTTTGTATAAATTTATTATTTATACAAATTTACAATTGCAAACAATAAGGAGTTTTTGGAGCACTGGAGGTTTATTTTTATTTGTAAATTGATCACATGTTAGAGCATCCATAATGCTGGACTGGTCTACATTCCAGACTTGCCTCGTAAGCATGCTACATCATTCCAAATTAGAACCATTCCAAACCCTGCTTTTTTCTCCAACACTAAACTATTCGAAACCTCAACCTTAATTATTTTATAATATTTTTTATATTCCGTTTATATTTAAATTATATAAAACAAAATAAATTAAAAATAAGATAGTAAATTAGCTAAACATCGATTTATTAAATAAATAATCATATTATTTTACGAAATTATAGAGTATATTAAAAAAATTAAAATAGGATAGTAAAAAATAAATATTGATTTATAAAATATATAATCAATAAATAATATTTGGTATTTAATTATAACAAAATTTTAAAGAAATTAATTATGATTTTATAACTTTAGGCCTTAAATTGTATTTTACCTAAAATTCAAAGTTTCTAAATGAAATATAAAAAAGTTAAAAAGTTTTGATCGTCAACCTAAGTCTTCATTTTTAACAATATTCTTAACCTCAAACATTTATTTACTTTAGAAAAAGCCTTTGTTGCCATTTAAATGGAGGCGTGACCCCCTCAACCACAACCAAGCCAAACCGTGCAGCGAACTCTGTTGCCTCCGGACTGCCCAGTCATCATCGATGCACAACGCTTGGTCCGTTTGCTCGTCCGCTTTTCAAACCGACGCACCGGACAGGTTGATGTAGCGGAAGATTAGATAACAAAGGCAAACACGTTGATTCTGCGAATACCCGTGTTGATCTTTCCCAAACCCCCAAAATTCAACCCAAAGGGCAAGAATTTGAAGTGACAAAACTGGTTATCTCAAAATTCAAGTCTAATCTTTTCATTAGCTTTAGCAACATATAAATAGAAACCGAAATTCGAAAATGGGCCTAAAACACACTTGGGCCATAAGCTAGAACAAAACGAAAGTCCACGAAAAGTTTAAGAAAACACAAAATGATAAATAACTCATAGAGATAAGCCTTTTTGGGCCTGAACGACGTTCCAAACCGCCGTGGGCAGTTATGGGCCTCGCTCTCATGATCGTTTCGCCTGGTCGCACGCCCAAAACGGACCCCCGTAGCCCAAGTTAGAGCCATTTTAGTGAAGCCCCCTTTGTAGCCCGATCTTGGGCCTCCAAAAATGTAATGGCCCGATCTTCCACACTTGGGCCTGCATCACAGGTGCCTTAGAGATCCTCTTAGAAAAACACCTATTATTTCGATAAACATAAAACCATATATTTCTATGAATTCATAGGGATGAGATTTTCTCTCACATTAATCTAACGGTTAAGATTAAATATAGGAGAGGAGGGAACATTATAATATATAATATATATATATATATATAATAGAGGATCATGTACAAAGTGTGAGAAATATTGTGAGATGATATGTGTCCTCAATTTAAATTAATTCAAAAGGGTAAATATGTAATTTTCTCATTAATTTAATTAATTGATAACCTTCCATAACCGCCGCCCTTTAATAACCACCACCCATTGATTCTTCGTATGGCGTTTTAAACTTGCATTCATAGTGTTTTAAACCTGCAGCCCACTATGTGTTCTTCGTATGGTGTTTTAAACTTGCATTCATGGTGTTTTAAACATGCAGTCCAGTATGTGTTCTTCGTATGGTGTTTTAAAACAGCATTTATGGTGTTTTAAACCAGCAGTGCAGTATGTGTTCTTCATATGGTGTTTTAAACACGCATTCATGGTGTTTTAAACCTATAGTCCAGTATGTGTTATTCGTAATTTTTTTTGTCTATATAAATATAACAATATGGTACTCATATTGAAGATAAAAAAAAGCTCGTTAATATGATGTAATTTATTTTTAAAAAACATTACGTATAAAAAGTTATTGACGTTAAAAAAAATGGGTGGAAGTTACATGTGCATTAAAGTTGATGACGGTTTTTTATTTAAAAATACAATATAAAAAGACACTATTACCCCTAATCTAGCCAAATTAGTCAAAAAAATAAAACATAATTTACATTTTAAGTCCTTTTGATCTCAACCATTAACTACAAGATCTAAAGGCTTAAAACACTTCTCACAAACCACCTTTTTTTACACTAACCCTACCCATATATATATATATGTATATATAATACTAGGTTATCACCCGGAATTGCTTCCCGGGTTGGAGAAAGTTTATATATGTTATACTTAATGGTTAGCATCTTAATTAAAACCACAAAATAACTTATACAAATATATATGTTATAATGACATGTAAATAAATAATAAACCAAAACACAATTGAAAATGTTGAAATAGTTAAACAAAATAAGTACCACAATTACTAAAAATAAGATAATTTTTTTTCTCAACATGAAAATTCGTAATAACGATTTCATGAGATATCAAATTCTTTGATTTACTGCAAACAAAAGCTTACTTTGACTTTTTTACCATTTGAAAACAACCATTTTGCCCCATAGAACTCTCCGTTATTTCATGAGATCAACCCAATCGACAACATTATATCAATAACAAACAACAAATAGTAATTGTAGATGAGAAATAAATAAAAGACCATCCTTTTAGACTAAACTTTGATGCGAATATCCAACCTCTAAACATTCAACTAAAACACCATTCCAATCCAAAAGTTGTAGTGGGCCTCTGCTATCCTTCCTGTTATTAACAGGAAAAGCAAATGGTAAGCCTCTCAAATTTCAAATAATGAAAAAGATGATGAAGCAACTCTTTTACTCACGTTTAACCCATGTGCCATTTTACAATATACTTTTAGTTGCTAATTCAAGTTTAAAAGTAAGCTATTTAGTTTATAAAAGAGCTTAAAATGTAATCTATTATATATAATCACAGTTGATGAATTCCTAGACCTAACATTAGATAAATTTTTTTTGACACTTGTTTTTAATTATCTCTACTAAATGGATAAACTAAAAAAAAAAAGTAAGACATGGTTAGATGATAAAAGCAAATTTTGTTAAAAAAACACCACCTAAAAAGTAAGACGCAATTATTCGGTCATAACAATAGTTTTGATTCTTTTGAAAACTAAAAGCAACTTTTTCAGTAATCGATTAGTTTTCAGTCTACCTGAGGTCACATTCAGGTAGGTAGGATGTTGTTTACTTAGGTTCCTGGTGGCTTCGGTAATTAAGTTCAGGTTGGGTAGGTCCTTCTTACTCAAGCTATGAGTTTCTTTCTCCCTAATTTATCTTAACCTGCTTTTACTTTTTTAATTGTAAGTGACGAAGAAGACCGAAAACCCCCTGACCCAAACTCGATTATTGAACCCAACCCATCTAAACAAAAAAATGAATTTATTTTCCCTTTTCTTTATTTTAACCCGGTGTCTCAAACTATGTGTTCCATTTTTTTACTTCTTATATACCCAGTGCCATTTTTAACTGTATTCAATAACCAAAACTAACCCAATTGGGTTTAGGACTACAACGGTCAGTTTTCAGTATTTTTTTTACATTTAATAGGGTTTGGGTGGGTCAGGAAATACAGGGTTTGTATACTCGGTTTTCGGTGGCTTTGGATCAGTTTTTCTATCAGAAGTAATTCCTCATCTTAGGGATAATCTTAGGGATGAGCAAATGGTATCGGGTACCGGTACCGAATTTACCGAACCAGATACATTTTCGGTACCGATGCGGTACCAACTTTTGACATTTTCAGTACCGGTCTAGTACGATACCGGTATTTACTGGTTTTTACCCTCAAATACAGTACCGAATCCTACCATACCGGGTATCTTCGGTACCGGTACCCACTTTTGGGAATTTTTAGTACCGGTTCGGTACCGAGCTTGTCCCTATCTCACATGTCATACTTTGACCATCAAAGGTAAAACAAAACAAAAAAAAAAAAAAAAAAAACTAAATTCCTCATCTATCATACTTTTGACCATAAATCTTAAACAAATTAGTTAAATTTTTAGATTTGTATACTAACAATTGTTGATACTACAGGTTTGACTTCATAGTCAAAAAGCAACACACTAAAAGCTTAGGATTAGCAATTTAAGACAAAACTTAACAGTGGAACCTAGGCACCGTCATCAGAATCACAGTAGAACCCTACCCACCACAATCACAAAGATGCAACTCAATGAAGTAAGCTTTTTTTTATCTTCTTCTAGCAAATGGTACAAATCAAAACGGGTTATTTTAAAATACAAAGTGTTAATTTGCCTCAGGTCTAAACATATACAATCAAAAATGTGTTCATGATCAGATAAGATGGTAATGGGTCAAACGGGTCGTTTTAAAGAAGTTTTTATTTGGTTCGGGTTAAGACAAAATGTGATAAAAAATGGGTTCATGATAGATTAAAAGGAGTACCTTTAAAGAAGTATTTATTTGCACTACACTAATCCTACCCCTGCATACATAAAGCTAGATAGTTTACATAACCTATGTGGTTAGGTTTCAGTTCAATGTGAATTCTTTTATTTGGAGTTTCCATGCTGATATTATAATTACGAATCATTTATAAACATTCATATTCTTCAAACTAATACATGTGGTCAGCTTTGGACCAGTGTAGGTTTCAGTGGCCAAAATAAAGCATATATTCATTCTTTTTAAAAATTAACAGTTTTAATTCAGCTGCATTACTTAGTTAAGCTCACTTCATAATAGCTATTAAATTATTAAAAGCCTGTTTAAACACTTATGCCTACATGTTCAACAATATGATGTTTTCAAATATGAGCATTTGTGCTTCTTTCTTCAAAGCAATCCCCCCTTACCCAGGTTCACTATGAGTTCAATAACTTATTTGGACCCGAACATATATTAATCCCAACAAAATTGAGCCGGTTCAAAATTAAACCCAGTGACCAATTCAAACAAAACAGGAAAATATGAACAATTAAAGTATATATCAAATCACCTATACAGGAAAATAAACTTTATACCTTTTTTGCTCGCATGTGTAATAGATTACTTCGTGCCGGTGTAAATATCAGCCGAAATGTAAGCAAGACACAAAGCTTCCATAGACTAAGAATTGATCAAATAGGGGCTTAAGTATGTCTCTTTATAACTATATTCAAATATTAAGGAAGACTGGTAAATGGAGACATTAGTGAGCAACATCTAAACAGTTACCTTCATTGAAAAGAGAATTAATTGATAATGACTACATGCCTGAAGATCAAGTTGCCCTGCTGATCTCTGCATTGGGGGAAATTAGGTAGACCAGTTCAAGAAAACCGTGTTCCAGAGAGCAGATAGTGTTATCTTAATCTGTGGGTTTATTAAGAAAAAAGAAATCGAATAACCACCATTACACCTTAAAAGTTAGTATTGAATGAATATACAACATACCTTTAAACACACTTCATGCTCTACTTTTAATGTTTGTCATTGCTCCTCTTCAAGCTCTTTTCAAAGTCTTCAATACTTCTTTCCATGAACTTAATATCCTATATCATCATGTACAAGAAAACCAATATAAAGAATGTAAATCTATTATATAAAACAAAACAAACTCAATATAATTCATAATATTTGTCCAATTAAAACATTTCTTTGCTACTCATCAACTTATTCGTAAAGCTTACCAACATTAAGCTCAAAAATTAAAAAAAAAATCATATATAACTGTTTGAAGCAATTACTGGCATGGACTATTAAAGTTCCATAAGAGGTCGGTACAGTTAAAATCTACTCGAGTAAAAGATGTCGCTGATAACCAAATGTCCATATAGGTAACTAAAAGAAAAATAGTTATCTGCAGGACAAATAACAAGAATGCACAAAACTTAGGCACTTTCGATATCACATAACACCATTCTCCGCCAAAATTGAGGCCTCGTTTTAATTTCATTGTTGTCAACAAATTGCTTCTTTCCGAGTCCGGGTAAGAAAATATTACACTTAAAAACTCACGTTTGAACTAAGCCTGGTATATGTGTATGTTCTACTGATTACTGAAGAGGGTATACCTGCAAACTTTAGTGAATGGAACTTGATAACTGTAAATCCAATGCTCCACCAAAAACTACACTTAAAAAAAGGTATGTGTTTACATCAATGTATAAACAAATTCATAATATAACTAAAGATTATACCAGTAATTTGATTTGAATTTTCCTAATTTGTTTATACCAGAATATGGAGAAAGCCAGCAAAGATCATGATCATCATTAACAGCTCCTTAATTCAATGAGGAAACCGTTGAAAAGTGGAACCCCAAACCAAAAACCTCTTAAAATATTCTAATTTATCCATTTATACCATTATCTATCTCTACAAACTTTGGATTACTACCGGTTGACATTAAGTCCTACATTTATACAAACAGTTGATGTGTAGTATAAGCTTTCAATACTTAATCAAAAGAATATGAATATACACATATAATGATAATCATTCTTAGTTAAATTCAGGTTTCACTTTGTACCTCTTCCCATATATACAGATACAATACAACATAATCGGCCATCCCCCTTCTTATCAATAATAGCCAGTCACAAATCGACGCAACAAACCCAATATTCATAAAATCTGATTAAGCGATAAGTAGCAGGAAATTAGGATTGTTCTTCGTTTAGCTTCTTACATTCACAACTCAACAGGAAGGAAAAAATCAACAAGGATGGTTAGAATGATTAGGATTCATGAAAGAAATCACATTCAAATTTCAAGAAAACGAGTTTACTTAGGAACCCTAACAACCTCGACAATACATTCATTCGCAATCGCAATCCGCTTCTGGAAACAACTGGACTTACGGTTCTCTCAAGAATTTTCGTCCGATGTCTCCCCTTGTTCAACCTAATCTCAAACAGGTTCGTTGAGTTTTGCCCCAATTTCTCTCAGTTTTACCTTCTTGTATGGGGGTTTCGCTAGACATAATTAATGGTTCGGTATGCATCTATACATGGTACAACATCAATTCGTTACTTGTTAGGTCTGTTGGTGAATTAGGGTTACTTGTGTGTCTGATTTGGAAAATTAGGGTTCCGAATGTTTGATGTTCGGATATTGATGATCTTCAAAAGATACATACAGAAATAGTTCAGACTTTGGTAACCAATGAGAATTTTACTGTGTTGTCACCAAATTAGGCTTAGGGTGGGATCTGGTGCAAATGCAAATACGGGTTTATAATATTATTACCGGAGGATGTAAATGTATTGTATATTGTCATGTGTACATCTTTTCCTGATATAGAATCATTAGCTAGGGTTAACTCTCGTATTAGAGTTAAGTGTCATTTACGTCCCTATGGTTTGTTTACTTTTGTCATTTCAGATCAAATTACACCATTTTCCTCTCTAACATTTTGGAAACGTGCCATTTGAGTCCCAAAAATAACCACAGTTAAAAAATCAGTTACCTTAGGGGTAACCACAGTCAAAATTGCAGCTGGCCGGGATCGAACCTGTGACCAGCTGCTTAGAAAGAAACGAATTTTACATCTAAGCTAACTGAATTTTTTAACTGTGGTTATTTTTTGGACTGAATCCAAAATGTTAGGGAGGAAATCGGTGAAATTTTAAAATTTTGGCCTGAAATGGAAAAAGTGAACAAACTATAAGGACGTAAATGGCACTTAACTCCTCGAACTATTTGTATTGGGTTAATGTATGATACAGTGATAAGTTATTTTGCTTAAAGATGATGCTCGTATATGTTATTTTGCAGCCTGGTCGTGGATTAAAGAGGAAGATGACTGGATTCCAAAGCGATCATCACTACAATCCTCATGGCCAAAGGCCTCAAAGATTTGATCCCTCTGTGGGTGCTTCCTTGCATCCAGTTTCATCCATGCCTTTCCATTTACCCCCGGGCCCACCTCAACATCCATCAGTTGCTTCTGCCCCTTCAGCCGCCGCTGCAATTTCTAGTTTACTTACTTCTCTTATGGCCCAAGGTCTTCTCTCACTTCCTCATCAATAGGTAATTTACTTTACAAGTTTAATTTGTTGTAAATTTCTAATAGTCATATAATAATTATATGCATAGGTTTCAGTTGGGGATTGGTTTGATCTCAAGGCACGCCACGAGTCAGCAATAACTGCTTTATATGCTGATCTGCCTAGACAATGTAAAACATGTGGGCTCCGGTTCAAATTGCAAGAACAGCATAGTAATCATATGGACTGGCATGTGACTAAGAACCGGGCATCAAAAAAGCAAAAACAGTCTCAGAGGTGGTTTGCTAATGTTAGTGTTGGGTTTCCATGGTGATCGGTTAAAATTTTATTTATCAAAAACCCAGTTCAATAAATAATGGTAAATTAATTAAGCGAGTTAATTAATAAAACGCAGCGGAAAAATAAACAAGTGATCAACAATAAACGAAACCTGACAGGATCCAGTTACAAACAAATACGAGCACAGTGATAATAACATCTAACTATCGATGAGATAATAACATCTAACTACCGATGAGAAAGATATACCTCGGTTAATGACTAACTGGTCGAGACACCGAGGTTCAACGAACTCATGCTAGTGAACGAACAAACGGAACGCAGGGATAACCCCGGGTAGCGGCGACGGCTGACCGGCGGTGGCGGTGGCCGGCGGTGGCTATGGGCGGCGGTGGCGGCAATTATGGTTGTGGGTATTTGAGAGTATTTTGTGCAAGTTCTTCCAACCCAATGCAAGACCAAAACTCCCATTTAAATAGTCCATGAAGGTCTATGCATGTTTGCCAAGTGGCGGACATGCAAAATGCATGTGCGACCAATGGCTAAGCTTCCTTGCATGCGCGACAAGTGGCGATGCAAGTGTGCATGCGCGACAAGTGGTGTAGCGTGGGTGCATGTGCGACAAGTGGTGAGATGAGTATACCCGTCTCACCCGGTCCATGTACCCGTCTCTTAGTTAATACCCGCAACAAGTTTATCAGTTAAGATAAACGATTATATATTAATAACGAGTATTAATAATATAGACTCGCTCAAGATCCTGAATATAATTATGATCCGTTTCGTATATCGTTTGTAATTACCAGTTAATACAATTAAGTGGATTTTAGTTCGTTGCCCACGGTGTAACTCTTACGGGTCAAGACCCGGTCGGTAACGTTGACTTATCGAACTGGACATAAATATCCAACAGCTCCCACTTAGACGGTCTCTAATAAGATCTCAACGCAGACAGCCAGCGGTGCTCTAGCTACACATAGCTGCCCCCAACAGGTCATGATACTTTAAAGTCACTAACCAAGGTATCTTCCCTTTAGCAACAACTTGCTACTTGAAGACAATAGACTTATGGTAATCGTCGTCATCTATCCTTTCTGTATAAGGCATAATTGAACAATGAGACATGGATCAGATTCAATCTCACATGGCATTCAATCATTATCGTTCTCGTTCATGAGTCAAAATGGTCCAATCAAACACTCAGTAAGTTTGGGTAAGGCCCTACACTTCACCAGTTTGAATCAACGAGGGCGCCCGGATGTCTAACTGTTACATATATTTTAAGTGTACAGAATCCCATCTTGACTACATACAACTCCCACTGAATTTTAGAACTACCCTTTATGTCTGGCAGTTACGCGACAGCGGTTGATACTGATCAAAGAATATTCTTTAGTAAACGAAAGTTCTAGTATGTATCTCAGGTCAGAGGATACTAAATGAGTATACCTAAATCAAATACATTTTATGACTAAGATCCATGAAGATGATTTGATGCGAGTTACATCCAACGTCATTCCTAATGAGGTATGTGAGTTTGGAAGTCAACTCCTTGAGTCCAAAATCAGAATAGTCTTAATTCATAATCGTTCCCACTGAGTCTGACCGACTACGGATAATTTAAAAACAAGATTCATGGATTAAACGTATTAAAATCGGACACAATTGTAAGATTCAAGCTTTGCATTTAACCAGTAAATCAAAGGTGAATTCAAAAGGTACAACTGTTTGAATGTTCGTACATCCAAATACCAAATCAAAACAAATGGCTAGCCAATCTAAGACCGATAGCATTCCTATGTTGGTCATGCTTGTCCTGAGTTATCGGTTTAGTGAACGGGTCTGCTAGGTTTTGATCTATGTCTACTTTGCTTATTAAGATGTCTCCTCGTTCCAGTATTTCCCGATATAGTGGAACTTTCTTAGAATGTGCTTGGCCCTGTTATGAGATCTGGGCTCCTTGGTTTGAGCAATGGCTCCTGTGTTATCACAGAACACCTCGATTGGTTTTTGAATACTCGAAGCCACATTGAGGTCGGTGATGAACTTCTTCATCCAAGCAGCTTCTTTTGCAGCATCTGATGCAGCAATATATTTTCGGATTCGGTGGTTGAATCTGCCACTACACTCTGTTTGGAGCTTTTCAAACAAACAGCTCCTCCATTGAGAGTGAATACAAATCCTAATTGTGAGCGAGAATCATCTCGGTCACTTTGGAAGCTAGCATCAGTGTAACACCTTACAATGAGCTCTTCTTCCACTCCTCCAAACACCAAGAACATATCTTTGGTTCTTCTCAAGTACCACAGAATGTAAGCAACTTCTCCAAGATCTTTCATTGCAAAGCAAGATCCCAAATAGTGTTTAACCTCGTTAAGCTAGGGATGTTGTTTTCAATGATTAGTGTATCATCCACATACAGGATGAGGAATGATATGGTGCTCCCACTAGCCTTTCTGTAAACACAAGGCTCATCTTCATTATTGACAAAACCAAACTCTTTGATCTTCTGTCAAAACGAAGATTCCAGCCACGAGATGCTTGTTTGAGTCCATAAATGGACTTATTTAGTTTGCACACCTTAGTTGGATATTTCGGATCGACAAAACTTTCAGGCTGAACCATATAGACATCTTCATAGAGATGTCCATTAAGAAAAGCGGTTTTGACATCCATTTGCCATATTTCGTAATCATAGTAAGTAATAATGGCAAGCAATATCCTAATTGATTTAATCATAGCAACGGGCAAGAAGGTCTCATCAAAGTCAATACCTTGCGTTTGAGTGAAACGCTTCGCAACTAGCGATGCTTTATAGGTGTGGACATTTCCATGCATATCAGTTTTTTCTCTTGAAAAAACCATTTGCTCCCTACTGCCCGACAATCGGGGGTAGCTCAACCAAGTCCCATACTTGATTCTCGTGCAATGATTGCATCTCGACGTTCATGGCTTCTTGCCATTTCTCAGATTCCGAATCTAAGACTGCAGATTTGTAGTTAGCAGGTTCGTCATTAGACTCAGCTACTAATAAGACTTCAGGACCATTTAGATGCCATAGGTATCTATCAGGTTCGCTGCGAATTCTACTACTTCTGCAAACGTCTGTGTTTATGTCTAATTCATTGGCAACAACTACTTGTTGATTAGATGGTCGATTTCATTAGCAGGTTGTTTGTGGTTCTCGAATTTCTTCAAGACCAACAATATTTTTTCCAGATTCTCGATTAAGAAGTTCTTCCTCGAGAAAGTGCCCCTTCCGTTTGATGTAAATCACCTTTGCATCAGGATGGTAGAAATAATCTCCGCCTCTTTTAGTATCTGACGAAAACCACATTTTCGCCTTAAGGATCGAGCTTATCATCAGAATTACTTGTGATGTATGCTTCATATCCCCATACTCCAAGGTATTCCAAATTGGGTTTACACCCACGGCCATATCTCATATGGTGTTTTGTTTACCTTTTTAGTCGGAGCTGAATTGACAATGCGGGCAACGATCATAAGAGCATTACCTCAAAATAAGTGAGGCAAGTTAGTTCTACACATCATCGATCGAACCGTATTAAGTAGGGTTTGATTTCTCCTTTCACTCATGCCATTAAGTTAGGGTGTGCCAGGTGAGTGGGTTGTGAAACTATTCCAGTTCCTTTAGATGATCGAGAAATTCTAAGCTGAGGTATTCACCACCTCGATCTGATCGAAGTACTTTTATCTTTCTAGTAACCTGGTTTACTACTTCGTTTTGAAACCCTTTGAACTTTTCAAAGTTTCGTGCTTATGCTTCATAAGATAGACATAAGCATACTGACTATAATTGTCGATAAAGTAACTGAGTATCTTTCATGGTTTCTAGTCGTGGTTCTGAAAGGGCCACATACATCAGTGTGAATGAGTACTAGAAGACCATTGGCCCATTCACCAACACTGGTGAAGGGGTGCTTTATGAGTTTGCCAGCTAAGCAAGATTCGCAATCATCAAAAGGAGTCCTGTCCAACGGATTCAAGAATTCCCTCATACTGGACCTATTTTATGCATGTCTTACTTATGTGGCCAAGTCTACAATGCCAAAATTATGTTTCGTTTATACCAGCTTTGTTACTTGTTTGAACATCAATACCATTTCAAGGTTTAGCCCCAAAATGAAAGACATCATTCAGTAGGCTGAAATGGAATTTCGTTAAAAACGTACTTGAATCCTTGTTCAAACAGTGAAGAAACTGAAATAGTGTTTCTGGTTAAACCAGGTGCAAACAAACAGTTATTAAAGTAACTACAAGGCCAGAAGGACATGAAAAACAAAATGTTCCAGTTGCCAGAACAGGAACTCTTTTTCATCATCAACTATGAGTTCCATGTCGCTTTTTTCAGTTTCTTCCACTTTTTAGGTTCTTACAAGACATTAACGATGTGATAACCATATCTGGTATCAAATACCCTTGTGTTGCTAGAAAAGTGAAAAGTTCAATAACATAGATGAGAATACCAGAAGAAGTGCCAATGTTATTGGCCTTGTTCATTTTCAGCTTGGCCAGATACTGTGGGCAGTTTCTTTTCAGTGCCCCATTTGGTTGCATTCAAAGCACTGACGCTCCTCAGGAGGGTGTGGTTTTTGCAACGTGCTTGTTGTTGGTGACATTTCTAGCAGCAACAACAACCTTTATCTTGCCTTTGCTCTTATGATCTATTTTTCTAGTTGTTGGGCTTCTTACCACCAGACTTGACCATTAGAACTTGGTTGGTTTTATGTGGTATGTTCATCTTGGCCATTTTGAGCATACCATGTAGCTCAGGCACAGTCTTCACCCACACATTCATATTATATTTCATAATGAACTGGTCATATGAGTTAGGGAAAGAGTTCAAGATGAAGTCCGCTGCAATTTCTCTTGCAGGGGATAACCAAGTTTGTTCATTTGGTCAACGTATCCTTTCATTTTAAGCACATGAGTATTCACACATGATCCTTCCAGCATTTTACAGCTTATGAGCTGTTTCATGGTGTCATACCGCTTCCTGTCGGGCTTGTTTCTGAAACATGCCTTTCAGTTGCTGGATCATGTCATAAGTATCTTTATCTTCCATGTTCTTCTAAAGTTCAGAAGACATGGTGGCTTGCATAAGGTAGGCTACCTCAACGACATCCTCGTTATGTTTTTCCAGTGCCTTGCAAGCAGCAGTACTATTACTTACTAGCTCGGTAGGGACTGGGCCATCTAAGATACATAGCTTTTTCGCCATCTTGAGAACTATTCTCAAATTGCGGTGCCATTCGAGAAAGTTGGTGTTATTCAATTTTTCCTTTTCAAGTATAGACTTGAGAATGAAGGAGTTGTTTTCTTTAGACATCTATTATATAAGCAAGGATTCTAGTTAGTATTTTCAATGTATATGTCCTTATTTAATTAATGACCCATTACAGTAATTAGAACAAGGAATGAGAATCCAGTTAGAAGCTCTTTCTAAAGGCAGCTGTAGCACGCAACATTAGCAAGGGGTTCAAGCGGACTGACAACGATTGTCAATTGTGAGAATTGCACAACTCTCTATTAACCGTATATATTATAATATACAGATATGTGTATTATAACATAATATTATTTGTATTTGTATTTATCTATTTGTGTATTTGGAATAGATTAGGAATATCTTTTGTATTAGTTATAGTTATCTAGTTCCTTATTTATCTCTCTTTATTTGTATTTATATACGTAATTTATTCAATAAAGGATTCATTCAGAAATCAAATACTGTCATGGTATCAGAGCTACCCTAGCTCTATACCAATTTTATTTCTTCCTTCACAAGCAAACCACTGTTTGCAGCCTGTGTTAGATCACCTGAGTTTTTTGGCAGCCGTGTGTCCCCTGTTTTTGCAGCCAGCACCCCTGTTTTTCCTTTTCTTCTCTATTTTTTGCTCCAAAAACTTACCATGGGTGACAAGCCTGAACCTAGTGATGCTGCTGCACGATCCAACACCCTTCATCCTGTTTATACAGTCACCAACATTCAGAATAAGGTGCGGGTCCTTGATGATACCAAGGTATCATACTCTTCATGGGTTAAATTGTTCCAGCTCAATGCTCGTGGGTATAAAGTTACAAACCACATTGACGGCACTCTTCCTCCAGCAAAACTGACCCTACTTATGATTCTTGGATGGAAATATACGCTATTGTTCTTCAGTGGATCTACGGGACCCTGTCCGATGACCTGCTAGTCCATGTGCTCGAACCTGAATCCACTGCTTTGGAAGCTTGGCTACGGCTCAAAACTATTTTTCACAACAACAAAGGCCCTAGGGCTGCTGCCCTGGAGCACGAATTCAGCAACCTGACATTAAAATCCATGCCATCCCTTGAAGCCTATTGCCAGCGATTGAAGAAAATAGTGGGCCAGCTAAATGACATCGAACATCCAGTAACCACTGAACGCCTTGTCTTGCAACTTGTTCGTGGTCTTCCGGCAGAGTTCGACACCACCGCTTCCATCATCAACCTGCAACTACCATCTTGGGAAGATGCGTGTCACATGCTTCATTCTGATGCACAACGCCTTAAAGCCCGTGAATCTCTTGTTATCCCTGCTGTTATGGCAGCCACACAAGAACCCCCTCCACCCTCTGCAAACAACAACAACCGCCGCCAACCTCAAAACCGTGGTGGTGGGCGCGAGGTGGCGCGGAGTGGTTCCAATCGCGGTGGTTCTTCTTAGAACCGTAACCGGTCTTCTCAGAATTATCGTAACACTCATCAGCAGCCCACGTGGCCCATGTGGTGGCCAGATCAGCACAACCAGCCTATGACACCTTGGTTTATGCCACCTTGTCCTTACCCAACCTAACCGGGTTGGGCTTCTCCTTGGCCCTACGGACCAGCGCAACAACCTCATCCAAACAATGGGCCAACAACACCTGAACAAACTCAGCCAAACACCAATCAGGCCCATCTCATCGAATTGAACCCACTGGACCCCACACAGCTAGAGGATGCTTTTCAGGTCTTGACTGTTGAGGGTGCTAAAAATCCCTTCGGAAATTGGCATATGGATATCGGGGCTTCAGGTCATGTTACGGGTGAATCTGGTATGATTACTACTCCTAATGCTAATTCTCCTATTAAATTTATGTTTGTCAGTAATGGTAATCGCATGCCCATCCACTGATCCGCTCACACCACCCTTACCCAATCCACAAAACCTTTGCAACTTAAAAACATTCTTTTTTCCCCTAACATTGTTAAAAATCTTATTTAGTAAAACAAATTACTAAAGATAACGATGTTCCGTCGAATTTGACCCCTTTGGTTTTTCTGTGAAGGAATACCAGACTGGGAAGATCCTGAGCCAACACAATAGTTCCAGTCCACTTTATCCACTCACCAGCAATGCTTCCGCATCAGCTTTCTTTGCTTCTAGTTCTCAAGATTTTTGGCATGACCGTCTCGGCCACCCGGGAGCTCATATTATGAACTTTTTAAATTCTAGTAATTTGGTTTCTTGTCACAAACAATCTACTACTTTGCTTTGTCATTCGTGTCAGTTATCGAAACATAAACGGTTACCATTTTCTAACTCTACTTCTGTTACTTTATTGCCGTTTGACATTGTGCATTGTGATCTTTGGACATCACCAATTGTTAGTAAATCGGGTTATAAGTATTATATGGTGTTAATTGATGATTCTACCAACTATACATGGGTTTTTCCCTTAAAATATAAATCTGAAACCTTTGAAAAATTCACTCAATTTCACACCTATATCAAAACACAATCTCATTTTACCATTAAGTCATTCCAATGCGACCTAGGGGTGAGTTTGACAATCTGAATTTTAAAAACTTTGCCCGCAAACATGGATTCCAATTCCGTTTTTCGTGCCCACACACTTCCCAACAGAATGGGAAATCAGAACGCATGATACGCCACTTAAACGAAATCATGTTTTGTCTACTAACTCATGCCTTCTTTACCTTCCAATTTTTGGGTTGAGGCCCTTCATACAGCCTCCTACTTACACAACATTTTACCCTCTCCTACCCGTCGTTTCTTTACACCGATGGCATATTTATATGGCCGCCATCCCGATTATGAACACCTACGTGTCTTTGGATGTGTTTGCTATCCAAACTTATCTGCTACTAGACAACACAAACTTGAGCTTCGTTCTTCTCTTTGTGTTTTTCTAGGATACCCTGCCAACTTTCTGGCTACAGGTGTCTTAACCTCGCTACGGGCAAGATCGTTCTTTCCAGACAACTCACTTTTGACGAGTCGGTTCTTCCCTTTTCTAATCGTACGATTACGCGGCCGCCAACTCATGACTTTCTAGAAACAGACATCTCCCCACTATTTCGCCATAACTCATTCCCTACCTTCCCAACCAACCCCCTCCCTAGTCACACATCGGCCTCACCAGCCAACCTATCACGGAGCAATCCATACCAGCCCAAACTGCACCGACCCAATCTTTAAGTGGTCCTTCACAATCAGTATCTCGGCCTTTTGCCCAGGTCTACTAGCTAAGACCTAAGCCACACAACCCGAACCCCACTCCAACAGCTCCTACGAGACCACGGTCCTCACATCCTATGGTTACTCGCTCTAGAGCGTCCTGCTCTAACCTTAACCTTTACACATCAACCTCCCCTCCTATATCTCCCTTACCTACTTCTCCCTTAAAAGCCCTATCGGATCCTAATTGGTGTGCAGCCATGAATGACGAATTTAAAGCTTTAATGGATAATCAAACTTGGGAGTTAGTGACTAGACCACCTGATTCTCATAATACGTTGTATGTGGTTATTTCGTCATAAGTTTCATGCAGATGGTTCTTTACAGCGCTACAAAGCCCGTTTGGTGTTTAATGGGAAGTCTCAACAAGTGGGAGTTGATTATGATGAAACTTTTAGCCCCGTGGTCAAACCTACTACAATTCGTACAGTTCTCAGTCTCGCGGTTTCGCGTAGTTGGCCTATTAACCAGCTTGATGTGAAGAATGCATTTCTACACGGTGACCTCAGGAAACTGTTTATATGCACCAACCACCAGGTTTTAAGGACCCTAGTAAACCTAACCATGTATGCCGCTTACGCAGATCATTATATGGACTTAAACAAGCTCCTAGGGCCTGGTACCATTGTTTTGCCACATTTATTACCAAGTGTGGTTTCAAAAGTGCCCTAAGTGATACTTCGTTATTTGTCTACAAGTCCGGGACTAAATTAGCTTATTTGCTTCTTTATGTGGATGATATTATTCTTACAGCTTCGGATGACGATCTTTTAAAGCAATCTATTACTTCCTTATCTGCTGAATTTGCTATGAGTGATCTTGGGTTGCTTCATCAGTTTTTGGGTATCACTGTTTCTCAAAAGGCTGGTGGGTTATTCCTGACTCAGGAATCTTATGTTGCTGATATCATTGCTAGAGCAAATATGACTGACTGCAAGTCATGTGCAACACTATTGATACCAACTCGAAATTGAGTGCTGATGTCGGCCCTCCTGTTCAGGATGGTTCCTTATATCGCAGTCTTGCAGGTGCTCTTCAGTATCTTACTATCACTCGGCCAGACATCACTTATGCAGTACAACAGGTCTGTCTTTTTATGCATGATCCTCGTGAGCCTCATTTTCATCAGTTGAAGCGAATACTACGGTATCTCCAAGGTACACGTGATCATGGTTTATATATTCGTCCCTCCAATTCAGTGAAATTAACAGCTTATTCAGATGTTGATTGGGGGGCTGCCCAGGATTCTAGAAGGTCCACCTCGGGTTATTGTGTTTTTTGGGGACAATCTAGTTTCTTGGTCTTCCAAACGACAGCCTACTATTTCACGCTCTAGTGCAGAAGCTGAATACTGGGGTGTTGCAAATGCCGTAGCTGAAACTAGTTGGTTCCGCAATCTTCTCACTGAACTTCATGTTCCGACTCTTCAGGCGACTATTGTGTATTGCGACAACATCTCTGCTGTTTATTTGTCAGAAAACCCCATAAGCATCAACGTACCAAGCATGTGGAACTCGACATTCATTTTGTGCGCTATTAACCGTATATATTATAATATACAGATATGTATATTATAATATAATATTATTTGTATTTATCTATTAGTATTTGGAATAGATTAGGAATATCTTTTGTATTAGTTATAGTTATCTAGTTCCTTATTTATCTTCCTGTATTTGTATTTATATACGTAATTTATTCCAAATACTAATAGATAAATACAAATACAAATAATATTATATTATAATATACATATCTGGATATTATAATATATACGGTTAATACTCTCGAGTATGAGGCCGCTAAGACAACTCTTGTCTATAGCATTGATACGTTTAGCCTCATCTATGCCACTTTTGTTCTCGAGACATCTGTATCACGTAACACGAGAAGTAAAGTAATAGTCGTCCTAAAACGGTCACATGTGGAAGGGTCGGGTGTGTCGACGAAGTTCTTGCACCTTGGAAGGATAAACTAGACACCAAGTGTCGTGCTGTGGCTCCAACACTGATGGTTCGCATTATGCCCTAAGTTTTACTAGTAGTAGGATGACATCGACCATTGATTTTAATTATGGGTTAAATTTAATTTTTAATTTTTACCAAATAGGGTCGTGAGAGCCATTTTTAGTATGTATTTTAGTCGTGACATCTTGATGATCCCTTTCATCTCTCAGGTTACTTAGTTTTAAATATCCTATGAAAACTAAATTGTCGCGACTTGAAATAACCAATTTTAAGTTAATAGAAAACTATTAATAGTTTTGGAAAAATGAATTTTGCAAAACTTAATTGGTTATTTGTTTGTTTTTCAAAACAACCTTTGTTTTATAACGAAATTTTAACAAGTTGTAAAAAATTTAGAACTTGTTATAATGGTATCGGGTACCGGTACTGATACAGAATTTACCAAACCGAGTACATCTTTTTTACCAATTCGGTACCACCATTTTCTGTACCGATACAATACCGGTTTTTACCCTCAAATACCGGTACCGTACCGGGTATATTCGGTACCGGTTCCCGTTTTTCGGTATCGGTATGGTACCGGTATTTAAGGGTAAAACACCGGTAAGTACAGGTACATAACCGGTGTATTCGATACCGATACCACTTTTCCCCGTTTTAAGTACCGGTATCGGTTCGGTACCCAACGGGTACCGTGCTCATCCCTACCGTATTGTACCGAGCATTTTCGGTGCCGGTACCTAATTTCGATGATTTTCGGGTCAGTACTTTCGTTGCCATTACCGGTACCGAGCTCATCCAGATTTTAACATGTTAGTACCGTAACAACTAAACTGAAAACAACCGAATTTCTAACGTGTAGGACGTGTGAGTCCTACTATTATATATTAGATTATTTAAAATTGTTTTTTAGGACGGAGTGACTATCGTTATTACGTCATTTTTATCTATGTTTTGATATTCGGTATCTGCTTGCCATTGCCGACACACGTTTGCAGACACCGGATCCCCGCTGCAACCGTGAGCGAAAATCAACTAGTTTATTTAAATTCTAAACTTTTTATTTTTATCTTTTCCTCTAATATCATGTTAAATTATTATTTAAACTTTTAGCATGTAAGAATTTTATAAAATTGTAAACTTAGAGAAAACGTGACTATTAACATAGGAGGAATAAAGTGAGTTTTGATTGGTATTATGTCATTCAACATGTTATGAATTTAATAAGTACCTTGCTAATTAAACATGCTCCACCTTATTTTTACATTTTAAAGCGCTCCGTTTTGACCAAAGCGAGGCGTTTAGGGTAACTTTACAAGACAAAAGGTGAAGTGACTGATGTCTGAGTGACATAAAGGTGATACGAGGTTTGACCAGGTACGATGTTATCCCGTGGCGCGGGCTTCGACCCCAAAATGTTTGCCTTTAAAGCTTGCCCGGCAGAAGATTAATGCATTCGATTTCTAAAACTCATTATATAGTTTCTAGACATACGGGGGGGGGGGGGTTCTGTTTTACTTGTGTTTCTTCAAAATAACGCACGATTATGTTGTATTAGTGCAGAGGGTTCAAAAAACGATGTCGTGGTAAAGAACTATCTTTTCGATGAATATCTAACGAGTCAGTTGTTCCTGATTCTTACGAGGGGACCGCTATTTCTTACTCGTATGAGAAACCGGTCTTGTCCAACTTGAGGGGGGAGGAGGTTGTATCTGGCATTCGTTATCGGGATAACACGGTGGAGCTGGATTTGAATATCCCTGTGGAGAACCCGTACACACAACAAGGTTATTCGAATTACGGATACGGAGACGAAGCGTATCCTCAGGCTGAATATTCGTACGGTCTTCCAAACTATCCCAACTTCGGTTACGGTTGTGAGCAGAGCTTTGAACATCAAGTCTATTCGAAACTCGGTGACGATGGTGAGCAGAGGATGTCTCAGTTGACAAGGAAGGTTGTTACCCGGTTACATTTTCGTTTGATACAACGCAGAAGTTTTCGTCACGTAAAGAGCTGGTGCGTAATTTCCGTTGCAAAAACTTGAAAACATTCTTCGCGAAAAAGATTACACTTATTACATGCGCATGAATGAGATATCAAACGCAATTGAAGATGTCTTCTTTGTTCACAAAAAATTATTCACTATGTGGTGTGCCTTCCGCATGTGCTAATGATTGACGCCACCTGCAAAACGAACATGTACAACCTGCCGTTTGTTCAGGTCGTAGGCATGACGTCAACAAACAAATCATTTACGGCTGCTGGTGCGGTAATTTCCGTTGAGAAGTTAGAGAACTACCTATGGGTGCTGCAGAGGACCAAGTCTATGTTGGTAGGTTGTATGGAGCCGCGCGTGATTTTAACAGATAGGGAGTTTGCGCTAATTAACGCGTGTGAACAAGTTTTTTCCAAAAGCGCAGAAGTATCTTTGTCGGTTCCATATTCAACAAAATATTAACAAGAATAGCAAGAAGAAATTCTCTGACAAGCAGTGGAAAGAATTTGTACGTTCATTTTGGACATTGTGCGAGTCTACCACCGAGGAAATATACAGGTATAACTTGAAAAACCTTGAATCACAGCTGAAAGAAGATGGCCGTGAATGTGAGTATTTCTTACATAATTATGTTCAACCGACAATTTACGTTTTTATATAATAACAAAAACTCACTATTTACGTTTTTTAATTTCAGAGGTTTTTGATTATTTGAGAAAATCCTGGTTGGATCCATACCGTGAAAAGTTTGTATCTTGCTGGACTAACAAAACTATTAACTTTCACCAAGCTACGACCAACAGGGTTGAGGGCATGCATGCAAAACTAAAAAGTCACTTTCCAAGTCATCGAAACACACTGGATAAACTTGTATTGTATGTTGATCATGTTGTTGACATACAATACGCCGAGATTAGACGTAGCTTTGAAACAAGCCTCCGAAAAGTGATGAACCACCACAAGGATCATCCCATGCTTGAAAATATTCTTAGAAAGGTTTCAATATTTGCGATTGAGCTTTTGAATATGGAGCTAAAATGTAAGGAAGACGGGTTGAGAGCCTACGGTTCAAGCTGTGGTTGCCAACTTTTTACTAGTTGTGGTTTGCCATGTGCCTGTCGCTTGGAAAAGTTGTAAAATAACGGTAATTAATATTTTTGACCTTTGTCGTTATGATTTTGCCACCTAATCTGTATCAATTCGATAGACGTGTTCTGGAAGAAGCTTGACTTCAAGCTGGCAAGGAATAAGATAGAGGATATCGATGTAGACGCGGAATTTGAAAAACTGAAACAACAGATCGATCCAACACCTCCTCAAGTGAAAAGGAGCTTCTTTGAAAAGTTTCAGCAAATCCTCAATCCAGGCAACAGTAATAAAAAAACCTCCTGTTGTTTTGAAGAAAACTCGCGGTCGCCCAACAATGAAAACACAGGAACAAAGAAAGGTTGAAACTGCCAGAAAAAGCTCGTATATTCCGTCGGAAGAAACTTACCTCGAGGCCTCAGACGATCTCCCCCGTCACAGCTCGTACGTATCATCCCAAGACTCTGGAAGACAAAAGAAAACCCAACCGCTCAACGAACACCCTGATTTCCCGATGATCTAGCTCGGTCCTAAGACGAATACAGTGTCCGCAACTACGCATCTCAGATTCCTGAAGTGATACATCCATACATCGTGAGAATAAAGGACGTGAGACCAGATGGTCATGGTGGGTTTCGATCGGTAGCTGTTGGGTTAGGAAAGAAACAATCAAAGTATTTGGCTATCCGGAAACAACTTATAATGGAGTTACGTATGAATGAATCGCTTTGGAGGCGGTTTTCGATCCGGAAAACATAGGACATTATGATGCGTTGGTCAGACGGATCGATTTCGAGGGGGTGGGACGAGCAGGTACTGAAAATTACATGACAATGCCTGAGACGGGGTTTCTTATTGCCCAACGATACGGTGTGATTGTTCACACCTTCGACAATCGTGGGAACGATACAATTTTCCCTCTATTGGGCGGGCCAGACGAATCCGAGCAACCTCACCAGGTGATTGCAGTTGTGTTCATCGATGGTGGGCATTTCATCCATGTAGAGCTTGGAGGATGGTATCCAATGCCACCCCCAAACCCCAGTGGACAGCGAAAAAATCAGAGAGCGCAGCAGCTTGGCATACATTATATAGGATCAGATCAGCGCGTACGAAATGTTTATGTACAAACCCCCGGACCTTAATGTAACGCCATATGTTCAAGATGTAGGTTAAATGGGTGTAATAATAACCATGTTAATTCATTTGTAATCCAAGAGTACGTTTATGTTTGTTTAATTACATGCATTGAATCATTTACAATCCAAGTGTGTGTATGTGTTTGCTAAGTATATGCGCTTTTGTACAATAATACGAACAACCTAAACATATTACGCCATAATAATTTATCTAGGCACTAATACAACACACACAGACAATGGAATCAATAATACGCGATATAACCGAATGTCTCCGACACGAACCGTACGACCAACATACGCGACAAAACCGAATAATACAGATAGTAAACGTTACAAAATACGATAAGCACTGATCCGGTATGGCACGCATACATGCAATACCGCACGTCGGACTACAAGTGAAATCAAATGAGAATCACACGAAATCGTGGATACAGCACCCGAGATGACCGAACTTAACCGGAATTTGAGGTATACACCATAAACTCCCCAAAAAGACATAAAATGGCAAATTACGTCACGTTACAACATGTATAGGTGCGTTTTTGAATTAAAATCGAATTAAAAAAATTATAAAAAGCCAAAACGCTCCGCTATGGCCAGAGCGGGACATTTCAGTTCAAAAATGTTTCATTTTTAACCAAAACGCGTTTTGGGTTAAAATTGAAAAATTTTAAACCAAAACGCCCCGCTTAGTTCAAAGAGGGGCGCTTTAGGGCCGCGTTTTAACCCAAAGCGGCCAGCTTCACCACCAAACTCACAAAACTTTCAAAAAACACTCACCAACGGTGCGATTTACACACACTAGCCTCGTTTGATCTCATTTGAAGGCCATTTCTGGCGATTCGACTCTCATTGTTATTAATATTTGTTTAATAATAGTTAATTATTGTTATTAATAATAGTTATTTTTATTAATTGATTGTTTATTCTTTAATTATTAATAATAGTTAATTGTCTGTTATTAATATTTGTTTAATAATAGTTAATTATTGTTATTAATATTTGTTAATAATTGTTTATTGTTTAATTATTAATAATAGTTATTGTTATTTGTCTATTAGTTGTTATTGTTATTAATAATAGTTATTTTTATTTATTGATTGTTTTGTTAAAACGTAGATATGGATATGGATTTGGATTTCGACATGGACATGGATGCGGGTTTGGAGGATTAGGGCGCCGATCCAACCCCAAACCACATGTATGCCGCGGTCCTGGAAGGTGACGGATGTCGGGATTGACTGTGGCCTATTGGAGACAGTCGAGGAGGCCCCTAGGGCGAGGGAAATTATAGGGTTGGATTCCCCGTGGGCACGTTTGTTCCAGGGGGCGTCGGAGGACTCGTACCGTGAGCTTACAGTCGAGTTTATCGCGTCATTTGTATTCCAGCCGCATCCGGCGGATTACGTGGAGGACCCGGCCCATCCTCAGCACGAGGTTACCTTCGGCCTGGCCACCCAGGAGTTTCACATGAGTCTTTGGGAGTTTACCGTCCATGCAGGTTTGTACACCGAGCCCGAGCTTGATACAGATGTATATACACCGGGGGTTAGAGCCTTGGACAGGCAGACCCTTATTAGTTTCTGGAGGCTTATTGCGAAATCCTCGCAAAAGGCGTCCACCATCAGAGACCCCCTGTACAGATACCTTCATCGCATTATTGCGTCCTCGATCATGCCCCGATTTCACAGCCGGGACAAGGTCAACCTGGGGGACCTTTTTTTTCTGTACTGCCTGCTGCGGCCTCACCCGTGCGCCCTGGCTCATTCCCTGGCGGAGTACTATGCTTCTGCTTATCATAAGCAGAAGCGCGGCAGGCTTTTTGGCGGCTGCTATGTCACCGTGATCGCCCGCTCTTTAAGGCTTGTGCCCGAGGCTAATCCGCTTCTGAGCCCGGCCATTCCGTCGACTTCATTAGGCCGGGCGTCAGCGTCGTCCATGGGTATACTACACCAGTTCGACGTTGGTTACCGGTTTCGGAGCCGCGAGGGCGCTGTTTGGGTGCCGGAGCCGTCGTTGCCGGAGGTGATCCCCGTCGTTATTGAGGTCAGGGAGGGCATACTGGTGCCTCCAGAGGTTCAGGCTGCGGCTTACCTGGCTCAGCTTGAGGCTCTGGGTCTCCCACCGCCTTTAAGGATCAGCAGGCGTAAGCAGCCTCAGCAGGCGCAGTAGGTAGGAGGCTCAAGCAGGGCCCAGATCGACCGCCACGCTGCCGCGACGCCTCGATACCCACAGCACGTATGCTGACCGCTCCTGCTGTAAGACATGACTGATGACGAGAGGCGGATTCAGACGCTCACGCTATCAGTGCTCATTGGACTGCCGGAGATTCCACTGTCACCGTCTCCACCGCCGGAGGATCGGTAGATTTACCTTTTATTGTCTTTTTCCTGTATTAGACATTTTGTCTTGTTGGGTATGTACAAACGACTTTTTATGTATATATGCAGTAGATCTTTTATGTATGCTTGTGTGGATTGTTTGCGCTTATTTCATACGTCTCATTCGCGACGTATTGTACGGTGTTTTAATTAAACATGTTTGTGTAATTCATTAAAAGTTAAATCCGATAACATTTATAAAAACAACTTTAAATTATATACGTTTGTAAGAAATAAAACAATTGATTATGCTTATTTCATACGTCTCTTTCGCGACATATCGTATTGTGTTTTAATTAAACATGTTCGTGTATTTATTAAAAATAAATCGGATAATATTTATAAAAACAACTTCAAATTATATACGTTTGTAAGAAATAAAACAAATTTGTATTAAATATGTTTTGTAAAAAACAACTTTGTATAAAAAAAAACAACAAAAAGCTACAACTTAAAACAAAAAAAAAACACATCCAAATACAACAAAAATAACCCACCAACAACCCATTTTTTTCCACCAAAACCTAACCTTTTACACCAAAATAAAGTCTGGCCTCCCAAAGCGCCCCGCTTTGACCATAGCGGGGCGTTTCACTCCAAAGTCAACAGACAAGGACTGACAGGCTCAGTCCTTGTCTTTTGACCAATGCCTAAGCGCCCAGCATTGGCCATAGCGGGGCGTTTTAGTGTGTGCAAATAGACTACTGGCGTGTGCAAATAGACCCACCCTTATTAAAGACTACTGGCGCACACCTCTCATGCCTATCGTCACCTTCCGGGAACGCGAGATACAGGTGGTTCGGGGTTGATCGGCGCCTTGATCCTCCAAACCCGCAACAACTAATAAACAAATAACAATAACTATTATTAATAATTAAACAATAAACAATCAATTAATAAAAATAACTATTATTAAACAAATATTAATAACAATAATTAACTATTATTAATAACAATAATTAACTATTATTAAACAAGTATTAATAACAAACAATTAACTATTATTAATAATTAAACAATAAACAATCAATTAATAAAAATAACTATTATCAATAACAATAATTAACTATTATTAAAAAATATTAATAAAAAAAATTAACTATTATTAATAATTAAACAATAAACAATCAACTAATAAAAATAACTATTATTTAACAAATATTAATAACATTAATTAACTATTATTAAACAAATATTAATAACAAATAATTAACTATTTTTTATCAATAATAAAAAAAATTAAAAAAAAGTAGGCAAAGCGGGGCGTTTAGGGCCATGCGTGCGTTTTGCCTGGATCTGTTTGATCAGATCGACGGCAGCCGGCCGGAACCCCCAAAACGAATTAAAACACAACACAAATCAACAAATTAATGGAATAAATGAGTAGGGGCCAAAGATCTTACCTAATGAGAGTCGAATCGCCGGAAATGGCCTTCAAACGAGATCAAACGAGGCTAGTGTGTGTAAATCGCACCGTTGGTGAGTGTTTTTTGAAAGTTTTGTGAGTTTGGTGGTGAAGCTGGCCGCTTTGGGTTAAAACGTGGCCCCAAAGCGCCCGCTTTGAACTAAGCGTGACGTTTTGGTTTAAAAATTTTCAATTTTAACCCAAAACGCATGCGTTTTGGGTTAAAAATGAAACATTTTTGAACGAAACGTCCCGCTTTGGCCAAAGCGGGCGCCTTTGGCTTTTTTTGATTTTTTTAATTTGATTTTAATTAAAAAACGCACCTATACATGTCGTAACGTGATGTAATTTGCCATTTTATGTCTTTTTGGGGAGTTTATGGTCTATACCTCAATTTCCGGATAAGTTCGGTCATCTCGGGTGCTGTATTCACGATTTCGTTTGATTCTCATTTGATTTCACTTGTAGTCCGACGTGCGGTATTGCATGTATGCGCGCCATACCGGATCATGCTTATCGTATTTTGTCGTTAAAAGTTGTATTGTAACGTTTACTATCTGTATTATTCGGTTTTGTCGCGTATGTTGGTCGTACGGTTCGTGTCGGAGACATTCGGTTATATCGCGTATTATTGATTCCGTTGTCTGTGTGTGTCGTATTAGTGCGTAGATTAATTATTATGGCGTAATATGTTTATGTTGTTCGTATTATTGTACAAAAGCGCATATACTTAGCAAACACATACACAAACTTGGATTGTAAATGTTTCGACGCATGTAATTAAACAAACATAAACGTACTCTTGATTACAAATGAATTAACATGATTATTATTACACCCATTTAACCTACATCTTGAACATATGGCGTTCCATTAAGGTCGGGGGTTTGTACGTAATCATTTCGTACGCGCTGATCTGATCCCTATATAATGTATGCCAAGCTGCTGCGCTCTCTGTCTGTTCGCTGTCCACTGGGGGTTTGGGGGGTGACATTGGATACCATCCTCCAAGCTCTACATGGATGAAATGCCCACCATCGACGAACACAATTGCAACCACCTGGTGAGGTTGCTCGGATTCGTCTGGCCCGCCCAATAGAGGGAAAATTGTATCGTCGAAGGTGTGAACAATCACACCGTATCGTTGGGCAATAAGAAACCCCGTCTCAGGCATTGTCATGTAATTTTCAGTACTGCTCATCCCACCCCATCGAAATCGATCCGTCTGACCAACGCATCATAATGTCCTATGTTTTCCGGATCGAAAACCGCCTCCAAAGCGATTCATTCATACGTAACTCCATTATAAGTTGTTTCCGGATAGTCAAATACTTTGATTGTTTCCTTCCTAACCAACAGCTACCGATCGAAACCCACAATGACCATCTTGTCTCACGTCCTTTATTTTCACATGTATGGATGGATCACTTCAGGAATCTGAGATGCGTATTTGCGGATCGCTATATCCGTCTTAGGACCAAGCTTGATCATCAAGAAATTAGGGTGATCGTTGAGAGGTTGGGTTTTCTTTTGTCTTCCAGAGTCTTGGGATGATAGGTACAAGATGTGACGGGGGAGATCGTCTGAGGCCTCGAGGCAAGTTTCTTCCGACGGAATATAGAGCTTTATTCTGGCAGCTTCAACCTTTCTTTGTTCCTGCGTTTTCAATGTTGAGCGACCGCGAGTTTTCTTCAAAACAACATGAGGTTTTTTATTACTGTTGCCTGGATTGAAGATTTGCTGAAACTTTTCAAAGAAGCTCCTTTTCACTTGAGGAGGTGTTGGATCGATCTGTTGTTTCAATTTTTCAAATTCCGCGTCTACATCGATATCCTCTATCTTATTCCTTGCCGGCTTGAAGTCAAGCTTCTTCCCGAACACGTCTATCGAATTGATACGGATTTGCTGACCTGTGGACGAAAACAAAAATTAGGTGGCAAAATCATAACGGCAAAGGTCAAAAATATTAATTACCGTTATTTTCCAACTTTTCCAAGCGACAAGCACATGACAAACCACAACTGGTAAAAAGTTGGCAACCACCGCTTGAACCGTAGGCTCTCAACCCGTCTTCCTTACATTTTAGCTCCATATTCAAAAGCTCAATCGCAAATATTGAAACCTTTCTGAGAATATTTTCAAGCATGGGATGATCCTTGTGGTGGTTCATCACTTTTCGGAGGCTTGTTTCAAAGCTACTTCTAATCTCGGCGTATTGTATGTCAACAACATGATCAACATACAATACAAGTTTATCCAATGTGTTGCGATAACTTGGAAAGTGACTTTTTAGTTTTGCATGCATGCCCTCAACCCTATTGGTCGTAGTTTGGTGAAAGTTAATAGTTTTGTTAGTCCAGCAAGATACAAACTTTTCACAGTATGGATCCAACCAGGATTTCCTCAAATAATCAAAAACCTCTGAAATTAAAAAAAACGTAAATAGTGAGTTTTTGTTATTATATAAAAACGTAAATAGTCGGTTGAACATAATTATGTAAGAAATACTCACGTTCACGGCTATCTTCTTTCAGCTGTGCTTCAAGGTTTTCCAAGTTATACATGTATAGTTCCTCGGTGGTAGACTCGCACAATGTCCAAAATGAACGTACGAATTCTTTCCACTGCTTGTCAGAGAATTTCTTCTTGCTATTCTTGTTAATATTTTGTTGAATATGGAACCGACAAAGATACTTCTGCGCTTTTGGGAAAACTTGTTCACACGCGTTAATAGCGCAAACTCCCTATCTGTTAAAATCACGCACGGCTCCATACAGCCTACCAACATAGACTTGATCCCCTGCAGCTCCCATAGGTAGTTCTCTAACTTCTCAGCGGAAATTACCGCACCAGCAGCCGTAAACGATTTGTTGGTTGACGTCATGCCTATGACCTGAACAAACGGCAGGTTGCACATGTTCGTTTTGTAGGTGGCGTCAATCATTAGCACATGCGGGAAGGCACACCACATAGTGAATGATTTTTTGTGAACAAAGAAGACATCTTCAACTGTGTTTGATATTCATTCGTGCGCATGTAATAAGTTTAATCTTTTTCGCGAAGAATGTTTTCAAGTTTTTGCATCGGAGACTTACCGACATTTTTTCTGACATTGATCTTCTGAACACCGTTGTGTATATCTTTCGGATAAGCTTCTATCCGGATTGTTTTTCGTCAGCGTTCGTCAGATACTGCGGTTGGGAATATCTTGCTCCGCCAGCTGCTCAACCATTCTTTTATTATCCGAAGAAAGCCTTCTCGCATACACGTGACCTTCTAGGTTTTCGATAAGAGTGTGGTTGTGCTTCGCCATCGTCACCTCGATCCTCCGAACACTTTCGTTTGATTCCGAAAACCCGATCATCTCGAACGGGCAGCCTATTTTCTTGCTACCTGTTTTCCTCTGTGTAGCTATACTTTTATGCTCCCCACCAAGAGTGCATTGAAACAAAATCTTGTAATTCTCTCCTCTTTTATTCGAACTCTTAATCACAATGAGGTAACCATTGTCTTTTGTCGTGTCTTGTACCCAACGCACCAACTCTTTACGTGACGAAAACTTCTGCGTTGTATCAAACGAGAATGTAACCGGGTAACAACCTTCCTTGTCAACTGAGACATCCTCCTGCTCACCATCGTCACCGAGTTCTAAATAGACTTGATGTTCAAAGCTCTGCTCACAACCGTAACCGAAGTCGGGATAGTTTGGAAGACCGTACGAATATTCAGCCTAAGGATACGCTTCGCCTTCGTATCCGTAATTCGAATAACCTTGTTGTGCGTACGGTTCCTCCACAGGGATATTCAAATCCAGCTCCACCGTGTTATCCCGATAACGAATGCCAGATACAACCTCCTCCTCCTTCAAGTTGGAAAAGACCGGTTTCTCATACGAGTCAGAAATAGCGGTCCCCTCGTAAGAATCAGGAACAACTGACTCGTTAGAGTATTCACCGAAAAGATAGTTGCTTAACCACGACATCATTTTTTGAACCCTCTGCACTAATACAGCATAACCGTGCGTTATTTTGAAGAAACACAAGTAAAACAGAAAACCCCACGTATGTCTAGAAACAATATAATGAGTTTTAGAAATTGAATGCATTAACTCTTCTGCCGGGCAAGCTTTAAGGGCAAACATTGGGTTGAAGCGCCGCGCTTTGGCCAAAGCGCGGCGCTTAGGGTTCACGGGAGAACATTGTACCTGGTCAAACCTCGTATCACCTTTATGTCACTCAGACATCAGTCACTTCACCTTTTGTCTGGTAAAATTACCCTAAACGCCCCGCTTTGGCCTAAGCGGGGCGCTTTAAGGTGTGAAAATAAGCTGGAGCGTGTTTAATTAGCAAGGTCCTTTAATAAAGGGTGTTTTAGATTAATTTGTTTTAACACATGTTAGATAATTATAGTCGAGGTCTCCCTCGAAAGAATATTTTTATCATCTGCCTCTTTCGCCATCAAAGTGAAACTTTGTTACGGTGAAATTTTATTATTTTCAAATGGGTGTTGAAAAAGTTATTTATCAAAATAGGTGATTTGAAAAATAATTACTAAAATGAGTGAAAAGAAATAATCTTTATCTGAGTTATTTTAATAACTGTTCACTTGCTTTTAAACATTCAGATGGGCAAATTTGAAAGGATTAATTTACTTGCATAAAAACAAGGGATTTCGAAGAAAAGAATAATTACTGGATTGAAGAAGAAAATAATAACTGGTTATCATGAACATTAGTAGACTCATGAAGAAAAGAAATTATAGTGAGTGGATTGCTAAAAAAAATGATAACTGGTTAACTAAATGATAAATAAAAAGAAAAGAGTTACAAATATATTGGTTAAGTAAATAAGAAAAACACCTATTTTGATAATTATTTTTTACATCACCCATTTTGGTAAATATTTTTTCCACCTCCACTCATTTAGAAAAAAAAACTCTGACTTGTATAAATTTTAAAACTTTTTAATGTCTTCTATTAAATTGTGAACACATATTAATTCTCAACTTTCAAGATTTTTATAGAGTAGGATTCAAGTGGAAATAAGTAGTAAGAAAAATAAAAGAGTAATAAAGATTTTGACGTTAAAACATATGTTATTTTAATAAACTAAGATATATGAGTGATGAGTAACAGCTCAACCAAATAATAAAAAGTAATTGTTATAAGGGTTGAGTGTCTTGTTTTCTTTTCCCCAAAAACTATACGAAAATAAAAACCGTCAACAAACTAGAAAACAATGTTGAATCTTTTCCAAATTATAGTTAAAACTACACGAAGTATATATTTTTCTCTCTTATATTATCTTCACATGTATCTACGTCGTTTCCTAAATCATAATCTAAAGTTGTCAATCTTATCCATTTTATATTAAGTTAAGTATATATTAAGGCTTGTTTGGCTAAGTTTATTATTATATTATTATAATTATAATATATATTAAATTACATCACTAACTGCAATCAAGTTATATTCTTTTTAGTTTAGACATCAAAAGTTTTTTTTTTTAAGTTTAGACACATAAATTATATATAATTATACTAAAAAAGGTCTTTACTTTTAGGTTTAATTGCCAAAATATCATTATAATAGAATTTTCATTTACATCCTTCAATTTTTAATAAGTTTATTATACAGCCTCTCTACTTTAGCAATAACATGTTTAGGCCCTTAATCTTAATAATTGTTTTTCATTTTCAACCCTTACACTTTATTACAATCACTATTTGACCTCCAACTTTAGTTTTTCCCTTTACATTTTATTGTAATTACTATTTAGGCCCTAAACTTTTAGTTTCTTTTTTCCTTTTTTACTTAATTGTAGTCGTTTCTTTTTAGTTTTTTCTCAAGGTAAAGTCTTTCTAAGTTTCGTATGTACCGTCGTAAGTAGGTTATTTTATTCACATTTCAAACCTGTTGCAAGTATTCTTTTTTATGGTTATAACGAGTGTCGTCACCTTCATGGACTGAACTGATAACCTTTTGTGACATTCGAATATACCGTCGTGACATGGTTTTTTTACCTTTACGTAAAATATCCATTCACGATTGCTTTTTTTTTTCTATGGTTTGAACCCGCCGCGAAGCGCGGGTGGTAACCCGCTAGTATATATAATTTTACAACTCCTTAACTACAAGCAACTTTGGAATTTTTTGTTTTCGCCACAAAGTTTCTATATGTTTTAGTTTGTCCACTAAATTCTATTAGGTACATTCATTTTTTATTTGATGATTTTATTTGCACCCCCTCATCTTTCGGTCTGTTAGTTTCTTTTCTTTTTTTTTAGTGGATAATTTTTATTTACACCCCTCATCTTTCGGTCTGTTAGTGTTTTTTTTCTTTTTTTAGTGGATAATTTTCATTTACACCCCTTCATCTTTAGGTTTGTTAATTTTTTTTCTTTTTTCTTTAACGATTTACATTACAACCTCTCTTTGAACTTTAACTTTAATAAGATTATCATTTTAAGTATTTAACGAGTTTTCAATTAAGTGAGCTATTTTTATCTATGTTTCGATGAGAATTTTTGTAACGGTGTTTTTAAACCAAGCGGTTGTTTTACACATTATTTACACAATTTGGTTTTTTAAATTGTCTGATGCTCATATGTAAATACACCATTGCAACGTGTTTTATATCAATGTATAAACCGACCCGCTTAAATGCACGACCGTCGTGTTTATCTAATTTTATGTGTTTTCGTGTAAAGTTTGTTCGACTAACTTGACTTTCATATACAATATAACGTAACTTTTCCATGACTTTAGAATATACCATTGCCCGTGATTTTTGTATCGTCACGTTCACGATTTGCTTATTTTTATGTGTATTTCAAACCCGACGCGAAGCGCGGCTGGTAACCCACTAGTTTAACTCAAAAAGTCTTTTTTGTTAAAATAACTTATTGACTTATGACTTTTTGAAAATG
This sequence comes from Scalesia atractyloides, assembly GCA_947069175.1. Taxonomy (NCBI): domain Eukaryota; kingdom Viridiplantae; phylum Streptophyta; class Magnoliopsida; order Asterales; family Asteraceae; genus Scalesia; species Scalesia atractyloides. The sequence continues at coordinate 58,752,099 of CAMTDV010000030.1, forward strand.
AGTTTAAAAAAATGTTTGGATTAGCTTATGGAAATTCTTTAATTGTGTTTTGAAAAGTTATAAGAAGTTTTAAAAAGTCACAAAATACTAGCTTTTCAAAACTAACTTTTCCTTTTATACAAAAAGTTGTTTAAAAAAGTCATTTTCAATTACCCAAACATTATTTTAATTTATTGGCTTTTTGAAAAAGCAAATAATAAATTAGTTGTTTCAAAAACATCCTCTAAATATGATATATAGTAATGTTAAGTTTTTAAATTTCAAAATTTACACTTATAACTCCTCATTTATAAAAATTTGTAAAATGTCATTTTAACCCTCGTAAGTTTCTAAAGTTTTAGATTTACCTTGTACTTTCTTTCTTTAACAAGAAACACAAATTTCTCACATGCTTGTTTACATATGTATGGAGTACGTACGTATTCTTGCATGTTTCAAATATGTGACTTTTAAAAGGGTGGAGTAAGTGCCCTTAACAAGGTCTTGCTTTCGAATATAACTTTTACTGGTTTTCTATTTTTGACTCCCTTGAATGCTATCTACCGTGTCATTCACTTTAGTGTATTATTAGGATATTGTTTGTTTACGGATAACGATGTTAAAATGTGCTTGAACACGCACTATAATATAAAAATTAAAAATCCTGTTAAGACTATGTAATGCCTTTTAATTAATACATATTACTATGTTTTTTTAATTAATACATATTACTAATTGAAAAAACACCGATTCCGATTCACAGGGGATAGAACAGTAATGTAGTCTCGACCGAGGGATTATCTTCGATTCTCCTTTCTTGATTAATACAATTGGAATCTTCTTAGAATGACCTGCAAAACAATAACAATGTTACTCGTTAAGAGAAGTGGGGTCCTTCTCTTAACCAGGCTCCGGCGTGAGAATAAATATATGTTCTTTCTAGAGAAAGGAAACAAGTGTGTTTAGAGTGACAGAGCGAGAGATCGGATCCTTCAACCCTTGGTGAAGGCATGTTTTTATAACTGAGGGTTGGAGAAGGATATGGGCTAATGGGCCATACGTCGCTTTCAATGAATATCCATTTGGTCCCTCTGACACGACAAGTAGTGAGCGCAGAGGTGAGACTACGATCGTGCGCGGTGATTAGCTATGCGTCGCTTTCCAGATGTACTTGTCTCGTCTGTCGTCAGCCGTTAGTGGAGAGTGAGGAGAGGTGAAATGGCACACGCTGATTGTCTCGTCTGTCGTCAGCCATGATTAGCTACGCGTCGCTTTCCAGATGTACTTGTCTTGTCTGTCGTCAGCCGTTAGTGGAGAGTGAGGAGAGGTGAAATGACACAAGCTGATTGGCCACACATCACTGTCACTTGTACTCTTTGTCCCCTGTACGATTGAGCATCGTGATGATCTTCAAGTATGGTATCTGGTGCACACTGATTGGCTACAGGTCCCCTTCCCCTTGTAAGTTGACATAGTCTCGCGCCTATGGGAGTCGCCCACGGTAGAACCTTGGAACCAGCCTGGTGTTTTTATGATAAGTGTGGGTATGCACTTGTGTGCGCAAGGGCTGGGTGGCGGTCCATGCAGCATTTGGGACCATACCCCTTCATTAATTTGTTTATACTAAAGTTCGAATTTAATAAATACCACCTTAACACAAAGGTCCATCAGAAAACTGTGATTATATATTATCATTTATATAATCGTACAAAAACCAACTGCATCTAGCAGCACTTCACAACTATCGACTTTCAACATTCAATTGAACGTATGGTTGGTTCTATTATTTATTTACAAAATTACCAAAGCTTGTCACTCGATATGTAGATCATGCATGCCCTCTTTTCATAATCCACAGTGTCTTCACAATTTCACCGGCAACCAAACAACTGTATCGACAACCAGAAACAAACAAACGTTCGATCAGGAATATGCAGCACACGAAAACAACCAAAAAAAGAAACAGCAGGATTCTTGCTCATAAATTTCCATTTCCCAATGAAAGAAAACAGAATCATAATTAACATGTGGGATTTTGATACCGGTGTGATTCTAGATATTATTACAAAGATGTAGCATTTCAGTGCTAATTATAAATTTTGAAATAAATGGTCTACTGTGCTTATGCATTTAAATTACAATTTGGGCGATCTTCAACCCGTTTGACTCATTGATTAATTTCTCTTGAGCTAAGTTTTTAAATTTACTAATTTGACCCGTTGGAGATGAAAGTTTGATAAAAAAGGAACAAAACACAAAAACAATAATTATCTTTCAAAAGGAGAACAATCAAGAAAACAAACAATGGGATTCTTGTTGAATAATTTCCATTCCTCAAATGAATTATGAAAGGAAACAATTAAGTCTATTTTTTTGAACGGCAAAAGAAATTTTAATAACACAAGAAAGAAAAAGACTCAGGAAGCTGGCCAACATAGTATGTACTATGTAATGTCTGTGTATTTAAAATCCATTAGGAACATGATTTCTTAAGAAAACAAGTAAATGAAAATCATAATTAAGATGGGGGGAATGGTCAAAATGGGAAATTTTGATGTGGGTGAAAACGGGTCGGGTCAAAATTTTGTTAAAATGTTTTTTTTTTTGATAAATCGTTAACATGTCAAATATATTACAAAGATTATTTAATTTTTTAATAGAGTAAAGTGCATGGATGGTCCCTATAATTTACCAAAAGGCTCCTATTATTCCCACACTTCTAAATCTTATTTTCACACCCCTATATGTATACGGTCCGTATAGAGTTATACGGGCCGTATAACTGATTGTTGCACAAAAAAAATGTCAGATAATATTTTTTTTGTCCACGTATACAGGCCATATAACATATTACGGTCTTTATAGAATGTTATATGACCCATATAATGTTATACGACCCAAAGCTCATATAATGTTATACGACCTGTATAATGTTATACGGCCCGTATAGAATGTTATACGGCCTAATATTTTCTCTATGTATACGGGCCGTATAACATTATACAACCAATATTTGTCATGTCAAATTATTCTATACATTAGGACCCTTACCAAAATTTTGGATTTGGTCTCTGGTTTTCCAAAAGTACAAAGATGGTCTGATAGAATCTGAAATTCAGATTTGATTGAAACAAAAACAAACAAGATAGATAATCCAATTCGAGAAGGATTGAGTCTCCAATTCCAAGGTTAAAGAACCCTAATTTTTATAGAATAAACACCTACCCTAAAACAAGAAATTAAATCTGCTATTAATACTAATTCCTAATAAATGGTTACCAAATTAACTCGCCCACTAATTCCGTTTTCCCCAAATACGTAACTTTTAATGACTGGGTCAACTGGTTACTTCAATGTCAGCTTATGGGCTCACCCAGTTCGGCCCAAACTGATTCAGATCAGAAGGTTCGTATCATGGTCCCTGTGATTTGCACTTTGTGACACATTTGGTCCCCTGCTTTTTCCAAAAGTAATGGATGGTCCCTATGGTTTGCACTTTGTAACACATTTAGTCCCTAACTTGGACATGCTAAAACATTTAGATTTGTTGGCAGGGGACTAAACGCGTTACAAAGTGCAAACCATAGGGACCATCCGTGTACTTTTAAAAAGCTAGGGACCAAATCCAAAATTTTGGTAAACCACAGGGACCATCCTTGTACTTTACTCTTTTTAATAAAATGATTCACAATGTTTATGCATTAAATATATACTTTAACTGATACTCAATCCATTGACTAATTTCTCTCAAGCTGATATCTATAGTTTTACTAATTTGACCAGCTAGAGACAAAATAAGTAACGGGACAATATCGTCATTAGAAGAATTATTACTCCCTAAATGGCCTATTAAAAATCCTGGAAGAATTGTTACTCCCTAAATGGTCAATTAAAATCCTGAATTGCATACACATTATCAATAGTAAGCGAGATTAACGGTAACCTGGTTAATGTAAACTTGGAGTAAACCAAATAGGAGGAGGCCATCGACGCCCGCAATAGAATTCTTGAGGATAACAAGTCAATGCTTCTAAACTGTCGTTTCCTAAATCATAAACACCCAAATCATGATTCCCATTAGCACCATCATAATTCCACTCTGAATAATCATCTGTAAAATATATGCAATCCCTTTTACACCCAGGAAAATCAGAAGCACAAAATGCGAACGAAGAATTCTCCCCTAAAAACAACACGTGTCCATCTAATTCACTCACACCCTCCCACTTTAGCCCGTTCAAAACGAGCTTATACACTTGAAACTCACTAGTTTTATACACGATATCAAGCTTATTCTGATCCATATTGAATTCCAACTCGGTATACCGAGTCACCAACAACAGTTCATCTTTCCAGGTCACTAAATACTGCATATCACCACCAATCTGTCTTTGAGTTTCGAGAAATAACACATCAGGCGTGGGCCCGTTGACATCACATTTCGCAATCGTCCCGTATTTACTCACAGCATAAAAACAATCCTCGTAATAAACCACATCTTCACAATAAGAATTCGCATCATCAATGAACTTCCATCTTTTATCCCCCTTTTTACAATAGGCAAGATCTCCGGTTTGATTCAATATAGCTAACGCATAGTAATCCGCATCTTCATTCGACGGGCTAGAAGAAAAAACCACCTTTTTAATGAAAGAATCACGCATTTCTTTCGAACTACACGTATACACATCATCATCCAAAGTCTTGATTGTGTACTCTCTCCCAGTTTCACCGGGTGCAAAACTGATTACATTTGGGAATGACGACAACGGTGGAAGGTGTTGTTTACATTGTGTTAACGGGTTTACGATAGAAATGTACGGGGTTTCATCAAGCATCACAAGCCATCCATGTGAAGATCCACAACGACGGTGATTGTCAGAATCTTCAGGCAGATTAATCAGGTGGACTTTTCCATCGGAAATACTTAAAAAGCTTCTGAGATTCGATTCGGGATCTTGATTCGTTCTACGTGGAAGCATTAACCATGGGAGTTGACATGGCAGATGTTTAGGGATTTTAGGGACTGAGTCCCGAAAACCTATACATACAGCTCTGAATCGAATGTAATCTTTATGAACTTTCAGTTTCTTCGCGATTGTTTCGAGCAATTCAGGTGGTAAATCTGATAAATCCACCGAATTCGACATAAATTTTACCCCTTCTCCCACAATTTCAATCAATTTTAGAAACCCTTATTTAAAGATACAATTGCATTCAATTTTTTCGGCAAATTTGGGCTCGAAATCAACAAAATTAAACAATCGCCAGCACCAATTGAATGATGGAAACCCTAATTTGAACAACAAAACTGTGTACTCTGATGAATTGGGCGTACCTGAGGATGGAAACCCTAATTTGAAATCAAAACTAAACAATCGGAAGCACCAACTGAATCGTGGAAACCCTAATTTGACGAAACACAATGTAGTGTAATGAAAATTGGGCGTGCCTGAGGATGAAATCGAATGAAAATTAAGCAATTGGTAGCAGCAATTGAAGAACGGAACCTCTAATTAGAAGAAAAGAATGAAATTGGGGATGAAAAAAGGAAGAAAAACGAAGAGAGTGAAGAAGAATCAGAGGGGTGAACCCTAGAAAAGGTGCCCCACTGATCTCATCTTGTTTTCTGTCTCTCTTGTTCTTCTTCTTAATCTTTTTTTTTTCTGATTCAAAGGGGATATGATGAAGAAGATGATGGTTATAACAAGATGATGAATGTATGGATCGCCATTTTAGGCGAAAATAGATGCAATTCTTACACCATCTATAACGGTCATCTAAGATCTTGCTAAATCAATTATTAATTATTGAGTATCAAATAAATTACAAACATAATTCCTAAAATGTTTGATTGGTTATATAAGACCACCGTGGTGGGCGGGCTACCATTCTTTCTCACGTATGCCGGAGAACATCACCACATGAGCTTTAAAATGCGACGTCAGGAGGTGGAGCGTCACCTAACGTGAGGGTGATAGAGAGAGAGGATGTGGTGTTTCCTTTCCTTAACCAATTATGTGGTGCAATGTCACATATTTTTCAACTAACCACAACGTTGCTTGTTAAAAGGTGGATTAGTTAAAAACTCATTGCCTACCCAACCAGGAGTTTCCCTTCCTTAACCAATATCACTTCTCGTCTCCTTGAGTCTTGACCCTGTGTGATATCATATTTGTGATTGTACATTTGTTTTCTAGGGTTTTTAAATTTTAAATCTATATTTGACTTATGTATGTTTTTGTAAGTCAAAAGTTGTTGAATCTACTTCGACAGTCGAAGTTGCTTAATCTATGTTTTACCCGACTTGTTTTGATCCACCTTATTTTTCACACAATCAACTTGTGCCTTCGCCACTAAGTATTTGTTCTAGAAAATCTAGGAATTGTTGTTCAAAAGAAGAGGTTATATAAGTATGACTCACAACCCATGAAACTACCACCCAATACCCATTGCACAAAATCATGTCTTTGTTTCCGATAGATCGAACATGGATGCTTACATGGTTGTCACCCCACATTTGGAAAGTCATGACTTCGCAATTACTTATTACTTTATTATTTTTCTGCTACTAAAAAACACATGAAACACATAGATTCCAAGCAAACGTGTTACATGATTTCATCCACGTACTCATCACCACCTTAAAACACTCCTCCATGAGTTAGCGGTACCAAAAATAATTGGCATGGTATGGTACGGCACAGGTAAATACCGGTATTTGAATGTAAATCAACTAAAATATTGCTACCTTAAATCAACTAAATGTACATGTATAGTCCGTTTGCTATATTTGTAATATGATTTTTTTAATCCCAAACTTTAAAGGATTATATGTTTTAGATCAAATTGTACTTTAAAAACTTATGAAATGACCAATTTTTTACAAGTATAAACCCCATCTTATTAACTAGTATTGTCCCCACCTTAGCCCCTTCCCCCATCACCATCTTTGAACTAAACTCGTCGTCATACATACGTTTCCCCAATCGACTTGCAAGTTTTGGAATAAAGGATAGACAACTAACGAGTTCAATATTTAACCATATTTGATTTCCTTATCATTCAAATTCTCATATATTTGAATGATTAAACCACCAGTCAAATTCACATTAAACCCAAGGAATCTCCAAACATAAAACTATCCTGGAGTAAGAGAGAATGCCATGACTATACGAATAAGATTGGGGGATGGGAACATTGAACATTGTTGCAATTGTTCCTTGTTCCAAACACATGCAAAACCTTCAAAATCCTTGAAACATGACATATTAAAGACAAGGTATCAAGAAACTACATATCACTAGACTAATACTCGAGGATGGTGAGTGAGTCCAACAACAAGATCAACCGAAATCATTTTTTTTATAGATAGAAGGACGAGCGTCATTTAATCTTTCTATTGACCCATGGCAAAACTAATTGAGGACAATGGTCTTTTGTGAAGGAGGAGCAACATTTTTTTGGGTGGGATTCGTAGTAGGAGAAATATTGGTTACTGTTATAAAGTAGTGTACTATAGTGAGAATATCTTATCAGAAATGATCTTAAGATTGGGGTTGGTTTGTTGGATTTTACTAAAGTTTAATAGAAAATCTAATAGCCTTAGTTAGTGTCAAGGACCGAGTGTGTTATTCGCTATCCAATAGTGAAAACTAAAGGCGTAATTACTACAAATAACGGGGCAAAACTATAACATGGACATACCTCAAGTATTATCCATGTACTTTTTTTTTCTTCTAAATATGTTATAATGGACATAAAAGGCCATTTATGTTGTACAACAACCTTACAGTAATAAAAATAATTTTATAAGGTATAGAAAAAACTGAAAGAATCGAGAGAATTCATATTATTTCATTTGTGTATTTTGTTCATACAATATGAATCATATATACGCTAGTCTATTGGCCCAAGCTTCCAATCACGAATATAAAAAATCAAACACAAAGATTTGGAGGCTAACACGTTCGTACTCTTTTATGATTAAACTAAACTCAATAAATAAAACTAAATACATAACCTTGTATTTGTAGTAAACATAAACTAATAGAAATCCAACTCAAACTCTATTTCAATAATTAAAACTAACTAAATAAACATATCTATTAAACAAATTAGTCAAACTATTTAAATAATAAATCAAACAATCATTATCTTGAACCTACTTAAACTTTCAAGATAACCTTCTAATTAGAATTATATTTAATTCACCCCTCAATTCTGATTTACACATGCTTACATCCGCATCGTTATCGACAACTTCGATTCCTTGATCATGTTTAACATCCCTCTTCATGGGTCACCAGAACAACCCGTTCTTGACCACCGATCAAAGAAAAAACAAGCCCCCCACTTTTACCGTTTTATTATTTTCTTGCTATTCACGACAAGATTCAAAGCCTCCCGCTTTGACAAATATTTTTCCATCGGTCTACCCGTAAATTCGGATCAGATACTCCTGCAAAAATAACAACCTACACCGGTTACTCTGTTTCTTATCCTTGGTGGGAAGAACCAGGTCTTGATCTTACCTGATTGAAAGTTGCTAATTTGTGAAGCTTATCACCACGGAATTGAACTGATCACGTGTAACCACCACCTTCCCAACAGTACTCCTCATGACACACACCCATAACCCAAACCACTGTGCTCCAAGCCTCTTGGAAACTTTCATGTACTTGAAAGAAAACCGCATTACAATTATCGACCCATAACGCGGGTATTTATAGGTATTAGAAATTTGTGACTCAAGCATCCTAATTCTACTTTCATTATTACCCCTATAAGTCTTGGATAATAATAATTCGAATTACAGATAATTATCCCAACTTGATAAATATCCTAACCCAATGTGCTTACTCCATCTTAATCGACCCACCTCGGCTCGGTCTTCATCTTCATACGGTTAATCACCATGCAAAAGTCTTCATGATAAACTCCTTTGACATGAGCCCACCAAGTACAAGACTTTTTTCCCCTTGCATTTACTTTCCCAGATACTCATGGCCCCAAACCAAATGCTCAATTAATATTGAGTGTTACTAAATGTACCTTCTGCCTTCACCATTATAGTATTATCACCATTATAGTATTATTATGTAACATTTATCGTTCAAAAAAAAAAACTAAATGTACCTTCTTCCTCTACAAGTTGTAATCCCTGGTAGGGGAGGGGGTGCATTTAAAACAAACCTTAAATTCCACACTTCACCTATAGCCATTATTTCTTCGAACTTAAATTGCATATACTAATTTGTGAAAATGAACTTAAAGTATGATAAAAAATCGCTGACTGCGACATCTGTGCCTTTTCAATCCTTGCACGATTTCGAACTCTCAAAAAATTTTCTGAGAGTAATACGTAAACTGTTACTCAAACGTAATCAGTTTAATGCAACGTACGCTATGGAACAAGGACATAAGCTACACATACCCTAAATACCCTTTACATAACTTAGATATAAGTCTTGAAGGGTTAGGTATGACAAAAACACACTTATACTAGTCTAGTGACTATTTTCGACAAACTACGAAAGTCTGTTGGTCATATTCAAGATACGAACCATGTGTACCAATCCAAATATTTTTGTATTCAATAAAATCTTGTATTTTATTGATAAGAATGCAAAAATGTCAATCGTTGCGCAATTTCGATCATTTTCGTGTTCGTTAAAGTGTTTTACGTGATTTTGCGAAACACTTAACCGTACAACCGAAACGAACCGACATCCACGATATTTTTGGCAAAGTCCAAGTTACATATGCCTTAACACCTTTATAGAGCCTAAAAATTAGGTTACAAGGGGTTAAAAGTGACAAAACGCGATGAAACAAGTCCAAGGGCCAAACTTGTCAAATTTCAAATTTTTTGCCCCTGCCAGGGCCTTACAGACCATAAGGGGTGCCCCCATACGGACCGTAAGGGGTGCCCAGCATAACAAATTTGCTACCAGCCTCTTGTTTCATGCCTTGGAGCCCAAGAACTTGATTTCCAGCTTTGTTCTTGCAAATGACAAGTGTTAGGACCTCCCTCCTCATCATGCCACCTCCATGAACACTTGTGATGATCTTGTGGACTCCTAAACACTATGAATAACCTTGATCTTCATCCATTTTCACTTTCTCATTCACAAATTCTTTCTCTCACTCTCTTGGAGCTTGTTTCCAGCCTTTGGAAGCCTCCTACTGAGCTCTTAAGTGTTCTTTAACACAAGTAAGTTCTCACTCCTAGTCTATTTCATTTATTTTCCCTATTTTGAGCCAAAAGTAAAAAAGTTGACTTTCTGTTTGACTTTCGTTCGACCATAATTGGTCAAGTCAAAGTTCAATTGAACTTTGCAACGTGATCGTAATCATGAAGGTATTAATCCCTTGCGATTGCACCTTCGAATTATCACGTTTAATAGTCGAAGTACGAGTCAAAGTTTCGGTCAAAGATGCACAAAATTGCATTTTAGACGAAACTATTTTCGAGTATTAAAACTCCAAGTTGTGATACCAAATAATTTTTATAACTTAGCTAGACATGTTTCACTCGTTACTTCAAGTTTAGTGCTTTATTTTGGGTCGTAAGTCAAGCGGTTTGACCATCGCTTTGACTTTCGAATCCGACCAGTTTGGTCGATCTTTGGATTCGACCAAGCGCATTTTTAGGACCACATTTGTATATGGAATAAACCTTTGAGGTTATACCTTATGGTCTTGTAAGTTTGGTTAGTTATGTGATGAGTTGCTTATATGTTCTTTTAAATTGACCAAACTACCCTTTTTGCACATAGTTTGACTTTAAGCATATGTAACTAAAGTTTTGACATCTAAACTGATGTATAACATAATCAAACTTGTTTTGGCATGAAATATTTATGATATAACATATTTGACCATCCGAACTAATAATTACGCTTATAACCCGTTAAAGTAGCGTAAACTACCTTAACGAGTCATAACGGGTCAAAAGCACTTAGGATCTCTTTCTAATCAGAATGTTTATTAAACCATATCATGTGAGTCTCAACACTCATTTGATTTGTAAGACTTCATTATATCCGAATCCTCCGACTAAAGTCTTGACACTAACATAGTTATCTGACACATTAGGACACGTTTGAAGCTTTATTTATTCCTTTGATTCGTGGACACTTTCACAATCCCAAGTGAGTACATAGTTCCCCTATTTTATGTTTTCTAAATGTTTTGGGGTGACTCATATGTGCTAATCTGTTTTCTAGTTTTCAAAACAAAGTCTATGGTTTATATATACAATACGGTTTCAATAATGTGAACAACTTGGTGGTGCGTTATCCATAACATGAATGACATTCATTAGCTTTGGCCGAGCCGACCAGTAGTATGTTATGGTACCATAAGACTGACAATCCCGTTACCAAAATCCCCGGTGTTTATGGGGAAGTTTGGGAAACGACCGAAACTGTATTTTTAACAAACCCTTTGGTGGATTGTTAGTCGATTTAAAGAGACCCTTTGGTGGTCTAGACGAGTCATCATAGGTTTGAATGTATTCATTAAAGAACGACCACAGTTTTCACAATTAAAACACGGACGATTGGTTTATAACACAGGCGAATGGTTTATAATACGGACGATGGTTTAGAACACGAACGATTTGACGATTGGTTTATGGTAAGTGATTTAGATAACGAGACGTGTGTAATATGATAAAAGCATGGTGGATACGCAGCTGATACTTCCTATATATAAATGCTTTTATCGTATTACATATCGTAACGTTATCCAAATCACTTGGGCAAATGGTTTTGAATAATGTCCCGCAACGATTTTCACTTAAAGAGATAAACCATACGAAGTTTTCTTTTAAATCGATTTATTACTCGGTTTTACAAAAGAAATGTTTTTGGTCAAGATTCATGGCTACAAGGTTTTCTTTTACTTATATCAACTGGTTAAGTTGGTTAAATATATTGCAACATAAAACACTTTTTGATTTCAAGGTTCGTACTCGTCGACTCTCGAAGTCGGACGATGTATTGCAATATGAATACAAAGCCATGAATTTGACACACAAAACCTATGTACTCGCCAATTTTTTATGCTGACTGCCTTTTCACATATGTTTCAGGAGCCATTGTTTGTTGATTTGGTTACATACTTCAATAGGATGGACGCGGGCCTTAGTGACTTTAAAACGTGAAAGACATATTTGATTGTATTTAATTTCCATTATCCCAAGACAATGTATTCTATTAATGCAATAAAATGAAACTTCAAATTCCATGTGTGTGAAACAATTCCTGTAACGTTACTCCCTGATGTTTCCATCGCGGTTTGTTGTTTTACGCGATCGGGGTGTTACCGAGATTGGTATCAGAGCTCATGGTTATAGGGAATTAGGTTATTAGTAATGCTTTGACCTAGACTATAACCTTCCTAGGACCCTAACGCAAGTTATCTTGCGTTTAGATTCTTAATACAATACCAGCACCTATTCTTAGGTGATTACCAAAAACAAAGCATAATACATCCTTGAAAACCCAATTTTTCCAAAACTTCACAAGACGTCATCTATCCTTTGATGATTTGTTTTTGGGCTTTATGCCTTCAAAGTTTTCAAAATCCCGTCAAAGTTTGGGCTTTAATAATGTGAAAACATGCAATCTGGAAGGGTGGATGCCTGTACCCTGAGTTTTCTGTCTAAGGCTAGAGTGTTTCATATAAATCCGCATTATCGGGAACTTTTGGGGTGAGTGTCCACTTATAGGCTAAAGCATGTCTTCGCGATACATTATAAAGACCCATTTACTTTGATTAGTCACTGTGTCGTTTGTTTGTTTTAAGTAATGAACAAATGATCACAATCCTTTTGCTTCGTCGATATTTTTAACATTCAATTTTGATTATCCTTATCAATCTAATTCGTTTTTCTCATATTTTACCCCTCTCTTTAAGATGCCTCCTCTACGCAACAATGCCTAAGTAACAGATTTGGCTACTAAAGTCGCCCAACAAATAGGCTTACTACTGGGTGGAACCATTTAGTTGTAGCTATATCCAGTGTTGATGATAAGACTACTCCTAAGGACCAAAGAAAACAAAGCCAAGCCTTCTAATAATTCAAGGAAGCGTAAAGCTTCAAAGAATTTACTAGTGATTGCTCCAATTCCACTTAATCAAGTGGGACCTAATCAAGTGGCCCCACCACCCGCTAAGAAGCCATACAGAGGAAGCGCCTCTGTGCAATCAATGTAACCTTCATCACTATGCCAGTGTCCTTTGCCGAAAATGTTCAAACTGTGGACGTTTTGGTCATACAGCTAATGTCTGTCGTTTAGCCACTACGCCAAACCAAGCTATGGTAGTTCCTACTCAACTTATCGTAACCCCTCATGCGATACCTGTTTGTCCTAACTACCCACATGGAATTTGCTTCAATTGTGGTTATCCTAATCTCTTCAATTAACCTAGGCTAGCAAATGACGACTCAACGTATGAACACAAGATTTACACTGGCAATGTCAAGGCTTGCGCTAATGTCAAAATAACACTTAAACTTTTATGTTTTCTGTTTATTATCCAAGAACTTTGAAACACTTTGGTTGTTTTATAAATAAACCTTGTTGTTCCCATTTTAATTACGAAACTAGTATGATACATGTATGTGTGACATACCGTTACAATACCGACACCAAGGATATGGTTCTTGCAAATCAAACTACTATTGTGGTTTCTTCGATTTTTGAAATCACTTGCGATCTCTACGAAAATCATATGTACTCGATTCCCCTGAGAAACAAAGAACGAGGCACAAGTTAAAATCCTTAATGGATATTCAAAGTACTACCTTATAATCCTTAAACAAGATTTCTAAGCGTACTTTCACAAGGCCTTGATTGGTCTCATACAACATGTTTTGTACAAGTTTTGAGACGAAAGAAAACACAAATACCAAGTCCATGATTGATCTTCCTATACAAATAGTTAGATCTCTAGATCCCAAAGTACTGTCCTTAATCCTTAATGGGCTTTTCTATATAAATAGTTAGACCCTGGATTTTAAGGTACTATCCCAAACATTATTTAATTCACCTGTTTTCTTGAATTTAGTTGTTTAATTTTCCCCACACATCACAAAATGAACCATGCGGACTATGCAAAGAATTGAGTAATTATAGGTGGACACATAATTATAAAAATCCGGTGCATAAAAACCATAGTAAGTTTTGTCATATGTGATTTCATAGGACCTATAGTGATACATTTAAACCATACATTCATAACATTCACCTTCCAATCAAATTTTCACTTACACTTTCCATCTCCAACTTCGAACTACACATAAGTTTCCTATATAGTCTTCATAGGGAACCCTATAAACATCCTTCCATCCTATTATTCAATACTCTAATACTTTCCCTTTTCAATTCACACCCTTTTCGAATTCATAGGCTCTAAAGGCAAAACATCAACATTCTTTCGATTTGCTTGAACAACCAAAAGTGCGGTGTAGAAGTGAGATAACATTGCCATAGATCTCACCACTAAAATCATCGCACACATCTAAAAGTTATGATGCCATTTAGGTAATCATTGACCATCTAACTATGCCAGCACACTTTTTGTCGATTTATGAGGATTTCCTCTGCTAGCAAACTTGCTAAGATTTATGTCAATGAGATTACATCATGTCATCGTGTTCCTTCAACATCATAACAAATCGTGACACTCGTTTCTCATCTCATTTTTTTGGAAAACCATGCAATCTGCCATGGGAACCAAACAAATCTGAGCACTGCTTACCATCCTCATACAGATAGACAAACCAAAAGAACAATCCAAACACTTGAAAACATACTTAGAGCTTATGTTGATGGACTTGGGTGGTAGTTGAGATTCGCATCTACCTTTGATCGAATTCTCCTACAACAACAATTATCACCAGTATTAATATGGCTCCTTTCGAAGCTCTTTATGGTCGAAAATGTCGTTCACATATCGGTTGGAATGAAGTTGGTAAAGCTCAGTTCACCGGACCTAAACTCATTCAAGACACAACAGACAAAGTCAAGAAAATTCGCGATAACCTTTTGACAACTAGAAGCCATCAAAAGAGTTATACAAACAAGCGACACAAGCCCTTGGAATTCCAAGTCAGTGATCACGTCCTTCTCAAGGTATCCCCTTGGAAAGGTGTGGTTAGATTTGGAAAGAAAGGAAAAATTGCACCACGATATGTTGGACCATTCAAGATCATTGAGAGAATCGGAAAGGTGAACTACGGACGAGCTACCTCCAAAACTTGGAAATATTCACCCAATATTCCACTGTCCAATTTGAAAAAGTGTTTAGCCGATACAAACCTCCACATCCCCCTCGACGAAATTCACGTTGATGACACTATACACTTTGTCGAGAAATCTGTGGAGATATTAGACCGTGAAGTCAAGAAACTCAAGCGTAGACGAATAACGATAGTTAAAGTTCGCGGGAATCCAACCGTGGCCCAAAATTTACTTGGGAACGAGAGGATCAAATGAAAGCGAAATACCCACATCTGTTTTCACAAGTTTCCTCTAATAAAATTTCAGGAAGAAATTTCCTAAAGTAGGGAGACTGTGACATTTGTGGGTTTTAATCCTTGCACGATTTTGAACTCTCAAAAAACTTTCCTGAGAGTAATACGTAACTTGTTACTCAAATATAATCAGTTTAATGCAACATACACTCCGGAACAAGGACATAAGCTACACATACCCTAAATACCCTTACATAACTTAGATATAAGTCTTACAGGGTTAGGTATGACAAAAACACGCTTATACAAGTCCAGTAACTATTTTCGACAAACTGCGAAAGTCTGTTGGTCCGTATTCAAGATACGAACCATGTGTACCAATCCAAATATTTTTGTATTCAATAAAATCTTGTCTTTTTTGATAAGAATGCAAAAATTCAATCGTTGCGCAATTTCGATCATTTTCATATTCGTTAAAGCGTTTTACGTGATTTTGCTAAACGCGTAACCGTACAACCAAACGAACCGACATCCATGATATTTCCGGGCAAAATCCAAGTTACATATGCCTTAACATCTTTATAGAGCCTAAAAATTAGGTTAAAGGGGGTTAAAGTGACAAAAGCGACGAAACAAGTCCACGGGCCAAATTAGCCAAATTTCAATGTTTTTGCGCCTGCCAGGGCCATAGGACAGTAGAGGTGCCCCCATACAGACCGTACAGCAGATTTGCTAGCAGCCTTTGTTTCATGCCTTGGAGCCCAAGAACTCGAATTTCCAGCTTTGTTCTTGCAAATGACAAGTGTTAGGACCTCCCTCCTGATCATGCCACCTCCATGGACACTTGTGATGATCTTGTGGACTCCTAAACACTATAACAACCTTTACTTCATCCATTTTCACTTACTCATTCACAAATTCTTTCTCCCACTCTCTTGGAGCTTGTTTCCTGCCTTTGGAAGCCTCATACTGAGCTCTTAAGTGTTCTTTAACACAAGTAAGTTCTCACTCCTAGTCTATTTCATTTATTTTCCCTATTTTGAGCCAAAAGTCAAAAATTTGACTTTCTGTTTGACTTTGGTTCTGACCATAATTGGTCAAGTCAAAGTTCAATTGAACTTTGCAACGTGATCGTAATCATGAAGGTATTAATCCCTTGCGATTGCACCTTCTAATTATCACGTTTAATAGTCGAGTGACAGTCAAAGTTTCGGTCAAAGATGCACATAATGTGCATTTTATGACGAAACTATTTTTGGGTATTAAAACTACAAGTTTTGATACCGAATCATTTTTATACCTTAGTTAGACATGTTTCAACATGTCTAACTCGTCACTTCAAGTTTAGTGCTTTATTTTGGGTCGTAAGTCGAGCGGTTTGACCACCGCTTTGACTTTCAAATCCGACCCGTTTGGTCGATCTTTGGATTCGACCAAGCACATTTTTAGGACCATAGTTTATAGGGAATAACCCTCTGAGGTTATACCTTATGGTCTTGTAAGTTTGGTTAATTATGTGATGAGTTGCTTATATGTTCTTTTAAATTGACCAAATACCTTTTTTGCGCATAAATTGACTTTAAGCATATGTAACCAAAGTTTTGACATCTAAAATGATGTTACAACATAATTAAACTTGTTTTGTGTGAAAGACTCATCATATAACATATTTGACCATCCGAACTAATAATTACGCTTATAACCCGTTAAAGTAGCGTAAACTACCTTAACGAGTCATAACGGGTCAAAAGCACTTAGGATCTCTTTCTAATCAGAATGTTGAGCTTATTAAACCATATCATGTGAGTCTCAACACTCATTTGATTTGTAAGACTTCATTGTATCCGAATCCTCCGACTAAAGTCTCGACACTAACATAGTTATCTGACACATTAGGACACGTTTGAAGCTTTATTTATTCCTTTGATTCGAGGACACTTTCACAATCCCAAGTGAGTACATAGTTCCCCTATTTTATGTTTTCTAAATGTTTGGGGTGACTCATATGTGCTAATCTGTTTTCTAGTTTTCAAAACAAAGTCTATGGTTTATATATCAATATGATTTCAATAATGTGACCAACTTGTTGGTGCGTTATCCATAACACGAATGACATTCATCAGCTTTGGCCGAGTCGACCAGTAGTATGTTATGGTACCATAGGACTGACAATCCCGTTACCAAAATTCTCGGTGTTTGTGGGGGAAGTTTGGGGAACGATATAAACTGTATTTTTAACAAACCCTTTGGTGGTTTGTTAGTTGATTTAAAGAGACCCTTTGGTGGTCTAGACGAGTCATCACAGGTTTGAATGTATTCATTAAAGAACGACCATCGTTTTCACAATTAAAACAGGGACGTTTGGTTTATGACACGGACGATTGGTTTATAAAACGGACGAATGGTTTATAACACTGACGAATGGTTTATAACACGACGATTGGTTTATAACATGGAGGGATTTGACAAATTGGTTTATGGTAAGTGATTTAGATAACGAGACATGTGCAATATGATAAAAGCATGGTTGATACGCCGCTGGTACTTCCTATATATAAATGCTTTTATCATATTACATATCGTAACGTTATCTGAATCACTTGGATAAATGGTTTTGAATAATGCCACGCTAACGATTTTCACTTAAATATATAAACCATACGAAGTTTTCGTTTAAATTGATTTATTACTCGATTTTACAAAAGAAATGTTTTTGGTCAAGATTCATGGCTACTAGGTTTTCTTTTACTTATATCAACTTGTTAAGTTGGTTAAATATATTGCAATATCAAACACTTTTTGATTTCAAGGTTCATACTCGTTGACTTTTGAAGTCGGACGAGGTATTGCAATATGAATACAAAGCCATGAATTTGACACACAAAACCTATGTACTCGCCAACTTTTTATGCTGACTGTCTTTTCACATATGTTTCAGTAGCCATTGTTTGTTGATTTGGTTACATACTTCAATAGGATGGATGCGGGCCTTAGTGACTTTAAAACTTGAAAGACAAATTTGATTGTATTTAATTTCCATTATCCCAAGACAATGTATTCTATTAATGCAATAAAATGAAACTTTAAATTCCATGTGTTGTGAAACAATTTCTGTAACGTGACTCCCTGGTGTTTCCGTCGCGGTTTGTGTGTTTTACACGATCGGAGCGTTACATGACTTAGTTAGACCTACGGACAAAAAGCAACTATTCAAAATCCTTTCTTTCTTCGTTTTCCTTTTCATATTTTCTACTTCGATACTCAAAATAATTATAAAGGGATAAACTTACTAGTTGATCCTTTATTCATCTTCATCTTCCCTGGTCGAGTTCGGCATAATACATCTTGAGCATGTGACTAGGCTCGAATACAAATTATAAGCTCAGGCTTCCAATCACGAATATACAAGATGAAACACAAACGGTTTGGAGACTAACGCGTCCCATACTCTTTTATTATTAAACTAAACACTGCACATAACCTACTCTTTTATTATTAAATACATAACCTTGTATTTATAATAAACATAAACTAATTCTAACGCTGCTAAATTCTATTTAAATAACTAAATAAACTAACTAGATAATCCAATCTATTAAACAACTTAGTTAAACTATTTAAATAATAAATCAAGCCATCTTAATCTTGAACTCTCTTAAAGTTCAAGATAATCTTCAAATCAGAATTATGCTGTTGGAAATCATGCCCTTGACGAATACGCAACACGACTGTTCGACTCTTTTTATTATTTATCAATGATAGCACACTAATACAATAACCTTAACCCTGTATTTATATATAGTGCTAATCCCATACAACTCTATTTTAAATAATAAATATTATCTAGATAAACCGATCTAATAAAACAAAAAATATCTTTAATTCAATATACAAGACACAATAATAATTCATCATGATTATCTGTAACCGTCTTGATATTTATCTCCTTAATTCAAGATTAGTTTTTCCATTTTCCCTTAATCTTGAATTGGACCCGTTTATTTACATCTACACCGTTATCAACAACTTCAGTCTGTTGACCAAGCTTAAAATCCCTCTTCCCAGGTCACCAGAATTACCCCGTTCTTGACCACCGATCAAAGAACAAAACAAGTTTCCCGCTTCTTCCATTTTCTTCTTTCTTTGCTAGACGCGACAAGATTCAAAGCCTCCCACATTGACGAATCTTCTTCCGTCCGCATATCCGTAAATTCCGATCGAATACATTTGCCAATATAAACAACATACACCGGTTTTTCCATTCTTATCCTTGGCTGAAGGACATGGTCTTGATCTAACATGGATTGAAAAGTGCTAATGCTATGAAGTTTACCACCACCGAAACGTACTAAACTAATCACCTGTCACCACCGTCTTCCGAGCGGTACTCCTCGTGACACCCGCTGACCCGAACAACATTCCTTGAATAAACCAACTTATTTAACCCAATGACTTTGAACCTTACTCATTTAATCAATCTTCGGTAACGATCAAACCTCCTCGTTCAATCTCTAATAAAAAGTAGGTCAAACCTATTAAGAAACGAACAAGGCCTCTTTGCAATTTACCAGTTCTCGAACAATTTCCAACTTGAAACCTGATAAAAACCGAACACTGCCCGATCCGAGTAGAACCCACCTGGTTACGCTTTGCGATTGCTGTCGAACGAACAACCTACTCGTTGCCCACTATCATAACAGTTCCACGTCGCTATTCCGACGTACCAGTACCGCCAATCTTAACGGACTTTATTAAAATTTTTGCAAAGTTCTTTTAATCCTAAATTCCTCATGCAAAAACAAAAAAAAATGCACTAGCCCAATCTCATGCTTTAGCCACCATGGAAGTTCCAAGCATATGTACAAGGAAAACAAATCAACATGAAATAGAACAAATATTTTTCCTCACCAAAAATAGTTATAATTACCTCCGCCTTGAATGTGAAAATATTTCAACAGGACATGCAAACCATCCATCTCAATTTTCCAGCCGCTAGTTTCACCACCGTTGCAGCCCGGCGAGGGGTTACATCCCCTTCTTCGAAAACGACTATTAAACCGTCGAGCTCTTATACCAATTGTTGGAAATCAAACCCTTGAAGGAACACACAAACACAATATTTTAACGATCTGTTCGACTCTTTTGTTATTTATCAATGAGATCACACCACTATAATAACCTTAACCAACTATTTATATTAAACTGTTCTAGTCCTAACCCGACTTAAACTTATTTTAAATAATAAAATATTAACTAGATAAACCTATCTAATAAAACCAACAATTACCTTTAGTTTAAATATACAAGACATAATAAATAATTCACAATAATTATCTATAAAACATCTTAATATTTATCTTCTTAATATAAGATTAATCTCTTAATATCTTTTATAATCAATACAATAAACAAAAGGTTAATGAAACCTTAGTAAGCACTTTACAATTACAAAGTAGTATTGATAACCGCTTTATATATATATATATATATATATATATATATATATATAAAAACAGGATGACCAATTAGTTACAGGAGATTTGGTCTTCTTTTTTATAATGATTTTTGACGCGGTGTGAGTGTGGTATAATTTTTAATATATTTTTAAGTACTTTTACTCTTTTATCAAGTTTTTAATTTATAAAACACAATATAACACTATCACTTTTTAATATATTTTTAAGTACTTTTACTCTTTTATCAAGTTTTTAATTTATAAAACACAATATAACACTATCACTCTCAACAACACCTTAGGGCAAGTGCACCCATTGTTGACGTAATGTAGTGATGACAAGATACCAGGTTGTCCAAGGACACAAGAGCTTTTAATACTAGAATATCGCCAACGTCTAAGCTAACCAAATTTTGAGAAAAGATTTTTAATAATTAAAATTAAAGAAAGAAACTAGAATAATAAAGAAACAAATAGACAAGATAAAATCACTTGTTTCCGACTTATCTTTTACGTATTCTTTGATGATTTCTACACTTTGGGTTTTTTAAGAGATTATCTTAGTTATAGTGGCATGTCCCTCTTTTGGAGACAACACTACCATCAGCCATATTGGTATGAGTCAGCAGGGATACAGTCCCACAAGGCCATGATATTAAAGACAATTAAGTAAGTTATTAATGCAAAATGTGGCATGTCCCTCTTTTGGAGTCGACGCTACCCTCGGCCATAGTGGTTTGAGTTAGCAGGGATACAATCCCGCAAGGACGGTTTAAAGTTTAATAGTAGTTTATTTATAAGGGTTTCATGTAACATTTGTCAAAAACGGGTTTCCAAACCCGCTCCGTTTTGTAACCGAATATCAAGTTATAAATGTCACGTTGCGTATTTATGTCCATTTTAATTTTTATGATGCATAATTAATAAACAAACTAAACTATAAAAGTTATACTTGATAAAAAGTAAAAATAAAATAATTAAAAAGAAAATGAGGCTGCCGGGACTCGAACCCGGGTCAGCCGGGTTTTGAAACTCAAAGCCTTATCACACACACACATAACCACTCCACCACTTGTTGTTTTCTGTCAACTCTAGGAAACAAATAAATTTTATAGTCAATCATAGATCAACCGGTTGCGCCAAACTGAAAACCGTAATCGGCTATTCAACCGTCCAAAACGTTTGAGTAATCGCGAATTCTGGTTTATAACCGATGCACCGACGATCCTAATCAATTCGGACTTGAATTAACTTAAATTTTGATGATGATCGGTTTTATAACCGAAGATATTCAATATCTGATTTACGCCCACAATTGCTTCCTCTCTCGACTCAAAATCATTCTACAAACCTGCAATTTCACTTTTGTTATACATTCAGTTCATCAGAAAGGTTTTTTTTAACTCGCCGGAAAATCTCTGCAAGTCGCCGGAAAACCGAGACCTTCATTAATACAGTAAATACTTCGACTATTTCAGTTTCAATCCGTTGTTAGACTGTTACTAACTTCAAACCAACGATCAGAATCAATCCCAGACGACATAGCCGGAATATTCAGCTCTCGCCGGAAAACTTCTGGAATTTCCAATCTCACGCGGTGAATCGGTATGAACATTCAAAACCTCTGTTAATCCTTGTTTAGTACCTCACTTTCATAACTAATCAATCAAATTTGGTAATTGACCCGAACAGAGGAAGCTCATAATCAGAGCCGACGATCCTTGCCGGAGTTTCGAGAACGACGACCTGTTCCGGTACTTTCTTTCCCCAAACCTTCTCCGTTCATCACCTTTCAACTTGTTCATATTATTCGTTAACTGAATTAAACAAATAACAGCGAGATAACAGTTGTCTGTGTTATAGACGAAGAAGACGAAGTAGTAGATGATATTAAGATTAATTAAAATGGATATTGTAAACGGGTTAGACACACAGTCCAGCGGTGGACTGTGTGCACATACAAATCACACGCCGCGAGTTCGATCCTTGACACACGTATACCTCGTAATTAAAATGTTCTTTTTTTCTAAATGAACCGGATCCTTTTCGCAATTAGATGTTAAGTATAATAAAAATCTGTATATTAAACAAGTTAGACACACAGTCCAGCGGTGGACTGTGTGTAACGATAAAGCACAGGTCCTGGGTTCGAGACCTGTTAGTGACACCGGTTCGATGATTTAAAATATTTTTGAAAATAAAAGAATTTTAATAAACTGAGTTAGTATATAAGTATAATTAAAAACAGAATTATTTCAGGTTAGACACGTAGCTCAGTTGGTAGAGCTGCGTGCACGCGAACGGGAGGTCTCGGGTTCGAGCCTCACCCGGCGCATACATTTACACAATAAAACCGGTCAACAAGTCAAACGGTCAACGGTCAACGATCAATGCAAAAGTCAACATATTTTTATATTTTTATTTATTTAATTTAATTTAAAAATCAATTAAAAATACTTAAAAATAATGTTTTTAAAGTTAGGAAATTGCCTTAAACTCACCAAAAATATATCTAAAAAATCCTATTAAAATTATCAATAAAATCCACTCATTTACTATTTTTTCCGTTATTATTTAGGTTAGTTAATACTCGTTGTTCAATCCTTCCAACTCGTGCGCATCTCATCATCTCCAACCAAACGCACCCAATGTGAGTGAATCTTTACAAATTCCCCGTTTTAATCACGTTTTTTGGGTGTATCATGTGTCTTGCCATTTATTATATTTAAATCATTGTGCATACATCATATCATGAACAAATGTGTATTCAGCTTGTTTCAACTGTTTGTGTGGTTATTGTTAGATTTAATTTATTATTTTCAGTACATGCAATTTCATAGGCCGCCGCTCCCCATTACATTATGAGCGTTGAGCATGTTCCCCATTACATTATGAGCGTGAACCTGGCGTGCCAACATACGATCGGCTCCGTTTGATTGAGCCTTGATCGCACAGACATTTATCATTTTCAGTACATGCAATACGATCAGCTCCGTTTGATTGAGCCTTGATCGCACAGTTTCATTCATGTTATATATTTATGCAAGTTGATATGTTATTGTATGCTGTTGGTATGTTATTGTATGTTATTGTATGTTATAGTTTGTGGTTGTTATTGCTACTGTTTGATTATTTACATTTGCTCACTTATGATTATTGCACAATTTTTCTTTGATAAAATAACAAGAAAATCAATAATAAATGTTTATCTAACAAGGTTCACTCGCCAACTTATGTTGACCTAAAAACCCCCATTTTTACACATGATACAGGTGAACCAGCTGCAGCAAGAAACACATAGGATTGGCCTAGAAGAATAAAATGATTTAGAGCTTGGAATTGTTTAGTTGGTTATTTTTCTTTGTATTTGTATGGACATGCTTGGATTATTGAGAATGTAATTTTGACTTTAATAAATATGAAACATATTAGTAAATATCATGAGCTTTGGTGATAACCCAATTATGCCCCGACTCTTATTCCGCTGCGGGTCGGGGTGTGACAGATTGGTATCAGAGCCATGACTATAGGGATATAGGATAGGTTTTAGACCCTTAGAGCCTATACTATAGTTGATTAAAAATTTTTAAGATTTTTGTGTGTTACATGCCAAATTTCATGATGTTTATATGTTTTATGTTAAATGTTACATTCAATGTTATGCAAGCATGTTCATAAGTATATATTATCATATAATGCCTATCATGAATCATATTCTCATAACATATCATATCCATGAAAGCACACACCACATCATTTTCATGATTGCTTTTACAATGATTTTTGTATTTTCAAATCTCATCAAAGTGAGTTCTCATGACCGGCATGTAGTAACTGGAAGGGTACCAGTACCGGTAGTCGGAACGTCCTGTCTAGGCTGGCATTCGTATAAATCCAAAATAAAGGACCAGTTTGCCTACCTGGGGACTAACGATGAGAGTACGAAGTACCTATTAGGCCAAAGCATGCTATACCAAACGTCGTGTGAACTAACCCCACTTTGAGTTGTCACTGTGTCTACACCTGGACACATTCCGACCATACATCTCGTAAACATATTTTGTGGTTTGCATTCGGGTGATGCGAGTGTTAAATCGCCAATACTAATGTGAATCCTACCAAGCCAATAGTCATGGGGGCCCACATGACTATACAGGTGAAGGTATGGGGGACATTTGAGACCCAACATGAGCAAACCCAAGACATCCTATGGATGTAGTTGCATTATTGATATTTATGTTATTTTCATTTTCTTTGAGACACATGATACCTAAAAAGACTCCATAAACTCACAATCTTCTTATGTATGTTCCTGTAGATGTCGTCTAGACAACAACGAGGGGGTAGAAAATCAGGAAGGTCACACGAACGCTTGGCCACTCAAATCGCAAAACAAATGGCCACGGTACTTCCTGACATTGTGGTTCAAGTACAACAAGCTCTCGCCACAAATCCCACCAATCCTCCCCAGCAAAAGACCAGAACATCGGCAACCCTCCTACCAACAAGTGCTCATATAAACATTTCAAGTCTTGCGATCCTCCGAAATTTGAAGGGACCGAAGGTGTCACTGCTCTCCTCCACTGGTTTGAGGAAATGGAAAACACTTTCCTCAATTGCGATTGTCCCGAGGATCGCAAGGTACGTTACTCAACCGGGAGACTATTTGGAGTAGCCCTGACCTGGTGGAACACAGAGAAGGGTAAGAGAGGAGTCGAAGATGCTATGACCTTAACATGGGAAGAGTTAAGGGAAATAATGACAAGGCACTTCTGTCCAAGAAGCGAAATCAAGAAGTTGGAAGATGAATTCCACTCGTTAAAACAAAAGGAAGGAGATCATACTTCCTACAACAAAAGGTTTCTAGAGTTGAACCAAATGATCCCCAACTTGTTCACACCAGTGTACCGCTTGGTGGAACACTACATTCGAGGCCTTCCCTCAAAAATTCAAGACTCAGTTCTAAGCACTTCGCCTGCGACACTTGAAGCCGCGATGGAACTAGCTACCGAACTCACCGAAAATCGCATTCGAAACGGTAAATTCAAAGAGGAGAAAAAGAAAGCCCCCATTGAGGCTCAAACTTCAAACCATTCTGGTTCCTCTTCGAAGTTTACTGGTAAAAGGAATCGAAACACAAGAAACTTTGCTGTCACACAAGCAAATTTCCCTATCCCTGCTGCACCCATCACTCAAGTTGCCCCTTCACCTGCACCATATAAAAAGCCATACTCCGGCCCATTACCAAAATGTAACCGTTGCCAATACCATCACCTTCCTGATCATCCCTGCCAACATTGCACTGGCTGTGGTCCCGCAGGTCATACTGTTCAAACCTGTCGCATACCTCAACGAACGAACCGCCACCAGCCTTCAACCCAAACCCACCAACAAATAATGGGTCAAGCCCAACAACCCCTACCACTACCACCTACCCAACATTTAGCCCAATCATACTACCAACCCAACTATCCCATGGTGCAATCTATGCGGGCTTGTTACAACTGTGGAGACCCAAACCACTTTAGAAACACTTGTCCACGTTTGGTGAACATCATTCATGCCCAAGCTCAAGCAAATCCGGTGAATCAAGCTAACCAAGCTCCACCACCTGTAAGAGGAAGAGCTTATAACATCAACGCCAATACCGTTGAAAATAATAACGGCCCAAACGAATCACCCAACTAGTTTTTCCTCACCAAGAATCAAGACTCAACTCCAATCGTCTAGTTTTAATGTTTTCTTTATGTTATCTCAATCTTTCCGTATCCCAGTTGTTAAATTTGGAAATTATGTATCCAAGAATTTTAATGCGATTTGATATTCCAGTTTTGTTCTATACTCATTGATTTAACATTCATATCATCATACATCTCGACGTATCTCAATCTCATCATTTAAAGAAGTTGGGTTGTGTCACACTTTTACATAGACTGACCCCTTCATCATAACCAACGAGAGAGGTACTGTCATCATTTAGTCATGTATCATTTCAGAATTTAGACTCAAGTTTTGTTCGTTGTGTTGTTTATGTTTTAAAGTCACATAGAACTGATCATGATTTACTGATAAAGCCAACGAAAATTTGACAAGAATATGGTGGATACGCCGCTGGTACTTCCTATATATAAGTATTCTTGGCAAAGGATCAAAAGCATTACCAGGAGGTTATGAAAAGTTCCGTGTAGGTTTAAATATCGTTATGGTTGAAGTTTTTGTTTTATGATACATACCTTATCATTTCAAACGTATTAGTTCCCTCAAAACTATTATGCATAAAATCGTAAGCGACATCAAAGATCAAATCCGAAAAGCCCAGCATGTTTCAGTAACAGAAAAGAGACGTACGCAAGGAGCCGTCTTGTGGAGCTAAACTAAAAAAAAATTGAAACTAAATCCGACGGTATTCTATACTATCTAGATCGCTTATGGATTCCTGACCACAATAACCTTCGTGATTTTCTTATGAATGTGGCGCACAAAACACGATATTCTATACACCCAGGAGCCGACAAGAGGTATCAAGACCTTCGATACACCTACTGGTGGCCTGGAATGAAAAAGGATATTGATATTTTGTTTCCAAGTGCCTTTCATGTTCCAAAATATAAGCTGAACATCAAAGACCCTCAGGACTTCTGGTCCAACCTGAAATACCTGTATGGAAGTGGGAAAACATAACCATGGACTTTATTACCGGGTTACCTCGCACTTCTGGTGGGTATGACACTATATGAGTAATCATTGGTCATCTTACAAAATCAGCTCACTTTATTCCGATCCGCGAAGATTTCAAGAACGAGAAGTTAGCTCGTATCTACCTCAGTGAAATTGTAAGCCGTCATGGCGCACCGTTAAGCATTATTTCCGATCGTGATGGTCGTTTTATCTTCACGAACATGGCAAGCCGTACAAGCCGCTTTGGGTACACGATTAAACCTCAGTACCGCTTATCATCCTCAAATTGATGGGCAATCTGAACGCACCATACAAACTCTTGAAGATATGCTTCGAGCATGTGTCATAGACTTCAAGGGAAATTGGGACGCTCATCTACCATCAGTTGAATTTTCGTACAACAATAGCTATCATTCAAGCATCGACATGGCACCTTTTGAAGCTTTATATGGTCGTAAGTGCCGATCTCCAGTATGTTGGCACGAAATTGGGGAAGCTCAAATCACTGGTCCAGAATTGATTCAAGAAACCACAGACAGATCCAGCAAATTCGAAACAATCTTCTAGCGGCTCAAAGTCGTCAAAAGAGTTATGCAGATAAACGACGGAAGTCTTTGGAGTTTAACATTGGTGATCATGTACTTTTAAAAGTATCACCGTGGAAGGGAGGAGTTCGTTTTGGTCAAAAAGGTAAGCTAGCACCACGCTACGTAGGACCTTTCAAGATACTCGAAAGAGTAGGACCTGTAGCATACAAGCTTGATCTACCAGAAGAACTCAACAGGATTCATCCCACATTCCACGTATCAAACTTGAAGAAGTGCCTCGCTGATGAAAACCTCCACATTCCTCTGGAAGATATTCAGATTGATGAATCTATGCATTTTATTGAAAGACCTGTAGAGATCATGGATTTTGAAGAAAAACGTCTTCGACGAAGTCGCATTCCAATTGTTAGGGTACGCTGGGAGTCGAAACGGGGACCTGAGTTTACTTGGGAACGTGAAGACTCAATGCGTGAAAAATACCCGCATCTTTTTCCTACTACTACTACTTGAATTTCGGGAAGAAATTCCTAAAAGTAGGGGATACTGTAACATTTGTCAAAAACGGGTTCCAAACCCGCTCCGTTTTGTAACCGAATATCAAGTTATAAATGTCATGTTGCGTATTTATGTCCATGTTAATTTTTATGATGCATAATTAATAAACAAACTAAACTATAAAAGTTATACTTGATAAAAAGTAAAAATAAAATAATTAAAAAGAAAATGAGGCTGCCGGGACTCGAACCCGGGTCAGCCGGGTTTTGAAACTCAAAGCCTTATCACACACACACATAACCACTCCGCCACTTGTTGTTTTCTGTCAACTCTAGGAAACAAATAAATTTTATAGTCAATCATAGATCAACCGGTTGCGCCAAAACTGAAAACCGTAATCGGCTATTCAACCGTCCAAAACGTTTGAGTAATCGCGAATTCTGGTTTATAACCGATGCACCGACGATCCTAATCAATTCAGACTTGAATTAACTTAAATTTTGATGATGATCGGTTTTATAACCGAAGATATTCAATATCTGATTTACGCCCACAATTGCTTCCTCTCTCGACTCAAAATCATTCTACAAACCTGCAATTTCACTTTCGTTATACATTCAGTTCATCAGAAAGGTTTTTTTTAACTCGCCGGAAAATCTCTGCAAGTCGCCGGAAAACCGAGACCTTCATTAATACGGTAAATACTTCTACTATTTCAGTTTCAATCCGTTGTTAGACTGTTACTAACTTCAAACCAACAATCAGAGTCAATCCCAGACGACATAGCCGGAATATTCAGCTCTCGCCAGAAAACTTCTGGAATTTCCAATCTCACGCGGTGAATCGGTATGAACATTCAAAACCTCTGTTAATCCTTGTTTAGTACCTCACTTTCATAACTAATCAATCAAATTTGGTAATTGACCCGAACAGAGGAAGCTCATAATCAGAGCCGACGATCCTTGCCGGAGTTTCGAGAACGACGACCTGTTCCGGTACTTTCTTTCCCCAAACCTTCTCCGTTCATCACCTTTCAACTTGTTCATATTATTCGTTAACTGAATTAAACAAATAACAGCGAGATAACCGTTGTCTGTGTTATAGACAAAGAAGACGAAGTAGTAGATGATATTAAGATTAATTAAAATGGATATTGTAAACGGGTTAGACACACAGTCCAGCGGTGGACTGTGTGCACATACAAATCACACGCCGCGAGTTCGATCCTTGACACACGTATACCTCGTAATTAAAATGTTCTTTTTTTCTAAATGAACCGGATCCTTTTCGCAATTAGATGTTAAGTATAATAAAAATCTGTATATTAAACAAGTTAGACACACAGTCCAGCGGTGGACTGTGTGTAACGATAAAGCACAGGTCCTGGGTTCGAGACCTGTTAGTGACACCGGTTCGATGATTTAAAATATTTTTGAAAATAAAAGAATTTTAATAAACTGAGTTAGTATATAAGTATAATTAAAAACAGAATTATTTCAGGTTAGACACGTAGCTCAGTTGGTAGAGCTGCGTGCACGCGAACGGGAGGTCTCGGGTTCGAGCCTCACCCGGCGCATACATTTACACAATAAAACCGGTCAACAAGTCAAACGGTCAACGGTCAACGATCAATGCAAAAGTCAACATATTTTTATATTTTTATTTATTTAATTTAATTTAAAAATCAATTAAAAATACTTAAAAATAATGTTTTTAAAGTTAGGAAATTGCCTTAAACTCACCAAAAATATATCTAAAAAATCCTATTAAAATTATCAATAAAATCCACTCATTTACTATTTTTTCCGTTATTATTTAGGTTAGTTAATACTCGTTGTTCAATCCTTCCAACTCGTGCGCATCTCATCATCTCCAACCAAACGCACCCAATGTGAGTGAATCTTTACAAATTCCCCGTTTTAATCACGTTTTTTGGGTGTATCATGTGTCTTGCCATTTATTATATTTAAATCATTGTGCATACATCATATCATGAACAAATGTGTATTCAGCTTGTTTCAACTGTTTGTGTGGTTATTGTTAGATTTAATTATTATTTTCAGTACATGCAATTTCATAGGCCGCCGCTCCCCATTACATTATGAGCGTTGAGCATGTTCCCCATTACATTATGAGCGTGAACCTGGCGTGCCAACATACGATCGGCTCCGTTTGATTGAGCCTTGATCGCACAGACATTTATCATTTTCAGTACATGCAATACGACCGGCTCCGTTTGATTGAGCCTTGGTCGCACAGTTTCATTCATGTTATATATTTATGCAAGTTGATATGTTATTGTATGCTGTTGGTATGTTATTGTATGTTATTGTATGTTATAGTTTGTGGTTGTTATTGCTACTGTTTGATTATTTACATTTGCTCACTTATGATTATTGCACAATTTTTCTTTGATAAAATAACAAGAAAATCAATAATAAATGTTTATCTAACAAGGTTCACTCGCCAACTTATGTTGACCCAAAAACCCCCATTTTTACACATGATACATGTGAACCAGCTGCAGCAAGAAACACATAGGATTGGCCTAGAAGAATAAAATGATTTAGAGCTTGGAATTGTTTAGTTGGTTATTTTTCTTTGTATTTGTATGGACATGCTTGGATTATTGAGAATGTAATTTTGACTTTAATAAATATGAAACATATTAGTAAATATCATGAGCTTTGGTGATAACCCAATTATGCCCCGACTCTTATTCGGGGTGTGACATTTCAAGCCATTCTTACTTCCCCGGGTTTGATGCTATCTGCCTCAAAGAAAGTCGTAATAAGATTGAATCAAGTCCTCGCATGATCTATACACTGAACGAGGCAAGAACTTTACCCAAACCACCCTTCCAACCCCCTTCCGGAATATAGACCGTGAAGACACGGATGAGTGAATCGACAAAACATGAAGAGATGATAGAATAAAGTTCACTTTCAATATAAAAAAACTAGTTATTAAAGTCATTAATACATATCCAATTAAAAAGTTAACAAAAACTTGGAAATCAAAAGTAATAGATAAAAGATTCGACTTCACCAAGTGATGTAAGAGATTAGCTAAGCATGGCCATAGTTTGACAAAGACTCTTATGGTCAATCTTGGATCCCGACACTACACACTCTAAACTCTAACGACTGTGTAGATGATGGTGTTGGAGTGGTGGAGAAGTGGTGGTAAAGTGAGAAAGAGGGCTGCCAAGGGATGGATTGCAGTTGAACCAAGCACCCCTATTTATAGTTGGAAACAGACTCCTCATACGGCCCTGTGCCCGGAGGGCACAGACCCGAGTCTCCTTCTTCTATGTCTACATTTAATGAGTCGTGTTAGTCTGTATGCTCACACAGCCCCGTGGCCTTGTACTTGCTACACTATTGGAGATTTTGCATATCTAGGAGGTGTCCATGGGACACGGCCCTGTGTCTCTTGTCTGCTTCTATTTCCCAATTCGACCAGGTTGTCATGAGCTGGAATCCAACCATAACATAATTCATAAATCCAAGATGTACTCCTACAAGTAAAAGGGGGTTCAGATAGAGATTGGTTGTGCTCTTAAAGTTATGAATCTATCGGCAAGTCTAACCCCAATATCTTGATTTCTAGTAGCAATGCATTGCGAACCTATATATATATATATCATCTGCTAATACACGGCCAATTAATTGTAGCACCGTGAAAACGGGATTGGTAATTAAACCAAGTTAATAATAATGAACGGTTAAAAATACCGTTAGTGGTAAAATTAACCCGATGACTATTAGGATTTAAATAAATAATCCTATATTAATAAAAAAGAAGAATAAACGCTTTGAGAAAACAAAGTTTATAAGAAGCCCATGTTAACGGGACATAAAAAAACGAGTTATAACTTCCTCGAACCCACTAATTAACTAGGAATATCAACCTAGTTAAATAAGTGTTGTTAAAATAGTTAAGAAGCTTGAATTAGTAACCCTTTTATAAAACTTGATTAAGTGGAGGGACTAAAGTTGACAAAGAACTAAAATTGGTTTTAATTTAATAAAACAAAAACACAAAACACACACTAAAGTGTGTGTTCTGGTCATGAGTTTCCACAGAGCAAAGGGCTCTCAAAGTTGAACCCTAACTCATGCAAATCAACTGAACCGAAGGGCAAATCAAACCCAAATCTAAAACCAAGCTCGAAATAGTGATCACCCAAGTGAAGGATCACAAGGTATGTCGAATTTCATTGTTTGGTTACATCTTGAATTCTTGATGAAAACTTGTAAGAGCTTGAATGATTGATGTTTGGGTGAAATTAGGATGAAACCATGTCTAGGAGCAAACCCTAGTTAAAAGTTTAAGGATATAATGATGAAAACTATGAAATTTATAATCACCCATATATATGCTAAGTGGGCTTTTAGAACAAAGTGATGAACACAAGAATTTGTATGTTAAATTGTGAAAAATTGATGTTATGAAACAAGATTTGATATTGTTCATGAGCGCTAGGCATAAGGGTTTGATTTATTGATTGAAACTTGGTTAAAAATATTAGCTATGAACTAGATAGAAAAAAAAGAAAGCATAGAAACCATGCCCGCAAGGTGTTTGTTAAAATGCCTAAACGAATGTCGATATGTTGAAATCATGAAGAAACACGTAATTGGCTAATTTGACTAATTACGTGTGATATTAAATAGTACGGGTTCTAAACATGATGTTGATTTAAACTTAATTGTGCATATCATATGATCAAAGGTAGTTGACTTTTGAAAGTCAAACTAACCAATGATAAAGTCGAATAGTAGTTTCGACATAAAATCGGTAAGATGGAATAGTCGCAAGTAAGGATGACTAATCTAATCGTCTTACGAATTATGATGATACTTTGATGCTTGATACGCTAGGTGGAGGCTTGGGAAAGAAGCGGATCAAGTATGCAGAAAAAGTGCATAATCGGATACAAAGTAAGTAAAGCTTACACTTTTCTATTAGATCATTTACTCGTTGAAGTTGTTATGATTATGATAAAACTGTAAATTAATTATGATGATTCGATGCGAAATAATACGGATCAGAATAAGTAAAAAAAGGGGTAAACGACAATTCGGTCTTGAATAGGCCGAATAAACAATGAGTTTTGAGAAAAGACATATTATGGGGTAGGCCATAATGAGTAAAAAGGGTAATATGGTAATTGGCCACGAGCTAACGGACCAATAATTGTTTTTGAAAAAGACGCTCTAAGGCGTAAAACATGAAAAGTCAAAAGAACTAAGAAATGATTTTTAGTAATACGATAACACGGTGTAAACCAGAATGGGTACATGAATGGGATGGTAAATAAATATCATCTTACGATGAATAAATGGTCAAATGGATTAAACGGGTCAAAAGTTGATGAAATCACCAATTGACATTAGTGATTAATGTTGTTGTCGAGTTTTATGCTGACATAAACGAATAGCGCATGAGACGCCGTTGTTATTAACTAAAAACTTATATGATGAGGTATTAAAACGGGTCAACACTTTGACCCATCCAGGTACGCGTAAGTAAGATTATAGTTAAACGTGTGATTTTGGTCAAATAGTTGTTAAAAGTCCTTCGTCGTAAAAGGAGGAGCTAATGTTGATCAAAACACCCTCGACCCATAAACTTGGGAAACGAGCCTTAAGGGTTGTTTAGGAACATGTATTATGATCATGTAAGCTTTTCATAAGTATAAAGGTTTTAGGCATAAGCCTTTTGGGGTTAAATGCCTATAAATGGGTCTTTTCCGTAAAACGACTAACCGAAGAGTAAAATTCGGGATAATGGGTCAATTATACTAATCCACCATGAAAATAGTTGTGATGGAATGTAAGTAGATAATTTAAATGTGGGAAGGTGATGTGTGAAAAGAACGAGCGAAATTAAACTTAAAGGTTTAAATCCTCTAAACGGGTTAAAACGAATTACGCGCATAACTTTGGTATTGGTCGCGTAATTCACAAAAGTTATAAATCCGAAAAAAAGATTTTGAGTTAAATACATTGGTGTATGATTTATGATTAACTAGAAACAAGTTTGTGATTTAAAAAATGAACGGGTCAAATGTGTTGAAATTAAATATAAAGCCGAGGGCTTAAAACTAGAAATTTTTAATCCGGAAGTCGCATTTTAACTCCATGTGACGGAGAATCAAATTACGATCGCGTAGGAAGAAACGGATCGTAAAACGAAAAAAATGAACGAATTATGAAGGTTTAGGTGAAAAGTGGGTTTGCTGGGAATATGCAGCACAAGCTAAACATCTTTCTGTCGAAACAAGGCTGTCGCGCCCCGCAACGGGATTAATAAACTCGGTCACGGCCCACCAGAGGTCCTTCGCAGCCTGCGAAAGAAAGAACGAAGCCGGTCGCGCCCCGCGAGGGGCTAAATAGCTGGAAAAAATGTTTTCTTGATCGTTTTGGCATTCGGACTTGATTAGGGACGTTATAAACTAAGTACGACTAACTCATTTCATGTTTTATGAAATGTAGGATAATGTATGGTACCGGAGAACGATCAAGCTCAAGGAAGAATCGAACACGATCAAGATACAAGCTTCTACACTATGTTTCGTCGTCATTCTAAACGTCGAACTTAGAAATATGATTTTGAAATTGTCACACCCCAACCGATGACGGAAATATCAGGCGGGACGAAAAAGATTGCCCATTGCTCACAACCCTAATAGTGACAATAATTAATTGAACCTAATTTCATTTCATATATAATTTGTCATTACA